>CM070877.1:118902320-119502320 GCA_036365515.1 Torymus aiolomorphi
TTTTCGTCTCGATTCCCGCGCGTAATGTACGGTTCGATACGATCGATGCCGGGGTAGCGGCGAGAAGAAGAAGCCAGGCACGTAATTTCGTGCTCTCTCGCCGGCGTATTTTTCCCACAGCCTCTCCGACACGTCCCTGTAATTGTGACTGTCGCGGAAAAACCCTGCTTGTACGGCTATTTCGGGTCACTTCCAAGTGCTTTGTTGTGCAATTAGCACTTGAAACGTGTCACACTTTTGAACTTTATCATCTCGGACATCTTTCACTCTTTTTTTCCGAATGTTTACTCTTCACTCTATCGCCGGACCCATATCCTCACAATTCTTCACAAATATTTACAAAACTACTTGCCATTCGCACTAACCATACTAGTTCAAATTAAATAAACGAACCCTTTTTTCCCTCTTTAGACTTTTAATATTTTCGACATTGAAATTCTTTTTTAACGTTTATTGAAATATGCATATTCCCACTGTTACCTCGCTTTCACCCGAATAAAACTTTATTCCAAATATAGATTCATTTTGATAGCTCGGCAACGTGAAAGTTCGAATATATCATAAAAAAAAAAAATTCCCACCGGGATGCGCGACGCTGAATAATTAAATTTCAATCGAAATGGTCGATGGGAGACTGTGGCCCCTTTCTCCGCTGCACGCTCGGCTCCATCAAACGAAATGCAAATGCGAACTTTGCGGGATTTAACTAATGTCGAATTAAATTCCCAGCAGCGCGAAGCCCGGAATGGCGCCTTTAATCGTCTACCCCCCGCGTTTCTATCTTTCTCTCTCTCTTTCTCTGTAGCGTCTATATCCATCTCTCTCGCTCTCCATCCTATCCTCCCCTTTTCCACATCCCTCGGGCTAACCCTGACCCACAGCTCGTTTGTTCGGGGGAATTTCTCTCTTTTCTCCCCCTCCTTGTCTATCCGCCACCTCCCCCTTTCTCATCGGTTCTCAACCCCCTCAGTATTTTGCAGACGTTCGCTCCTCTTTGATATATATCCTTGTTCTCCGATCATTAATCTCTTTCACCCGCGTTCGCGCTTTTTCCAAACTTTACTTTCGCAATTTGTCATTCGCGAGTCCTTCGATATTTTCGTTCTCCGACAGAATTTTGACGAAAACATAAGCCGGGAAGCGTTATAATTCGACTGGATGTATTTTTAGCAAATCGATTGCGCTCATTATTCGAAACAACAGATTCAGAAACAGCCCAGTGCACAGCCAATATAATTTCTTTCTTCCCTTTCTCGCAGGACCGAGTCTCTTGTCCCATTATTTCATCCACTTCGTTCTTTATCCTTTATACGCTCCTTTATTGAGCGCAAATGACTCTTAGCGCTCGCGTATCTCTCCGATCGGCGCGTTCCATTCGAGCAACCGGACTCGGCGAACTCATTCTCGAGTGTGCAGCCACGGCACACGCGCGTATACCCCTATCGAAACGGCCCCCTTTCATTCGTTCTCTCATTCATTTGCTTTCTCGAATTACTTTCTCTCTGCTTCTCTCTCGCTCTCTCTTAATTTCGCGCGTGGGCATTATGTATGTATACAGTACCCTTCGATCCGCAATTGGCATCGAGCCCCGGGCGCACGTCGGACGCACGCGCGCCATCAGCCAGCCCCCTTTTTAAACCCCGCGCGCGTGGCGGCGGCGGAGGCTTTCGGTCCAGGTCCGCGCGCTGTATAATGTACACCCCTGCAAAAGTCACCCCTCGCATTCGCGCGCCGGCTAGACTGGATGTACGCGTCGCTGGACGCACCGTTTGAATAAATATTGTCCTTTTCTCGTCTCTCCTCTTCCCATATACCGTCGCTGCTTTTTCCCGTCGGTATGAAGCCGCCGCGTGATTAAAGTTTTTTCAGCCTAATGGTGGTGATTATTTTTCTTTCAAAATATTTAATTAGTTCACGAAAAATTTTGTGATGATACACGTATAAAGATGATCGCATATTACACAGTTCCTATATTATTCTTTACAAAGGATTTTTCCGACTGTAGTAAAAACATGTCTTTTACTATTTTTTAACAAGTTTTAATACGACGCTCTCTAAAAATTGACTGCGACGGTCGCCCTTATTTTTATCGAATTTCATATAGTCAGTCTTGAACGGCGCACCGGACTCTACACGGGAAGGGCAATTTCTATCGAAAAACACGCGACGCACGGAAATAGGAGAGAAGAGAGCCTCCATTACACCTCCCTTTACCGTCATCATCTCTCGTGGATCCGGCGACTGGCGCCAAGTCTCTCAGCGCCAACCCGGAAGACGTTCCGCGAGCGCACCGGAGTCCAGAAGCAAAAAGGAGCCGGTGACGCAGTACGCGTGTATAGCAGAGACTTACACGTACATCAGAGCCGTTGGACCGAGAGCGCGGGTTTTCGGGAACCAGCGCGTGCGCATATGTTCCGCTCCGACGAAAATGAGAATAACCGAGAGAGGGTGAGAGAGAGAGACGCGCGTGTGCACAGGGCGGTCTGATTCGTCGATCATGCGAAATATCTACGCGCGCGCGTGCGTGCTCGCACTCTTACAATGGGACCAAGCCGGAGAGCAACGTCAGCTGCTCCCCCGGGCTCGGGGGGGGGGGGGTGCGTGCACACACACACACACACACCCTCGGTGAAATAAGCAATAAGTTATGTACGCGCGCGTTCTTCTGGCCCCCCTCCTCTCTTAAGCCACCCCCCGGTTCTCGCCCCATCTCTCCCCTTCCCTCTTCCACTAGCCCGGGGTTCCTTTTGCCGAGCGCATTCACATACGCGTGGCCGATACACACGTCGGCAGGACACACACGCGAGTGCGTGTGTCGATCAGTCGCAGCGACGAGATGCATCGGGTTGCACGGACGCTCTCTCTTCGCAACTCGTTACGTGTTTATAGTATAAGAGACGCTCGCATGTTTCGACTGTGCGGTTGTATTTTTTGAAGCGCGCGGGCCTTGATCGACAGAGACTTGAAATCCTCGTGTGTTGCTGCGTTTACTGGCTGTGGTAGTTCGCGTGGTACCATTGTATATGCATAGTTTTGTCGGGGAATGGGGAATGCCTATAGTGCTTGCTTTATTTTTGTATTGTAATTTTGTGTAAAATTCCGTTTGTTTGCTTTTTTGTGGGCGTGCGAGTGTTTAATTTAGTATTAGTGCTCATAAGTGTTAATTTAATACATTTTATACGATTGTTAAATTATTTGGTGTAAGTGAGATCTTGTATCAGGATGACGTAAAATTTTTTATTTTAACCAATTTATTTAAAATATGTTATAAAACTTTTTCGTGTTCTAATTGCAGCGAACAATGGATTTTGTTTTAATTACTTTTATGTCTGCGTTTGTTAATCGTCGATCCCTTTGTAAACATTGCAATGGCAACATTCGTTATGTTTTTTATAAATTTTGTGTAATATAAAATTTCTTATCAGTTAAAATTAGTTAGAAGAACAAAATACATTCGTTTCATCTTTTGATTTTTCATAAATATTTTTCAAATGCAATCGCAGTACTCATTTTCTATTCTCTTGAAAGTTACAGAAGAAGTAAATAATTCAATCATCATTAAATTAAAAAGGCTTTTTAGTTGAAAAAAAAATATTCGGATTCTCCGTTTTTAATGATTGTTGACAAAAGATTGTGATAAGAAATTTTATGTGATATTTATTTAATGCCATAAATGTCATCCAGAAACTATTAACGACATCGAAATTACGTTTGTACATTGCCAAAATCTGATTTTATATAGTTATATAAACAACCTGTTTTATCTGTTCCGCACCGACTGTCGCCTCAAGCACTTAGATTTAGTGTTATTATAGTCCTTCAAGAATTCCATAATACGAACATGGCCTCACTGAAGATGTAAGATGCGATACTCTTGATTGGATTTGCAATAAGAAGATTAAAATGAAGAGTGAAATACGAAGTCACAAAAGATGTGAGTCTATGCTCCTTGCGTTCACTGCGGGCTTCCATGTGCCAAGTTTTAAAAATTCATAAGGCACGCGGTGAATGCCAAGAGCGGACCAAATACAACGATTTTCAACTTTACAATTTTTCATGGGATCGTGTCATCGAGATTTCTCCGTTATCTCCGTAAGAAGTGATTTGTTTACATTGATTTTGTTTGCAAAAAAAAAAGACAAAAAAGGTTAGTGTTTTTTCAAGAATTGGTTTAACTTTTGCCAAGTTTTTGCTACACCTGCACGCAATAATGACCTTCGAAAAATTTTGTTTATAATATACCATTAATGTAGTTGTATAATAAATTGCTTACAAAAATGTCATACCTGCTCCTTTCCTTACTTGAAAAAAATGATACTCAATTTCTTGTAGATTTAGTGTTAAGTTAATTCACGCATGCCATACATGCTGAGTATAATAATAATATTTCACTTCGATTGAAATGTCAAAAATATGTAAACAAAACGTTCACGACAGTTGTTAATGCAAAATGTATTATAATTATAATTTTAAAATCGAATAAAAATTTCAGAACCAACCAGGAAATTTCATGTTTGTAACTGAAACGTGAAGAGTGTTAAATTAAAATAGTACATTTCGATACTAGTGCGTGAAAGTGATTTTATCCCCGCGGGGACGGTTGCGCCCGAACGAAGCAAGGGTGAAAAGGTCACACGAGGTTAGAATCAGCTTCTCGCTCGTGTATCGAACAGTATTTTTGACACGACGTGTACAAAGCTTGATTTAGCGCATGCTTTTTTATTCAAGCGTTTGACACTTCAAAACTAGAATCGAGTGAGTAATCGAGAAATAAAGCCATATTTTTTCTTTTTTGATTATTATAAGAAATATTCCATTTTTTAAATCATATATTTTGCCTTTCATTGCACGATAAATATCTTTTTTAATCTTTGATATTCTCATATTATTTGGTCCCTGATTCAATTTTGGAGACTTTCTATTAAACTTTAAAGTAAAACAAGTTCAAGTTTTTAAAAATTAACTAGTTTCCATTACAACGAATTAAATATAAATTTAACAACGAGGAGAATCGTAATTTTCCGAGCCTATGTAGAAATTACATACTTACTGGTATCTTCTATTCTTTCATTTTTTGTATTTTTAATTCCTTGTTTACCATTTGTATCATTCCCTATAAATTCAAATATAAAACTAATTAATATAACCCAAAATTTAATGATGGATTTTGTAATCATTTTAAAAATTAAATTTAAAAATCAAATTTTTATTTAATAAGAGTTAAGCTAGAAAGGAGATACACCCAAATTAGATAAACTTTGTAGCTAGATAAGAATATTACTGACAAATATCAAACAGTTTTAAATCCATTATTAACGTTGTTGATCTAATGAACTCTCTGGTTCTAAGAATATTCACGATAAAATAATAAAGATATTTTTATTAAGTTTAAACAATTGAATATCTCTTAATTAATATATAATATGTTTATAAAATATCAGCTAAAAATTCATATATACTCTCTAAAGTTGAATTAGTGAAAATTGCTCCACCATTTCAATTAGTAGAAAAAACTTCTAATTTATTAATGAATATTCACTATTTCATTTAGTAGTTTATTAAAACTACTATTTTGATTAGTAGTTTTTACTAATTTAATTACTAGTTTTTAAAAAACCACTAATGAAATAGTGAATATTCACTAATAAATTAGTAGTTTTTTCTACTAATTGAAATGGTGGAGCAATTTTCACTAATTCAACTTTAGAGAGTACACATCAAAAAACAGTTGAAGAATAAATATACAGCAATTTTCCTACATTAAACGTTAGTAATTTTTTCTGAAAAATACCTATACCTAACTATGCTCTTATCTAAGCTCGCTATCCTAAATTTGGTAAAGGGCTATGAGTGAACCTCTAAACATTCCATCGGATTTTAAGACGGGATCTATGCAATTATAAAGTGAAGATCTTAACCATGAATGGTTACAAGAAACTCACAGTGGAGTTTTGTGGGCTCTTTAGAATTTCAATTAATAATAAATAACTTTTGTGTAAATAGATTTGATTTTTTATTTACTTTTTCTTTAATGAGTATTTACTCTAACATTTATTAGTGATTACTCTAACCCTCTACCAGAATGGATAATTTCCATTGAGGAAAAACTCCTCTATATATGCAAGTGTTATGATTGTAAAATAATTTTTTCATCAATACAATACAAAAAAAATTATCAAAATAAAATATTATTTATTGTACTATTTGTAAGGAATTCTCGAACAGATATAGCAGAATAAAATTTTATACTTTTCAACATTCGCGTACATTTAATTTATTCTTTCTATTTTTATTATTTTCTTATTAGGTTTTTAACTCTTAAAAAAAAATAACCAACGTAAAAAATTTAATTAATTGCTTTGGCAGTCCCTTACATCAACACAATGATTTATAGTAAAATAGAATATTTGCAATTTGATTAGAAATCTTTTCTAAAATCACTTCTAGAATTAAAATCTGTTTACTACTTGTATGTAAATAAGTTCGGATTGTGGTTACGTTTTAAATATTTTTTGCCGTTTTTAGTCATTTAATTCACAATTCTACTCAGTAACACTGTGTACAATGGAATTCTATTTTTATACAAAGAATAAATATCTTCTTGTATAATGCAATTAGTATATCTACATCATCCACTATTCTGCTCCTAGTTATTTTATTACTAATAATAATGTAATATTGATCTTCGAAAGAACTTAATGAAAAAAAAGCTTTTATCATGAGCTACATATACTACGAAATGTTAAAAGTAAATTTAAACATACCAAATACAGTTCATTTCATATCGAAGGGTGCGGTAATGCCCTGAAGGCAAGTATAAAAACGTGACACCACACCAGAGAAGCAGAACCACTCCCATACAAACATCTCATTGTACTATTTTCTAAATTACGTACAATGTACCGTATTTGGTTAAGGATGTTATGGCTATATAATTTCTGCGAAAAGTTAGTGTTTTAATGTTATATCTACGATAAGAAATTATTAACGACTTTTTCATCCGATACGTCTGTACGGAAATTTAATTGAAGTATAATAAGGTTAAAAATTAAGGAATCAAAGCAAAATTCATAGATTGTGTCTGTACGTGTATATTTAATTCCTTAATATTCAGAGAACGCGTATTTCTACATTTGATAAAATAAAAATAACTTAATGCCTAATTGAAGTAAATATGACTCAAATATTGCAATCTAGAAGATAAACAAACATCTTTCTTATATTTGTACATTAATTAATGTTTTTATACTCGCTTATAGTTGATTTCAGTCATTTAATGTCATATTAAATTAAAGCCATATTTGCTAGTTAATATAAGTAGTCTATATTATAACAATGTTGACATTTTAATCAAAAGGTTGATATAAAAAAAAATTGCTGATAATTATTGTAATTCAAATTTATAAGATTCTTAAATTCGAAAAGTTATACAATTAATTTATAATTTTTGTTAAATTCGTAATAACTATTTCTGACAAATAATCAAACACTTCAAAGAAATTAAGCTTTACGTAATGGTGCTACTTAATATATATTAAAAATATTATGATATTTAATTAATACGAAGTAGTCTCACTGAACTTTAATGGATACAAGTTGTTTGTTATGCAATATTAAAAGTTCGTTTTTTTTGCTGTGCAAGTAAACTTGATGTGCAGGTCTAACTATTCTCTGTATAAGAATCTATAAAACGTGCCACACAATCAAAAGAATAAACACTCTATACATTGATTTTACATAACAAAGTTGCATTTGGCTCTCTCTCTCTCTCTCTCTCTCTCTCTCTCTCTCTCTCTCTCTCACTCTAAACATCTTTCTTAATAGTGCTATTTAAAATAAATGCTATTTACTAAAATACAAAGGAAAAAATGATATACGTAATTTTCTATCGTTCATACCGTAACACTACATAATAGGAAATAAATTAAATGTGAAGATAACTGGTACAAAGTTTGTAGCTTGATACAGAAAACACAACACATCAAAAATCAGACAATGAGACGAATATTACTGTACAGTCTATATTTGTTCTCTCTGAGCAAATCTCTGGTAGAGAGAGCCGGCCGGCCGTGTTTCCCCTTGCATCCCTCTTTTCCTCTCTCTCTCTCCCTCTCTCCCTCTCTCCCTCTCTGGCTTCACCCTTGCGTGACTTAAAGCCGGCTTTGGCAACGCGCGAAAATTGGGAAATCCCTGGGAATTTGCGCAAAACGGGAGCTTGTATCGAGCGAACAGAGTCGGGGCGCTGGTAAAAAGAGAGACGAACTGCGAGAGCGAGTCATCCGGCAATGGCAAGTGCGTGAGCGAGCGAGCGGGTGTGTGTGAAAGAGAGAGAGAGAGAGAGAGAGAGTGAGGGGGAAGGAAGAGAGTAGAAGGAAGACGGGAAGGAAGGAAGGGGAGTAGAGGTCGGAGGGTTTAAGGGTGGACGTTCGTTGCCTGGCAACCCTCTCTCGTTTCCAGTGGCGCTAGCGTACGGGGGAGCAGCGCCAGCAGCATCCTCTCTCCACCCACCCGGCTGGCTGGCTGGCTGGCTGGCTGGACCGGCGGTACTGTCAGCCTCAGCCGGTGCGCGTGCCGCGCCACTACGCCCTCCTACATTATTCAAGCCCGATGCTCAACCACTGTCCCTTCTTCTCTTCTGACTTCTTCGTCGTAGCAGGCTCTTCTTACGCGAGCATTTCTCCTTCTCCCTCCCCTGCCTCCTAGTCTCTCCTCACCGTCTTGTTTTTATTTCCTATCTTCTGTACGCACGAGCTCTCATGTCTCGCTTTTCTCTAGCCACCGAGTTGCGTTGCATTGCGTTATGCTATGTATTTCATAGTCTGCCTATCTCTTATAACATACTCCTTGGGGATGTTGGATTTCTCTCTCTCTCTCTCTCTCTCTCTCTCTCTCTCTCTCTCTCTCTCTCTCACTCTCCCGCTCGCTATCTCGTATGGACAATTTTATAATTCTACAAAAGTATATTTGAATATATTTTGATACACCTGGAATTATATTAAATTATTATATGTCAAAAATATATTCAAATATAATTATAACTTGCTTTCTACACTACATGAAAACTATCTATATAACTTTATTGTAAAATTATTTTTTTTTTCAATTACGATAGAAGTGAGATGTTTTGAATATACTAATATTAATAAAATCTAAATTAATTTTTTATATTGCATAAAAGTTAAGTGTCGCACCATTGGAAAACAGACTTTGACGGTTCTTTACAAACGTCGATAGTGGAAATAATCAGTACTGTGGTTCATTTTTAACTATAGTTAAAGGTATCCTTTTCAGCCCTATCAAAATATGTCTTTCAAAAATGTTGTACTCTCCCTGTTAGTCTATATAATATGCGATAAGTCTTCTGTCAGCTATGGTATGAAGCTAGTTAAAACATGATATGATTTAACTACAAAGCAAAATCTAATAAAAAATTTGAATCTTTCGTAAACCCAAAGTTAGTGAAAACATTTTCATTATTTGTAGATCATCTCTTTTTACAATGCAAAGTTAAAAGCACGCCAAAGGGTGAGACGTTACGAGACAGAGATGCACTCGTTACCACAGAATAAAGGAACAATGAAAGAACTTTTCATTCGACAAATACAACGTTATGAACTACACATACACACATACGCTGTCTCGTTGAAATATTTCTTATTACGTTTCAAGATTTACGTTAGCGATTTACAAATGCTTTGTGATCTCTATTTTAATCTTTCCAGATACCTCCCATTTAACGATACTGGAAGCTCGAACTCTGCACAGAAATCTCGTGCCACCGTCGAGGTTGTCCTGGAGAGAGGCGAAACTGCGCTAATAACCAACAATTCATTAGCTTTTTTGAATAATCGAATGTATCCGTATTTTTTCTTCGATTTCATTGAATGCTCTCAGGATGAAAGGGTATTCTAGTCCAATATGTACATAATAAATATGACTTTTTCTAAATGTTTTGATTTTTATTTGAATACTGGCTTTGATGTAAATTAAAATTTGAGTCCACTATCATTTTATATATATTTTACGCAGATTATTTACAAGATTAGAATTTTCCTAGAAAAAGTACCATGAAATTGGTATTAATTGAAAAATAACAGACATTTCTAAATTTGTTATGATTATTTTCTATAACACACAGACCCATAAAAAGAAAAAAGATGTATGTAAAAGAATTGTTTTCGCTTTGTTTTTAAGATATCTCAAAAATCGTATACCATACAGATCTCAAAATTCAAACGTGGTGGACCAATTCTAATCTTGGAATCATGTTTAGAGGGCCAAAATTTTATAGGGCTTTAATTATTACTACTGTAGTCTTAAGAAAATTTTGTAGTTCTCTGTAAATTCATATTCATTTCAAAATTACAGAGTTTTGCAGTAACTTTTTATCAAACTGATTTGATAATTTACACTAACCTTCCATAAAAATTTCACCCTGAATTAATGTGAAAGTCAGTTGCGCGTGATTGTAAACTTAAGGTTGTATTAGCCGTACGGTCTCATTAAAAAATTTAAGACAAATATTTTGGTCGTATAATGCGCCAAAAACAGTAATATTCTATAGTACTAAGAGTAAATAAATATGTAAAATGCTTTTTAGAACTGTGAAGAAAATTTTACATCGATTATAGAACATTTTAATGCTCATTTTTTTCACTTTTTGATATGACTGTACGCCTTATTTCACAGTTTTTATGCTATATTTCAGAAAATATCTTCGAAGTGGACATTTAAAAAAATGGAATTTGTTTATCTAACATATATTGACGATTACACTAACTTTCAAAGCTATAACACTATGGCATCTATGTTTTTTTGCTTTCTCAAAGAGGAAGCTTTGTAACGGTGAAAACAATTTTTGAAACAAAAAATGTTCAAAAACATGTTTTAAGACTTTTGGCGCTAAAATCCGTTATTTTTGATAAAAAAAATTTTCGTGTCTGTATGGGTGTGTGAGTGTGTGTGGGTGTGTGTGTATTTGTGTGTGTGTGTGTATACAGGCGATAACTTTTGAACAGATCGACCGATTTACATCGGAAAAG
Organism: Torymus aiolomorphi; assembly: GCA_036365515.1. Classification (NCBI taxonomy): domain Eukaryota; kingdom Metazoa; phylum Arthropoda; class Insecta; order Hymenoptera; family Torymidae; genus Torymus; species Torymus aiolomorphi. The sequence goes on from CM070877.1 coordinate 118,913,363, forward strand.
GCTTATTCTCTTCGTTTCGGAGGAGAATAGAGAGAGCATAACCTACTTTTTGATTTTACCGATTTTTTTTTATAACCAAAAAACGATTTTGAATTTTTCGTTTTTTTGATTTTTTAATTTGTTTCAGCCAGTATTACTTAATAAACTAAATTTTTATTAAAAGGTCTTTAAATTACCTACAATTTCTTTTTTTTTAATTTAAATTATTTCTAGCCTATCATTTGTTATTAATGAAAATATAGTTTATATTTCTTTAATTAATATCTCAAAAACTTTTTCATTTTTCCACTCAAAATTTTTACCACTTATTACACTTATCGAATACAACATTGCGTTAAAATTTCAAGAGGTTATGTTGATTTGTTTCCGAGAAAAAAATTATTTTGGCAACAAGTGCGTTTTCTTTCGTTAACGATATCAGGAGTAAAAGTCAATGAATTGTTTGGAAATTTGGCAAATAATTAGCTTTTTTATATCTAAGAATTCAGTTCTTTGCCGAAAAAAATCTGACCGTTGTGACCAAAGACATTTTAAGTTAAAATTTTAAAATAATTCGATTCACAATATAATCATTGTTATGATATAACTTTTAGAAGTCTTTTTGGAAAAGTAGTTCAATACCAATTTCCGTAGAACCCCAAATTTTTTCCGTGACAGTCACGGGAATTTCACAGTTTTGAAGCTATATAAAAACAAATACTTCGAATTATGCAAAAGTAGAGTGCACTGCCGTAAATATTACAGTATTCTACGACTCTATAAAAATTTTGAAGATATCAATTTATTATTCCTTAAGGTGTCCCTTCCGCGACTCCCTAGTCAAGGCAGTGCTAAATCAAGAGGTTACCTAAAATTTAAATAAACCATAGGGTAAGTGTACCGGTTACTGTGCCCGCTTCAGTTACTGTGCCCTTAAATCATTTTCATTTATAGTAGAGTATAATCATATTTAATCATAAATATCTAAATTTTTACATACAGTTCAATTCATGCTTTTTATTATTAAACCCACAGTATGACTTAATTATTCTTATAATATATTTAAAATAATTTATTAAATTTCTCATCGCGATTTCTATGATTTTCTTATCGAAATGCTTAAGAATATGCCTATACAAAAGTGATTGAAAAACTATAAAAATAACATTTTTCATAATAAAAAAATACACTTAATGTTTATAAAACCCATCTAGTTGACAAAAGAACAATAAAAAAGTAGTTTTGATTAATATTATTGTTTAATTTAATATAATCCAGTAACTAAAACAAATTTTCAGCATGTTTCTATTACTGTGCACAGTAACTGGACAAGTTTTCGTGAATGTATTTAGTTACTGTGCCCCCTCGCGGTAGGCTACGCTAACCTTACTTTCTCATGCTTCGTCGCCTGTGCAAGTCAACTTCGACGTTCATTGCTTACCCACAAAGCAAATAACACAGTTTTTAATATATTTAAAAATAATATATTTTATTCCCATCTTTATTTTATTTTCTTCTATAATAAGTAAGTACTTCTATACGTAGTAAATCATAGCCCTGCTGGAAATCATCCATTTCTCTCCCATTTTATGAAAGCCAAGTTGAGTGAAAACACTAGAAAAAGTTCGAAAAATCGTTTCACCAATGGGAAAGAAATGGATGATTTCCAGCAGGGAATTTACTAAATATAATAAAAAAAACAAATTTCATGTTTAAATATATTTTATATAGTTTATGCAGATGCAGGTGAGTGAGAAAAAAAGACACTAGATTAAATACAGTGTCCAGAATCTAAGGCACAGTAATTAAAACACTGTACACTAAGTGACACACAGTAATTAAAACAATGTACACTAACTGACACACAGTAACTAAATTAATGATACAGTAACTGATGCAAAGGTTTATGCTGTTATTCTATTAATTATTTAATATTCCTTACATAATATTGTATTAAAAAGGTGTTTATTCTGCTCACAGAATATATAATTATTATATAAAGGTCTTAAGATGATTAAAAATTGAAAAAAAAATAGTAATTGATTAAATACTATAGACATCGCCTTAAGGGGCACAGTAACTGGCACACTTACCCTAGTTGTAATGTGATTTATTTATTTCAAATGATAGAGATAGTCAATGTATTATAAATTAAGTGTATTTAACATGACTAAGATAACTTTTTTCATAAAATGTCGATATTTTAGAAACTAGATATTGTCTCTGTAAACAATTATTGATAAATCACTGGAATCTTTTTTGTTTCTCAACCGATTTTAGTTTTCAAGGTCTCATTTTGTTTCTTAAGTAATTTCATAGCGACTTGCCAAAGGAAAAATTCAAAATTATTTAAAACTCAGAAAGTTACAGCTAATTAAAAAAAACTATTTTTATAACCTCGTTCACGAATTTATGAACAATTATAGCTATGAATCCCGTGTGAATGGTGTATGCCCCGATTCTCGGTATAATCTCGTCACGTCAAAAATATGTACTGACCGGGTCTCGAACTCACGGATCCGAAAGACTAGTCCGGTGCTCTGACCACTGAGCTATCGTCACGAGATCGAGACTTGCATGAAAATCCTCGCGTGCATCTTCATCGTAACGCTGTGCCGATGCGTCAGGGCTCGAGTGTACAGTCGAGCATCGCCCGTGACAATATCAAAAACAAAATTATCGTCAACATAACAACATTTTATCATGACGCCATTACTGCTGGACAAGTACTTTTCGGTAATATTTCAGTAAAAAATTAATAAAGTTTGCAAAGTTCGAATAATAGTATATTGTGCAATTAGGGCGAGAAGTAGGTATGAATCCTAGCACGTGTTGCACATATTGTTTTTTTAAACAAGCTGCGAGAGTTTGATAAGATAAAAATTAAGTCGAAAAAATGAATATAATTAAAATTTGGTTCGTTTCGATGGACTGATGTAATAAAGGAAGGCGGCTAGTAGGGTTGGTATGATGTGGAGGTGTGGTTGGGCGCTGGGTACGGGCGGGGGGGGGGGGGGGGGAAGTCCTCTTCTCCCATGAATAAAAAATATTTATTAAAATAAAAATTATTTTTTGAAAAATAATGATACTAATATTTTATGAAAAAAAATATATATACGGCAGCGGTTATGTCGGTACTTAATATATTGGGTCTTGGTTCGACTTACTTCTCTGCCGTTGAGACACCGTTTGGTTTACATACATGTCAAAAATCAAAGTATTTGTGATGCAGATTCCACGGTATAAACGTATGAGACACCAAAATAGTACATTACAACACAAGTGTTCGAAGTAGGTGAATCATGCACGAGCGCTATTTGTCGTGATATAAACACGAGTCATATAAAAAATAGTGTTCGATACACAAGCAAGAAGGTAATTGTAACCTCGTGTGACATTTTCATCCTCGCTTTGCTCAGGCGCAACCGTCCACACGAGGTTCAAATCACTTTCTCGCACTAATATCGAAATGTACTATCATTTTATCTAAGTATACGGATTGATCAAAAGTTCCAGAATGAGTTTCAATGAAAATTGATACTCCGATGGTATCATATTTTAGTTGTCGCCATGAATTGTCAGTATTTTATTCACAATGTCACGCTATGTTATTAATCACAAATTTTGAAAGGTTACTAAAATCTTTAATATATAGTACAACTGGGATTCGGGGCTAGTCGGTACAAAAAAGACCTACATTACTGGCATTTTAAGTAATGAAGCTTACTGGAAGGCTAAGGAGCATTGCGTTGATAGTCATTCTCGTGGTAAATACCTACATTTGATTGTTTTCCTGACGGACAGGAATCGATTCCCGGTATCCGCGTGTACTTTAGATATTTATTTTTTCGAATCTACCGCGTTACAGCAGAATCCACTGGGTTCAAGCGCTTTTTAATAAGTAAACAATTTTCTTAGAATCATATTTTACTGCTTTAAAAAATTGTCACTTCTTATGTGAATAAAATTGATCTGAACAATACAAATTCTTCACAAACAAGTTACGAAGATTTTATTTTAATAAAGCCAGCCAAGAGAGACAAGAAAGTGACAAGTACAAGAGTAAGAGCAAGAGAGAGAGAGAGAGAGAGATATATATATAGAGGGAGAGAGAGAGAGAGAGAGAGAGAGAGAGAGAGAGAGAGAGAGAGAGAGAGAGAGAGAGAGAGAGAAAAAGTAATCTCCATCGTTTCAGCCACTCTCCGCGCCCTGCTCCATTATTCAGGACCAATGCTCGACTGTACTATTCCTTTTTCCGACTCGGCTCGCAGTCCTTTCTGCCTTGCATGCGCACGGCTGTCGCCCTCAACTCGAGAGCCCGGTTAATGCGAGATCCACCAGCGCCGTTGTTGCCGGCAGCCTTCTTCCTCTCTTTGATGCTGACTGTAAAAAATTCCCGTTAAACAATCGCACGACGGCAACAAACTGCTGCTTCAGACCGAGGTGGCTAGCTTTACTGCTACACTAATTATTAAGCACCTACGATTTATGCTCTGCAGTTAACAAAAGTCCTTGTGTTCGGCGAATGAAATTTTAATGTTAATTGCGAGCCAAATGCAGTTAGAGTATTAACATATATCTTCAAATACTATAAGAGAACATTTATAACTACAAAAGCTTTATTTATACCGAGGAAGTATAATCATAAATAAATTGTACGTTCAGTATAAAGAAGGCAATTGTCTTATAATATAGTCATTTACCCTTTAGATAGAAAGTGCAGATTTGGCCAAACCAGTGAAGCTCACATGAGGAGACAATCATACTATACAATCATGTTATGACAGTAAATATAAAATTATAGTACATACATAGTTACATTTCTCGCTACGCTCGAGCGCTAACCTCACGCCGTGCAATAATGGGTCATTTAAGTCACGAGTATAATATAGTATTAAAGACATGTAAATTAACCCTGCTGCACTGAAAAAAAAAAAGTCTAAAATAGCCGTAGACCCCACTGTGAATTTTGCTTTACACCTCCAAAGCAATTTTTGCTTGGCATAAAAACAATTTAAGCCTGTGTCTCCTGTGCGATCTACTTAACTCTCAAAGCGTTACCGACCGGGCGGTACTAAAGCATATATTACCTGACAGCACCGCAGTTTTTCGCGTCTACGTGTCGGAATGTATCCAATGCATGATCTACGTGTTCGGGGTGGCCGATGATGGAGTCTAGGTAGTGCGCTGCGTAGGTTTTTGTGTCTAGGTGTCGTAACGTATCCAAGGCATGGTCTAGGAGTTGGAGGTCGCGATAATGGAGTCTAGATTGTGCGCTCCGTAGTTTTTTGCGTCTACATGTCGAAACGCATACGATGCGTGGTCCAGGTGTTCGTGGTCGCCGATGATAGAGTCTAGGAAGTGCGCTCCTTAGGTTTTTGTGTCCAGGTGATGGAACATGTCCAAGGCGTGGTCTAGGTGTTCGAGGTCGCCGATAATGGAGTCTAGATCGTGCGCTCCGTAGTTTTTCGCGTCTACGTATCGGAACGCATACAATGCGTAGTCCAGGAGTTCGTGGTCGCTGATGATGGAGTCTAGGACGTGCGCTCCGTAGATTTGTGAGTCTAGGTGTCGGGACGTGTTCGTTTTGACACTTAGACGCAAAAACCTACGGAGCGCACTTCCTAGACTCCATCGTCGGCGACCTCGAGTACCTAGTCCACGCATTGGGTAAATTTCGACACCTAGACGCAGAACCCTACGGAGCGCACTTCCTAGACTCCATCATCGGCAACGCCGAATACCTAGACAACGCATTGAGTACGTTGCGACACCTAGACTCAAAAACCTACGGAGCGCACACCTAGACTCCATAATCGGCGACCCCGAGCACCTAGACAACGCATTGGGTACATTTCGACAGCTAGACAGAAACCTACGGAGCGCACTTCCTAGACTCCATCATCGGCGACCATGAACACCTGGACCACGCATTGTATACATTTCGACACGTAGACGCGAAAAACTACGGAGCGCACCATCTTGACTCCATTATACGTGACCTCGAACACCTGGACCACGCCTTGGACATGTTCCACCACCTGGACACAAAAACCTACGGAGCGCGCCACCTAGACTCCATTATTGGCCACCTTGAACACCTGGACCACGCATTGTGTACGTTCCGACATCTAGACGCAAAAACCTACGGAACGCACTTCCTTGACTCCATCATCGGCGACCTCGTACACCTAGACCACGCTATGGATACGTTTGACGCCTAGACGTGAGCTACATACATCCATTATTTTCGACTGTTTCTTAGGTTAATTTCTACCTGCCCTCTGCCAAGCAAATATCTCATTTTACTGCCAAGTAAAAACTGCTTGGGTCGATGAGCAGAAGTTGCTTTACGCCGCTTGCTTGGGTTAGCAAAGCAGATTTCGCTTGGGTCCTGAGCAGAAATAGACTTTTTTTTTTCAGTGTGGAAGTCGTCCATTTTTCTCCCATTTGTGAAACGAGTTTTCGAATATGTTCTATATAATGTGATGTATTTTCTGTCTTGATACAATCAATTATTTAACTATGTTTGAATATTCGCGCGGTAATCTGTAAGGATCTTTGATCCTCGTAGTACTTATCATTATGTAACAGTTTTGAACGTTAACTGATTTTACTTCATGCGCAGCACTCTGATTTCCGACGCGGTCATGTATAGACGCAAAATCAAGTCGTGCCAAGTACCTCGCCTTTTTACTCTCTCTCTAATCAGATAAATAAAGTTCAAACTATTTATTAATGTATCCAAGTACAGTTTATTTAACGTGTGCCCTCGTACTCAGCTTCCTAGACTTCCACATCCTTCAGGTTATGGGCCCAGAACTAGTCAGCGAAACTCTGAATAAGTTTTCGCCCCAAGTACAACTGTGTGAGTGCGCGTTACAGTGATTTACGTTCAAAGCGTTTTGAACATTAGAGAGCAGTTGAGAACATGGCAGGCCGAACTTTTAATAGCCCTTTCCAACCGATTGACAGGCTAACAGGCAGAGAAAATTATCGATCATGGGCAGTGGCGATGCAGGCATACCTCGAAGTCGAGGACTTATGGGACACCGTTGTAGCTCCCACCAACGGTCAGATATGTATGGACCCAAAGAAAACACAGAAGGCCCGAGGTCGCATCACTCTAGCCGTGGAACCGGAAGTATATACATATATTGAAGGCGCGAAAACCCCCAAGAAATATGGCAAGAGCTCGCAAAAACGTACGACGACCAAGGTTTGGCTAGCAAAGTGCACCTACTTCAGGAGGTAACCACCACCAAACTCGAGAATTCGAAGTCCATGGAGGACTATGTGTCGCGCGTCTTCTCCGCATCCAGAAAGCTTGCTGCCATCGGGACAAAATTACCCGAAGATTTAGTAGGGGCGCTGCTACTGGCTGGACTTCCGCCCTCATATAAGCCCATGATTATGGCGCTCAGCAGCTCGGGTAAGGATATCACAGCGGATCTCGTCAAAACCAAGCTTTTGGAAGAAGCGGAAAGCGACACGAGCGCGAGCTACTTTGAAGCGCGCGGGCTACACGCGCAAGCGTCTAAGCCGCCGTACGCGCAGTTTCCGCGGCGCGGCAGATCAAGCAGAGGGCGACACCGTACAGGACGCGGTCCTCGCCAAACGAACTTCGCTACCGTGAGATGCTACAATTGCAACAAGAACGGCCATTTTGCGAGTCAATGCTCGGAGCCAAGCAGAAAAGACCCCAACGCGTGCACAGCCGCAGCCGACAACGAAAGTGCAGACGAAGACGTCGTGTGTGCGCTTTTCACTTCGTGCTCAGCACCAGTTACTCACACGACTCCAATCGATGCCACCGTTTCGATTGATGCTGCGCTACTTGCTGTGGATTTAGTGAGCAATGGACTAAAGAAAGGCGAATGGATCTTGAACTCCGGTGCCTCGACACACATGTGCTTCTGTAGTGACCATATGAGCAACATGTGCAAGGCTAAAACCAAAGTGGTTACCGCAGCCAACAAAGCCAAACTACCGGTGCGCGGAGTAGGTCGTATCCTGCTGAGTCAACGCGGAGTTGAGCAAAACCGTAAAGTGCTCCTCCAGGACATTCTGTACGTGCCCGATCTAACCTCAAACCTAGTGTCGGTTAGCGCGATAACCAAGAGAGGTTACAGAGTGACATTCGCAGGGACTAAATGTTTTATCCTCAATCCAAAAGGCACCACGGTATTGGAGGGAAAGCTGAGTGCCAATAATGTGTACAAGTTGGACTTACAGCCATGTGCAAAAAACAGCAATAAGCCAAGCGTACACACAGCACTGAAGGCCACGGTCCCAGCCAAAATTGAATTATGGCACCGTAGACTGGCCCACTTGAATGTCACCTACATGAAGCAGCTCTGTAAGGCTGCGACTGGCATTCAATTCAACGAGGACTCTCTAAATAAATGTGAAGTTTGCGTTATGGGTAAATTGACTAATAAGCCCTTTATGAAAAATAAGAAACGGGCTTCGTCTCAGCTAAGTTTGGTCCATAGCGATGTATGTCAGATGGATGATCTATCAATTGGCAAAGCCAAGTACTTTTTAACCTTCTTGGACGACTACTCAAGGATGATATTTGTGTATTTATTGAAGCACAAAGATGAAGTTCCAGACGCTGTTGTCAAATTTATCAAGTTTGCAGAAAACCAGACTGGGCTAAAATTAAAGGTGCTCAGAACAGACAACGGAAGAGAATACATCAACAAGAAACTGCAGTGTACACTAGAAGAATTAGGAGTCAAGCATGAAACCTCCATACCATACCATCCCCAGCAAAATGGGAGAGCAGAACGAGTTAATAGGACACTCTTGGAGAAGACAAGGTGCATGCTTGCCGATTCCAGACTGCCAAGTAAATTCTGGGCTGAAGCAATTTCGACTGCAAGCTATCTCTCAAACAGAAGCCCAAAGAGATGCTTAGGTGGCATTACGCCACAGGAAATGTGGACAGGCGAAAAGCCTGATTTAAGCAATCTGCGAGTGTTTGGGTGCAAAGCTAGAGCCTATGTGCCCAATCAATTCAGAAAAAAAACTGAGCCTACATCAAAGCCTGCAGTGATGTTAGGTTATTGTAACAATCAGAAGGGGTACAGATTGTGGAGCCACCAGGAGCAGAAGGTATTTACTTCAAGTAATGTTGAGTTTTTTGAAGATGATGGCCATACTGCCTCACCACGTAGTCAAATATTTTTTCCTCTGGAGTCGCCCCAGCCGCTGGATCTATATGAGCAGATGGACGTTCAGGAATTTGAACTACCTCCAAACCCAAACCCCGTAGAAAACTTACCTGCAACCGAAGAGGACCACAGTTTACCTGCAAGGCAGAAGAGACAAGAACACCTACCTGTAGAGGAGAAACAACCAGCCAAAAATGAAAACAAATCTGTGTCAAGACAGACGCAACCAGAAGACGAAGGAAGCTCAGAAGAGGAGATGGTGACTGGTCCAGTAAGAAGATCACAGCGAAGGAAGATGAAGCCAAGTCACCTAGATGACTACCTAACCTATTCTGCCATAGTTGAAACAGGAGAGCCCAAGACTTATCGTGAAGCTGTTTCAGGACCTGAGGCTGCACAGTGGAAACAGGCCATGGAGAACGAGTACGCCTCTATTCAGAAGAACGGCACTTGGCACCTCTGCGACCTACCTGCAGGTCAGGCAGTCATAGGCAGCAAATGGGTGTTCAAGAAGAAATCAGCAGTTGGTGGAGAGACTCGTTATAAGGCCAGGTTAGTAGCTCAAGGTTTCTCACAGGTCAAAGGAGTGAATTATGAAGAAACCTATTCGCCAGTTGTCAGATTTACATCTCTGAGACTGTTGTTCGCATATGCTGCAAGACAAGACTTAGATATATTCCACCTTGATGTAGAGACTGCTTTTCTACATGGAGATATATCTGAAGTCGTGTTTCTCCAGCAACCTCAAGGCTATGTGGCTGAAGGGCAGGAAAACAAAGTATGTAAGTTGCATAAGGCTATCTATGGCCTAAAACAAGGAAGCAGGAGCTGGAATATGAAATTAGACGGTACTCTCAAGGACATGAACTTAATTCAGTCCAAATACGATTCATGTATATATAGTCATTATACTGTAAACAAGTGTATCATAGTGGCATTGTTTGTAGACGACCTCATTGTCCTCACCAACAGCGTAGATTTCCTACAGATCCTGAAGGAGGGCCTTAAAAAAATGTGCACTCTGAAGGACCTGGGGCCAATTCGAAGATGTCTAGGTATAAACATTTACCGAGACAAACACCGTGGAGTCATTGAGCTTAACCAGTCAGAGTACATAACCTCACTCCTCGATACCTTTGGAATGACTGAGTGCAGGAGCACTAACACCCCAATGGATCCAAATAGTAGCCCAGCATCAACATCACCTCCACAGACTGCGTTCAATCCGTCAGATGTACCCTATCAGAACGCTGTGGGATCCCTGTTATACTTGGTGCAAGCTACCAGACCAGATTTGGCCTTCTCCGTAAGTACCATAAGCAGATTTAACCAATCTTATACAGAATCCAATTGGAGTATGGTGAAAAGGATATTCAGGTACTTGCAAGGCACCAGGAATTTGTCTCTGAGGTACTCAAGGGACGGTGACACCAATCTTACTGGGTACTGCGATGCCAGCTGGGCAACAGACCCTGGAGATCCTCGCTCTACTACTGGATACGTGTTCTCTATGCAAGGAGGAGCAGTGAGTTGGAACAGTCGAAGACAATCCACCGTAGCTCTGTCCAGCACTGAGGCAGAATATCTGTCACTATCTTCTGCCACACAGGAGGCTCTGTGGTTGAATCTCTTTGCCCAAGAGTTGCTGATTATCCCACTCAACAAGCCCTTGCTCATATATTGCGACAACAAGGGAGCAATAGACTTGAGCAAAAATTCTAGATTCAGTGCCAGGACCAAGCACATTAATGTGCGCCACCACTTCATCAAGGGCAGCATCGACAAACAACAGATCAATGTCAAGTTTGTACCATCTACTCATATGCTGGCTGATGCACTCACAAAAGCAGCAACCCACAAGAAATTGGAAGAGTTTGTCAGATTAGTAGGATTACAAACGAAGAATGAAGGAAGAAGATAGATATGTCGTGATTTTATTATGTAAAATATGTAAATTTTATTCTTGACCAAATATGTTTATAATTAATATGAGTATTAGCGAAAGAAATGTAGATATTGTATGCGTAGAATCGTAAATCGTATAAGTTCAAATAATTAATTGAGGGAGGCATGATGTATTTTCTGTCTTGATACAATCAATTATTTAACTATGTTTGAATATTCGCGCGGTAATCTGTAAGGATCTTTGATCCTCGTAGTACTTATCATTATGTAACAGTTTTGAACGTTAACTGATTTTACTTCGTGCGCAGCACTCTGATTTCCGACGCGGTCATGTATAGACGCAAAATCAAGTCGTGCCAAGTACCTCGCCTTTTTACTCTCTCTCTAATCAGATAAATAAAGTTCAAACTATTTATTAATGTATCCAAGTACAGTTTATTTAACGTGTGCCCTCGTACTCAGCTTCCTAGACTTCCACATCCTTCATAATGAATTAATAATGAACTAATATAATGAATTCGTTGACCACTCTTGTTTGCTGACGAACTTGTTAAGAACATTCAGACATTTTCTTCTTCTGCCTCTTTCATCTTCATTATGTTTTCCAAATTCTGACCAAATTAAGGATTTAACTCTTATGAGAATCGATTTTTCAGAGGATCATAAGCCATTCGAAGCCATAAATACCAGCACCGTATCGATTTTGAAAGAAATTTTTCCAAACCGTTCAAGTGGGTAGACAATATATTTCGATTTTGTTATTCGTTCTAAAAAATTTGCAACAACTACTAAAAACAGTTATTGCTACATATATATTACAAGACTTATAAATCCATACTTTATTTGAAGTTCTATACCTTGAAAACCCTTTAGAGTCAAGAATGTTTTTCTCCAATTAATTGTTGCCTGTTTGTAACCTGCAAGTGTCCGCAGTACATGATTTTTCATATAATAAAACATCAAATGTTTGTGTATAATTTTGGCTTTGTTACGTGTTTTGTTCGAATAAATACCACGATATATGTATTTATGGTGGGCTTTATTATTGCTCGAGTCTTTCGATCGAAGCTGGAAGATGCAGTCGATATACAGATACATATGGATTACTACAGAATGGTTTGATACTTAAACGGCGCGACGCGACTGTTTCTTCTTCGTAGGGTGTCTGGTCCTGGTGTTGTCCTTGAAAATCTGCGTTTCACTGTGTCTGGTGTCTCATATCCTCTCATTCTCTTTCGTTGCTAGTACTCTGATTGTACGTCCTGATCTCCCATCATTGTTTATACTTATCCTCATCCGTCTTGAGTGAGGATGGACATACAGTTGTGATTACTCTTCGTTTGGCAATCTAGTATCCACCTCAGTTTTTCACCGGAATGGCCCAGTTATTGGGAGGTATACCTCGTGAACTGCTGATTCTGGTTCGAGTCACGCCGTGCTACCACGTTCACCGAGGTCTTTCCTTATCGCTTGATGCCTGTTTCGACGGTCAACGTCTTACGCGCGGCTGACTCGCAGCTGCATAACTTTACAAATTAGAATAAATTTAAACTATCATATCAGTATCAATTCAAATGTCACAGTCATGGTGAATAAGAGGTTTTGATGGTTAATACGAGCTTATTGGAACTACAGACATAGTTTTATTGTGAATCTTTGCTATAGATTATTGTGAAAAAATATAAACATGCGATATTCTATTTATCAAGACAAAGGAGCCTTCTAAATTATTAAAAATATTGCTTATGTCGACTGCAACTTACTATCAACTGATGAGAATTTTTCCATCGGTCTTACAGTCTTATAAATTAAATTAAAATAATTAATATTTATGGCAGTCAGATTGCCCTTGTTTATAATCACCTCCGCAGAATTTGAAATAAAAACTTAATTAAAACCTGGAAAAAAACCTTTATTAGCAAAGGACTATCTCACTGCCTCTCACCACCAAATTGCCCAATTGCCCAACGTTTCGAGCCCGCTCCGGCTCCTCCTCAGGGACTGAACTGAAACCCGCGATACACCTCCTTATATACCCATACCCACTTATTTCCTCTTACCCCCACCACCATCCACCTTCTCCTCTCCTACTTTCCATTCTCACTTAAATTAATAAAGAATGATAAATGTTATCTAATTTACTTGACTCTACCATTAAATTTACATTATTCCGATTCCTTAGAATGTGAATACTTTCAAGGCTTTCCCCGTTTATTTATTCTTAATCCCTTGTTCCAAAATATCCACACTCCCAAAATCGAAAGAATGCAAACTATTTAAACAATGTTCTTTCAAACCCGATGTAAAATTTGTACTACGTAAACTATATTGATGTTCATATATTCTCTTCTTCAAATATCTACCCATTTGAACAATATAACATCCATTACAATCCTTACAATTAATTTTATAAACTACTCCCGATTTTAAACCTTTATCATCCTTGTCTTTACAATTACTAAATAACATTTCTAAATTATTATCGTTTCTAAAGAAAATTTGAATATTATGTTTACTAAAAAACTTCTAATCCTTTCCGACAAACCTCTAACATATGGTAAACTAAAATATGCGTTCTTTCCATTTCTATTCCTTGTTTGATTATCTGCCCGCTTCTTCAATCCACCATTATAAATTTCCCACACTCTCTCATCAATCATTTTATCAATAAATTTTACCGGATAACTAATCTTAATAAATGTTTCTCTAACTAAATTTAAATTCTTTTTCCTAAAATCTTTATGTGACAATTTAATCGCTCTGTCAATGCCACCGTTGATCACACCTGTCTTGTTTCCGAATTGGTGGTGAGAATCAAAATTTAAAAATCTGCCTGGCCATGTAGGTTTTCTATACCAATCTAATTTCACTCTATTATTATTAACTCTAATGACTTTAATATCTAAAAAACTCAATTGATTATCTGACTCGACCTCTTTTGTGAATTTAATTCTATCATGGATAGAATTAAACACATCCACCATATCATTTTTTTTGCAGTTGTACCTGAATGTTTTGTGGATGATATGGTGGATGTGTTTAATTCTATCCATGATAGAATTAAATTCACAAAAGAGGTCGAGTCAGATAATCAATTGAGTTTTTTTAGATATTAGAGTCATTAGAGTTAATAATAATAGAGCGAAATTAGATTGGTATAGAAAACCTACATGGCCAGGTAGATTTTTAAATTTTGATTCTCACCACCAATTCGGAAATAAGACAGGTGCGATCAAAGGTGTCATTGATAGAGCGATTAAATTGTCACATAAAGATTTTAGGAAAAAGAATTTAAAATTAGTTAGAGAAACATTTATTAAGAATAGTTATCCGGTAAAATTTATTGATAAAATGATTGATGAGAGAGTGTGGGAAGTTTATAATGGTGGATTGAAGAAGCGAGCAGATAATCAAACAAGGAATAGAAATGGAAAGAACGCATATTTTAGTTTACCATATGTTAGAGGTTTGTCGGAAAGGATTAGAAGGGTTTTTAGTAAACATAATTTTCAAGTTTTCTTTAGAAACGATAATAATTGTAAAGACAAGGATGATAAAGGTTTAAAATCGGGAGTAATTTATAAAATTAATTGTAGGGATTGTAATGGATGTTATATTGGTCAAACGGGTGGATATTTGAAGAAGAGAATATATGAACATCAATATAGTTTACGTAGTACAAATTTTACATCGGGTTTGAAAGAACATTGTTTAAATAGTTTGCATTCTTTCGATTTTGGGAGTATGGATATTTTGGAACAAGGGATTAAGAATAAATATAAGAGGGAAAGCCTTGAAAGTATTCACATTCTAAGGAATCGGAATAATGTAAATTTAATGGTAGAGTCAAGTAAATTAGATAACATTTATCATTCTTTATTAATTTAAGTGAGAATGGAAAGTTGGAGAGGGGAAGATGGATGGTGGTGGGGGTAAGAGGAAATAAGTGGGTATGGGTATATAAGGAGGTGTATCGCGGGTTTCATTTCAGTCCCTGAGGAGGAGCCGGAGCGGGCTCGAAACGTTGGGCAATTGGGCACTTTGGTGGTAGGGGGCAGTCAGATATTCCTTTGCTAATAAAGGTTTTTTTTCCAGGTTTTAATTAAGTTTTTATTTCAGATTCTGCGGAGGTGATTATAAACAAGGGCAATCTGACTGCCATAAATATTAATTATTTTAATTTAATTTATAAGACTGTAAGACCGATGGAAAAATTCTCATCAGCCTTCTAAATTATTTTAAAAACATGTTATTCGCAGTAATTATTTATTGTAAATGATGAGTTACGATTAAATAAGGATTCATTTTACTTCCTTTAATATAAATGTTATCGTACTTTTTACATATTTTGACGTAATAATTTATATCAAAGAGTTACAATAAAATTATATTTATAGTTTTGTGAGGGAACATCGACCAGCAAAACGGTATTAATAGTACATTATGTAACAAGGGAATAAAGTCGCAAATTATTCCTGCAGGTGGATTTACTCCCGTGTTGTATATAGAACTTTTTCGCACACCCTGGCGTAAAGTAATGTACTGACTTCAGGTAATGTGTGCTGGTGCGCGGTGGCCAGTTACTTTATTCTCTTGTTCTGCATGTTATGAGGGAATCAAGTATGAGAGAGGGGACCAAATGCTACTTTTGTCCTACTTTTCGAGTCAATAAAGGGGTCGTTATATTGAAGTCAGGAATAAAAATACTTTGGTACTTTCATGTTCTCATCCATTCTTGTAATCCATAATTGTAGTCCTTAGAAAGCGATTGTTCAAAATTATCTATTTTGTGTGTGTCTTTGAAATAAATTGCACTCAGAATTTTATTAGTAATTTTAGTTTTTTGTAAATTTGCTTCAAAATTAATAAATCAACTATAAAAAATCTGCCAACAAAAAGATAAAATAGTTTATACATTTAAAAAGGTGTTTATGTACAAATTTTGCATATAAAAAAGTATTTCACATCAAATCTCTCTTTATTCCCTTTTCTTCTTTACCAGGCTAATAGATCTAATTTCGTCAAGCCGCTAATATTGCATCCCAAAAGCCCTCAACGTACTCTCTCTCTCTCTCTCTCTCTCTCTCTCTCTCTCTCTCTCTCTCTCTCTCCCTCTAGCTCTCCCTCTCTCTTTCCCCGCGCGTGCAAATTAAAACTGGGTTTTCGTTTCATCATCCTTGCTTGGATGGCGCGTCGCGGTCGCGTCAAAGGGATACGCGTCGCCCGCCCAGCTCCTCTTTCCCTCTCTCTTTCACTCTCTCGTTTCGCGCCATGGCAAAGAGTCGAAGGGCGCAGCCACGGCAAAAGTCGCGCGGCTGTTTTCGGCAGGGCTCCGCGCCGTTGGGGAGCTGTATAGTAGGCTCGACGACAAAGAAATTCAGATGAAGGTCACTTTGCCAAGAGGCGCCGCAGCCAACGACGAAAGGGATGAGAGCGCGAGGACGAAAAGCTGACTTTAAACTGGCTGGATCAGAGGCTAAACTGTTCTCGTACTGTCTCTTTCTGGCTTGCTCGACGGGCGAGCCGTGTTAAGAACAGCCCCTCACGGCCTCTCCTCAACCTCTCTTTCTCTCTCATAACCCTTTCACGACATGCCGCGGAACGAAAAAACTGCTAGACTTTATCATCACGCCTCTTGACAGGACACTGCTGGTGTTCGTTATTGCTTGTACATATAACATATTTCCGCAGATAAGAACACATTCACGAACAATAATTCTTTAATATATTTATATACCTATGTATATTTTTTCAATTATTTCACTTAAAAACTATATTTTAGAAGATTATACTTTGAGAATAAGACAGTAATACAACGATTTTCAAAATAAAACAAAAATTCTAGAGTATATTAAATATAGTATGTCAGTTATAAAATCAAATGTTCAATTTCAGGAATTATAAACGAAAAACTCGTTTATAAAATAAAAAATGTAAATTTTTTTTATAAACTTATTTATTATTTATTTTAAAATTGGAAACCGTAGGTATTGTGTAAATCAGTTTTTTAATTCAATTTGAATAAAATGCTATATAAGAAAAAAATTTATTCTGATTACTTAATGAAAATGTTATAAAAAAATTAAATCAAAAGTGTCTGACTAAATTTAAGCTACCTCTACTGATGTTTATTTTACAAGTAAATACTCGTAAAGTAGAAAAAATTGCTATTAAATAATAGCAATTTTTTCTCTTAATAATCCCGTAGAAGTGTTATAAATTATATCATCTATTTGTAGTTTTGTAATGTTATCTGTTTTAAAATATTTAAAAGTTTAATCTTAAATGAAACTGCTACCGCTTTAGAGGTGTTTTCAAACATAACCTTTCAATAGAATCGAACTTTTTTGTATTTAGTGCGTAATCACGTGAATCTGCTCTTTTATCTGAAGTTAAACTTTTCTCTCTGACGACGAGAACTAAAGTAGTATCTTGTTACTTTTGAATAAAAGATATACTTGATTAGAGTGCGTTTGATTCAGTTTGCGCAAGTCTCTACCGATAGTGATTGAAAGCTTAAGAGCTGGATTTGTTAATGCCTTGAAAGGTATTGATTTTTCTAGTGAAGAATATTGTACTCTAATATTATTCCACCATTACTCAATTCAATAATCAATTGTTTACCGAAGTAAACATTTTTAAAATAATATTCAAAAGATTGAAGATACTAGTAATGAATATCTCAAAGCGTTAAAAATATTTGCAACAATACATCATCGTATTAAACGTACTTTTTGATTTGCCTGACCTTATTCGCTTATATTCCCTTCATTGCGTAAGATATCTTTATCGTTCCGAATGATATTTTAAACACTCATGATAATAAACTTTCATTATCATTCAATACCCTAATCTATGAAATTGTTATCTGTACAGAGCCAAATATTATAAAAATACAAATTATTATTGAAGACGTATTAGTTTTTACATAAATTTATTTTGATGAAAATACCTGTTGCATATTTGCTACTATAACGATATGTTGTGTTTTCATAAAAAAAACTGCGGCCCATTCAACAACATTTACCTTCCACAAACTTAATTTATCATTACACTAAATTAATTGATATAAAAAATAAAAAGTTTACGCAAAAAAAAAAACTTAAATAATCTGAAACAGTTGCAAAATCGTAGAATCTTATAAAATGTATAGGATTGTACCCTTGATTTTTGTATGATTCAATGTATTTCTTTTGACTCTAGTTTATGCAATTAATGTACTTTTTCAAAATAAACAATTTTTATGAATTTTTACATGTGGGAGTGTCTGACCGAAACTTTTTCGCTTAAAATGCGCTTGGTTCAACTCGCTCACAATTATACACTGAATCTCTCGGAAAAAAAAAACAAAGGACATATCTGTGGCTTCCAGGAATACGTAACAACTTAACCCACTTGTACGTGTTTTCGAGAAATCGACGTTTTAAAATTTCTGTCATGACACTTCATATGACATTACAAAGGTATCGAATATCTTTCGAACCCCTCTATCAGCTGCTATAATACATTTTTGTTCTATGTATAAATAAACAAAACAATGCAGTTAAGTTGTTATTCCGGTAACTGTGCAGTTAAGTGGTTTAGGAAAATTGTTCAAATAAGATAAATAAGATAGTTATTTCTACACTTAAAATATAGAATACGAATTTTTTTTAAATATTCATTCCCACGCATGCGCCTCCCAACGGAATATGCGTCAAGTCAACGGAATTCGGTAAACCGAATAACGAACGTTACTCGGTTACTGTTTATGCACACACGCCCCATCGCCCGGCAATCAAAGCTGTTGTGTTACCTTCTATTATCTATTGCCTTTGTTCTTGTTATAATAATAGGTATGTCATAATCTGTTTATTGCATAGTATTAACTTCAAAACGATGCTTTTAATTAAATATAAACATTCAGTTAAGTGGTTTTTCCGGGCACAGGTGCAGTTAAGTGGTTATGCACTTAGCTGATATTTGCTCTTTGAACGCGTTTCAGATTTCCGGACCAAGTCTACATAAAAAAGAGTAGTTAGAAGGTACAAATTCCGGTGCTAACTCAATTTTGACCCTCAAGTGGGTTAAGTCGTTATTCCTGGAAGCCACAGAATATATCGATAGCCTTTTTCCTGCTCTTCCCATAGTCGTGCTATTGTTTTCTCTCCAAACTTCTTTCTTCTAGACGAAAACTTACACACACACACACGCACACGCACACACACACACACACCACACACACACACACACACACACGCATGCACAAACACACACACACACACAGCTTTATAGCTTATAAATCTATATCTTACTATCTAGCAAAGTCAAAACATAAAAAAGTTTTGAAAAAATCTAATTTTAACTATAATTAAATATTTTAAACTATAATTACATTCTTCCAAACAAATAATGTCTTTTCTGCATAATATAACATATTATGCACATAATATACATATTGAGAAAAGTATAAGGAGTTTAAGTGTCACATAAAGATATGTAGAAACTACACTATTTTTCCATTTCAAGTAAACAATTCAAGAAAAATATACATAAAGCGATTCTCGAGAAATTACGATTTGAAAAAATGTTACGAGCAAAGTCTCCATTGCCGTTCAAGAACGTGCAAGGTGAGCGACATAATAACTCAGCAAAGAATAACTAGCTCGCGATGCACTCAACATAGCATTGCGATGTTGGCTCCGCAGTTAGAGCACTGAACTGGAAACTTCGAATCCGTGAGTTTGTGTCCCGGTCGGCATATATTTGTTCATGCTTTATCATATAATTCGTATCGCTCGTAACAAAAATTATAGAAAAAAATTTTTATTTTTATATATATGTGCTCAAGCAATTAAACCATTATACCTATAAACTGTACCTGTTTGAGTGTTCAAAAATTTGGGAGCAAATAAATGCATTTTGCTCCAGTTATCTGGAAACAATGATTTTAAAAATTAAAATGTCGATAAATTATAGATTTGTATATATGAGGTATAAGCAGTAACATTTTCATTACCATATTTTTTCTTATTTTCGAGGTATAACATATTATTAAAAATACTATTTTTATTAATAACCAATGTGTAGCTAGAAAAAAATGATTAAATTGTAGAGAATTTCATATTTCATATGTGCACCCTTAATATAAACACAATAAGAATGATCTTTAAAGTCTTAAATTTTGAATTTTTATGTCTAATTTTCGAATTTTATTAATTATTCTAATAACTTTTTTTAAAATTTCTTAAGATAAATGGTAATTTTCGATTTTGTGATTGGCAACAAAAAATTAATAGCTTACTCAATCGATCGTTTTTGGACTTTGAAAATATCGTTACATGTTATACTTTTGCAAGCGAAAGTAGGTAAGTTTATTCTAAATTAATCTAAACATTTTAGAAATCTAAAACATACGTTACGAAGTTTATTAAATTATTGAATCGTTATTTATATTTGATAATTTTAATTCTTAGAAAAATCTTACTCATTTAATTTTTATTTTAAAATATAGGTATTTACTTAACCCCTTAGTGCCGACTGTAGCATATTTGCTACATTCACTGTTTTCATTTCTCTAGATTATTCATAATTTTAAAATTATGCAAAATAAATATTTTTATCCGGTTGACGGGATAAAATTATAAAATAACGATGATTTCGCGTTCCTGCATAACTTTGATAAACCGTAGACAATTTTATTATTTTTAAGAAAACAATATTAATTTACAATTAATCATTAGAAGTCTATATATATTTTACTTTCAGTAGAATTAAACCTTACATAAATGCACATATTTCGTACAACTAAATTGTTTTTTATTCGTCAGAAGTAATTCTTTTTTAATCAAATTCCATTGCTGGTATTGTGATTCTGAATAACAATGTCATTTGACTCTTAATGGATTTTCAGTATTGGAATTCTAAAGAAATTTCTAGGCTTTATAAAAAAGTATCGTAGAATTTAAATCTGGAAAAATTGTCTTTTGTATTCCAAACATACGTTAAGAAAATATGAATGTACTTCGATATTTGTAGGTAAATAACTATCCATAATTAAATTGATTAAAAACATAAAACTTTATCTTAAAAATTAAATTGTATAATTTTTTTCAAAAAAGCCTTTTCAAAATTAACGATTGAATTTAATCGTAGAAATGATAACTTTCAATTTCTTTTCGACTGATAGGTCAGTTATACTAATAAGTTAGTTTATGTATTTTAATATTAACAATTGTATATCGTTATTCATATATATACATATAGCTTTATGCAAAAGTCATGACACCTAATTATATGTGCGAGAAGCGGTAAATTAAAAAAGAAACAAATGCACCCGTCCTTTCATCTTATTGCACTAAAATATGCTGGCCTTTTTCCTGCTCCCCAGAGATTGCAAGCGCTCAAGAAAGAAAATTTGCCGCACCGCCCCATTAATTAGACCAGCTATGAATGGACGTAAGACGAGCGTGCGCGCACACAGGGGTGCTGCAGGTGGTAAAGGCGTCTCCCACGCGCGCGTTCCCCTCCCCCTTCCTCCTGCTGCGCGTCGTCGTCGAATGATCCAGGCCAAAGCAAAAAGGAGAGGCTGCGCAAGTGAGTGAGAGAGAGGGGGGAAGCAAGCAAATAAAAACGAGGTGCAGCGGCTGTACGCACTATAAGGTACTTGCAAAAAAAGGAAACCTCCTTTCAGCACACACGAGTCAGCCGTGCCACGTCGCAGCTTCATTTCGCTCTCGTCATGTTGCAAATTACGCAAATTATCGGGGCAACTTCGCTTTCCCGGACTCGCCCGCGCACACTCTGCCACCGCGTCACTTGATGAGCTGTCGCAGCCGGGGCTTTGGAAACTCTGTTGTAGCAACGTTGCCTGCCTGCGTGACGCTGGCGCGGAGACACGGAAACGGAAAATAACCATTGAAAGCGTGAAGCACTCGAAGCCAGGAGCGCCGGCAAATATTTCACTTTTTCATTCCGGCCCTGGATTCGCTTGTATGTGTGTATATATATATATACGCCTATATACCGGACGATGTGCACGGGTCCACGCGCGCCGGCGAGACCAATGGGCGCGCGGCGATGTTTTTGTTTCGCGTGCAAAAAGGGGATGAAAAAAACAAACAAGGATAGAGGAAGATCGAGGTCGAAATAAAATGAAGAGAGAAAAAAGGAATGGACTCGGCGAGAGGAACAAGAGAGCCAAACAAATGAAAAATTTGATGGAACACTCAGAACAAAATAGAACCTCGATGAGAGAGAGAGAGAGAGACAGAGAGAGAGAGAGAGAGAGAGAGAGAGAGAGAGGGAGAGAGAAAAAGGGATGAGCGGGGCACAGCTCAGATTGGAGGGAAAAAGAGAAATAAAACGGCGCACGAAAAGGTGCAGCGATCGAAGATAAAGGAAATAATCGAACGGCGGAATAAATTGAAAAGAAGGAAGTTTTCTCTTTACACTTGTTCGATTTAATGAGCGATACGAAGCTCGTCAAACGAATAAATATTTCTTCCATTAAAATTAAATATTAAAACAAATAGTTATCTTAATGCTTTTTTCTATTTTTCAGTTATCATCATGTTATTACATATTTCAAATTTATACACATGGCTCTCTATGCATAAGGTCTTGTAAAATGTAACAGTTTTTAAAATTATTTACTGAATTTAATTATAATTATTCTAACCAACCGCGGTTGGTTACTAAACACATATCTAAGAAGATAGATTAACGAACAAATCTTGGTTCCGCCAACCATTTTTACCCCCCTACAACTATTGTGTTGTTTGTACTAACTATCCTGTTAGTTATGTGTTTTTTGACCAATTGGAATTTGAAACCAACGATTTTTTTCCGTGTATAATAATAATTCTGAAATTCTTCAATTGTATAAATATTTTATACAAAAATATGAATAAGGTGACAAAACGGAAGCTACGTGAGGTGCTATAAATAAAAATCGCCAATTGAGCGGAAACTTACAACCTGGAAACATTAGAATATAAGATATAATAAAGTACTGAAACTAGACCATTGTATCAAATACAGTACAGCTTCTAAAATTAGGCCACGTTGCCAAAAAGTACGACAAATGGAAGACGGGTTGCCATACGAAAAACTATGGCAGCTTCATTTTTCTCCTAGACGAGTCGTGTACAGATCGCGAGTATGCATATACAGCAAGATGAACGTACAGTCGCATCGTACAGCGATACAGAATCCGCCAAAAGTTTTCAGAACCGCAACAGCGAGGTCACAAGAAGCGACCGACGCAAAAATACAATGCGCGCACCCCGTCGTCCATACCATCACACTCGATTCACATCTATTTCGAACATTTTGATCAAACTTTCTGCTTTGACCACAAGAGTAATTGAAATTGAAAGTCGAAAAGCGTAAAATGTGAAAAAATCGATTGCAGTGAACCAGGAAAAAAATATATCGAGAATGAGGATGTACAAATACAATGGGGAACAAGTGGTTGGAGATATGAAATTCCCAATATTAAAAATAAATACAATGAAAAAGTTTAATTCCATTTGTGAGTAAATTTATAAACGCGATATAAAAATCTTCCCTCGCGACAGCACTATATCTCTGTGAAAACGCCGCGAGAAAACCAGAAATGCTCAAAACGAGCGTTCAATAATAATAATAATAATAATTACTCGTTCAAATCGAGATCTCCGGTATAAAATGATTATCTTCCATTGTGTGTGTGTGTGTGTGTGTGTGAGAGAGAGAGAGAGAGAGAGAGAGAGCAAGGAAAGTGCTGCGCAAAAGGGGAAAAAGAAAACTTGCAGCGAACACGGGTGAGAACAAGAGATCCGAAGAAATGAAAAATTTGATGAAACGCTCACGGTACAAAATAAAACCTCGAGCTCGGCGGGAGAGAGAGAGAGAGAGAGAGAGAGAGAGAGAGAGAGAGAGAGAGAGAGAGAGCGGGGCCCGCGAACAGAGACGGAAATAGGAGAAAAAAAGCTCGCCGGGCAGAGAAGACGAAGAAGGAAAAAGTGCAGTGGAAAGATAAAGGAAATTAAGAAGAAGTAAGATATAGCGTGTACAGCAGCTCGGATGCTGTGCTGCAAGATGGAGAGAGAGGAGAAGCGAGAGAGGGAGAGAGTCACGTGGGAAAGGGGAACAGCCGAGATACAGGCCGAGATCAATACGAGGTCGCTAGGCAACGAGCCTCCGGCGAGAGCGGTCCGGGTAGACAGGGTGCCGCCATAGCCACCACCCTCTCGCTCTCGCGCTGCTCCCCCTCCCCCCCCGATCTTCCACCCTCGCACGCGCTCTTTTCCTTGCCTATATATATATGCACACACAGACAGCCGCTCTCTCTCTCTCTCTCTTACTCACTCACTTTCTGTTTGCACCTCCGGCCACGCATATGTACGCCGTAGGCGAATACGCGTCGTTTCTCTCTCTCCGCGAGTCGAGTCGTTCCAGATACTCCGAATTCCGTTAAAGGAACAGATGAGATTTTCCTCACGTTGTTTACTTTCCTCTTTTTGTCCTCGTTCGCGAGGAAATGAACGCGTGCGTGCGTGAGAGAGAGAGAGAGAGAGAGAGAGCGAGCAGGCGCGCTCGAGCACCCCCGAGAGTTCCTCCTTTTTTCATCCCTATCCGCCCTCCGCTCCCTCTCTCATTCTCGTTCCCCGGCCTCCGCCAGTTCCTTTCTTTTCTCTCGCAGCTTTTCTTCGCTGTTTTTATTCCCTTTCTCTCTTTTCTGCGCGGTCGAGCTCTCGCGGGCCCGCTCTCCCCCTCCCCCGTTTTCTTTTCTATTTTGCGCGCCGAGTATTCTTCCGCTAGACTGTTTTTCAGCATAAGTAAGGGCTTTTCGCGGTTGGCGATAACGAGTGATTTAAAGCGACTTCGCGCTCGTACGAGAGCGCAGTCCCTGCGCCACCTATATACGGGGAGAATGAGGCAGGCGCTGCGGCGAGTATACTGCGTCTCGGGGAAAATTCAACTCGACGAGGGATTGAGATTGAATTCGATAGCGGACGCGCAGTTTTCTTCTTCGCGCTCTTCATCTTCCTTTCCCTCGCGATTTTTAAGGCGCTGCTGGATCTGTCGCCGACGAAGGGCTGCGCGCGTCTTGAAAAAGTACCCTCGTGTCCGGCTCGTCCATGGCCGCGGGAGATAAAGTTGGAACGAACCTCCAGTTAGTTCGGACTTGCCGCTTGTAACGAAGACATATTTTTATATTTTCCTGTATTGGTATTGCATGCCCCCTGAGAGCGACGTGTAAAAGTGACTTTCACTGCGTGGAAATCAAGTTTATATCGATTTTTTCTTTTCTATATAAGTTTTTAATAACAGTATGTCTTTTAATATACTACTATTGGGTGGTAAATATAGTAAGTACGCAATTATATAAAAACAAAGTGCGCATTTTTCTATGTATTTTCATTCCATTTTCGTCATGTTTCTTTATAAAATGCTAAAGCAATGAAAGACTAGATTCTTCAACCATGATGCGCATAGAATTTTCAATGCGCTAAAAATGTATCAAATATGTAATAGCAATGCATAAAGATGTAGATTCTTAGAAAAAATGACCCTAAAATATGATGTGTATGTAAAGGAAATGGACGATAAATTGCAAGTAAAGAGTGTGTAGTGTAAGCGTGTTTATTAAAGTCACTAAAGTGTAAAAAATGCAACTGGCTTTCCAAATTGCGCATCTGCAGGATAAACAGGTCCAAAAAAATAACGTATCTGCAGGAGTGTAGCGGGGGAGGCGTCGATAAAATAGGCGACGATGGGCTATTGCGACAACTGGCAGAGCATGGCAACGCCCCGCTGTATCCAGTGTTCGGCGGGCTTGTCTGTTGGTAACTGCATGGCGATGACGAAGTTTGTCGAGTGACCCGTCGTCGAGAGCACGCCGCGACGCTCGCTCGTCTTGTACACCGGGCAAGTGTACGCCGGTCGCGGCTTCACCTCCTCCTTCTTCATCGGTACCAGCCACAACTTGCAAAAATATCAGAAATCAAATTACCAATAGATATTTTCTTACGAAATTTCAAAATTTTTATAATTACTATCGTCCAAAGACTTGGACGGTAGTGTCTGTGTTTGAAACTTTTTTTATTTTTCCCGTGCGTTCCTGAATTTTCCGTTTTACATCCTAATGGCTAATTAAATATTGAATTTCATGCGAAACTTTGTGTAATATTACTTACTACAACTTCCCAAAGTTTCTCACTTTATATTCTTCCCTTTAACTTATTCTCTGTTCAAGAGTAATTAAACTTATATTTGCACAGTAAGGACTGCATTCATACATTTGTTACCTTTATTCAAAACTTGGTTTTTTGTAACTTGAAAATTCTAATCTCTTCAAAGGCGGTATAAATTAAAGTTAAAAAGCAAAAAATAAATTAACCCGATAAACTGTAAAATTTGAATTTTCAAATAAATACGAAGCATTAAGTGAAAAGTATTCCTCAAACTTTCGTGTTTCTATAGAAGTGTATGAATAGCTTGTAACTAGTTTGCAAGCAGCACAGCTCGTCAAGGCAATTAGCTGAAAAGCGAGGGAGGCACGCATTACATGGGGCACGTCATCGTAGAGAACTTTGGGCAGGGACTCGTCGAGCATCATCGTGTCCATGTTGAAGCGCGCCCCGTCGAGGTAGAGCCCGTAGACGTAAATGCCGTCCTCGGGTGGCTGGGCGAAGCTCGTCTCCTTCAGCGGCACGAAGTCATAGACGAGCAAATCGATGGGGATGGAGTGCTTGCGCGCGTAGTTTTGCCGGGCGCCCGTCAGAAATGCCTGCGTGAAGTAGAAGCCGGATATCCAAAAGGCGGACGGCGGGCCCTCCTCGTACCACGTCTGCTCCGAAAAGGAGAAAAACGTTCGTACGACGCGTATGTAGTCGGCGCCCGTCGATTCGACGGACAAAGAGAAAGGGGAGGGACAAACCTGCAGAAAGTTTAGTCGTCGCAAAAAGTCCTGAATGTAACTTCCGAGAGGCTTTAGCGACGGATACGAGACCCTGAGCCAAAGCGCCGGTATCCTTCCCGTAATTATCGATATGAAGACCTCCTCGAGCTCGGCATCCATAACAACCAGGCCTGGAATTTACAGAAGTGCATTGAATGTCGCAGATTCCGTAGAACTTTTCCCGTTCAAACACTTTGAATGAACAAACTCCACCCTTTCATTCTCTTTCAATGAAATTCATTATACATTGCCTTTATTATATACAATAGAAAAGATTTGGAAATGTAAAATACAATTGTAAACCTTTAATCGCTTTTTGCACATTGACCAAACTGCTTCTAATTGTCTGCAGTAGTTTGTTGAACCTGCCCATTTCTTGAACGAGCACGGTATTCATGCTTTGTTTATAGGAAGTCGGAAACTTGGCAATGGCCTGCACCAAGTCAAAGTCCTGGGGCAGCTTCGACAGAATATCGCCGGATATCGAAAAGACAACTTCGTCCGGGGATTTTCCGCTTTCCGATTCCGCTGCCTCGGCATCCTAAATGACAGAATATCTTTACATTTTTCGAAACGCATCGGCGCATTTTATAAGGCGCGCGCATCGCTTTGAAATTGAAATATTGCGTCAAGATTGAAAATTTGCATTTCAAATTTAATGAATATAAACGTGGATTTTGTTCCAACTAAATCATCTTCAAATCATAAATCAAAATAGTAAGTTCACTAATAGAAAGGGTGTTGATGAATTTTTAAATAGGACTATCAGCTTTACAAATAATATTTCGCTTTATGCATGGCATACTTTAAAGATAAAATATTTCACTTTGCACGTGGAATTTGGAATGAGAAAAAATACATTTTTCATCAACTACTTAATTGTACATTTTACTCTCACAAGTGTGCGCAAAGTAGGTGCATAAAGTACATTTTATTTAACTTGAGACTCAGTTTTTCATTTCTCACGCGATGATAAAATGATAAAATAAGTACTCCCCGCACATGAAAAATTCCATCTTAACCACTCACTTTACGCACCCTTGCGCCAGCAAAAAACATATATACTATGCCATAATTTGAATTAAAGTTGTATGTAAAATCTCAGAAACTAAAAGAAAATAGGATAAGCACAAGAGCTGTAGAATTGCCCACACTTGTATGATAAAACTGAATAATGAAAAAAATTAGACGGTAATAGGTGTACTTGTGTGAGGAGTATCGAGGTGAGCATGAGGTCGGTCTCCTGCTGATCCTTGACAATGTCGGCGTTGTCGGCCATGCCGAAGATCCCGGGGCTGGCCGTCATCGGCAGCGAGCGCACGTACTCCAAAAACTGGGCGTGGTCGTTCACCTGGGGCACGTAGTAGACGCCGCTCGCGTCAAAGAGGGGCTTCGCGTCGTCGCTCGCAATTACGCTCTCGTTGTAGTACCTGGCCAGGATCGTATTCAGGGTGCGTCGGTCCCATTCGTCGGTCACGCGGCCGCCGTAATTGCATTCGCCTTTGCAAGTCGGAAATTTAATTGCAAACCCGAGGCTCTCCCGCGCCTCTATATATCTCCCGAGCTTTCTCTCATTCCCTCTTTCTCCTGCTTTAAGTCACGTCGCTGCTGTACGTGAGCCTTTATCTCTTTCTCTTTATATGCGTATACATGTACGTTTCAATGTAGAAAGCCGTTACTATACCTTACGAGCTTTGTTCGAAATCTTCTCGTAAAATGTCAATTTAACCCTATGCGCAAGGCTTCGTTAATTTTATTTTGATTTCATTGCAAATAAAATCTTTTAAGAGCTACTTCCTTGGTATTTAAGATCATAAATATTTTGCACAAGTTTTGGAATACAGACGGTAAACTTAAATATTGCTCTACTGTATACTTTTAAATCAGTTTAAACATCAATGTTTTCACACAATACAATTCATTTTATTTTGTGTTTTATTATTATTTCGAAATTATTTTTATTTACTTTCTTGATAAACTCTTTGTTAACTAAATAAATAGTAAAGTAATAAAATGAATTGTATTTTTTTATACTATATTGATTTAAACATAAATGAAAACCCATGATGCCAATACTTCATCGTATATACTCTTTCATTAAATCGAGAGATATTAAGCTTCAGATTAATAGATATTATATAATCAAAAATATAGATTGAAATTGACGTTTCCCATTCTACCGTTTAATATTTTCATTTAAAAACTAAAACTCTATATTGAAAATAAACGAATACGAAATTTCTTTAAATTTTTTACGAACTACTTGAATTTCCAATATAATTTTCAGATTCGAAAGCTCTCATGTGATTGAGACGGATCAGAATAGATAGTTTCTATAGATACCTGTGAGATATTTTAGAGCTGCGAATTGAACATCCTCGTACTGTGCTAGGAAGATCCTTAGTTGTAGTGCACTGATGCGAAGGTCGGTTTCGTTAAATTCATACCGGTTATTCCAACCGATTGGTCCGAATTTTCGACGTTCCTGCACAATCGCGTGGAAAAAGCAAAGAGAAAAGAGAAGCTTCTTAAAGTTGGCCTTCTGCTTTGGTGCCTCGAAAAACTCTGGGTCGCAAATCGGATCCTGAAAAATATTTTATTAAACGTCACAAATTGAAAAAGAAATTGTATATGACAATAAAATTAGATTTCATCCACATTTTGATAATATTTTCAACTAATTTGCAATTCCATCACAATGAACAGTATTAAATTAATTTGCACTTTTACATCGTTATTTAAAAATGTATTGCCTGTAATAAATTTTTCGCTATTTTATATTTTGTAAAAAATGAAAATATCTTTTACACATATAAAGAGAAAAAATAAAATGAAAAATAAAAAGTCTATAAACTGGTATAAAAGGCTTTGTGTGCAATAAATATAAACATTTCAGTATAATTGAATTGAAGTGCGAGTACCTGCAAATATGATCGTATGATGTTCGATCGCAGGCCAGTTGGAGGCTCATTCGTCATTTTGACACCATTTTGCAAAACGCTGATTGGAAAATACTCTGATGGGTAACTTGTCAACCATAGCCGAAAATCAGGATGAACGGTATCCGGAGTTAGACTTTCGCAAATCTGAAAACCGTGTAAACAACTTATCTCTCCAAAAGTCGTAAATTCTTTCATCCTCAAAACTTGCACAATCTATAGCTTAGATTTTCGTAAGATTTAATCGTACCCTTTCTAATGTGCCCATCCAGCTCTTAGCCAGGTGGCAGTTCTGCAGCACGACCCAGGTGCCGTTCTTCACGGCATCATCGATGAGTCGCACGGCGATGGGACCCTGACCCTGGCCAAGCGACAGCGAGCTCAACCGGCTGGCCCCGAAACCCTGGTCGTCGGCGAACTTGAGGAGGATGGCCGTGGGATCGGCGCCGGGCGTCAGGACAAATATCAGCGGCACGCAACTAAACGAGTCACCATAGGACGAGGCCAAATCAAAGGGCGGCGGCTCGACGAACTCACGGCCCATCTCCGCTGCGGATCGTTATTCCCATTGCAAAGTTAGCTTGCCATTTTATTTACTAATTTATTGCCAAAGCTTCCTGGTATCAATATGTGTTTATGAATCGTTTAATATTAAGTATCAAAGGCTTTTAATACTACTGAACGTTCTTAGATGTGTAGAAATATCATAAAATAATTTATAAATATTTAATAACTACATTTTTTAATTTAAAAAATTTTGAACACTTCTTGTAATTTAAAAAATATACAATTTGATACATTACATAAATGACAACTTAATTTTAATGGTTGACTTTGAGTAAAACAAATTCTAACAACTCGCACAAGCAGTAATTCTCATTTTCATTGATTAAAAAATCTAACGGGACACAATATTCAAGTTTCTGAGTTCTTTTTAAGGAAGTGCGACAGTATACGAGCGCGCTGTCAGTTCATTCGTTAGGCGGCTAATCGCGGTCCCCAGCAATGTTACCGGTGATTTTTAAACGCACGGGACACGCAGCAGCCTTGCGCCAGAGATAAGAAAAAGTGCTGACTCTTAAACACGTCTTGTTTACTCGGCTGCGCGCAGCTTATTCGCAACTAATGGCTGGGCAAGCCGAGAGATCGCGCCTGATTTATCACTGGCCGTGTGCACGCGCGCGGTGTGCCCGCAAAAACTTCCGGACTATCGTGCGGAAGAGAGTTGAAGGGAAAAAGCACTGGTTTTTATTTTCGAGCGAGTGCAAAAGATGCGCTCACCCTCGTGAAATAAAGACAATGGATATAAAGGGAAAAAGAGAGGAGGAGGGAGCAAAAATCGTAATAGCCGCCTTTGATTTAGCGGTTTGCCTATAAAAGAGTGGTAAAACACGATTACTACACGGATTTTAACTACCTGTTCTGTGATTGACCTGCGCTACTTATCGACTAAAGTAATATTATTTTCAAGAGAGGACAAATTCTCCTTTACATTATGCAAAGTAAAAATATATTGTTAAATGTGTATTATATATAAATGATTTGCAAATATATTATTCTAAGCTTTCATATAAAGATGTCGATTATTGCATAGCATAATGTCATGTTTCAATAACTTACCTTCAATAAAACGCTGAACAGCCGGAACAACTTTGTCAAACCGAAGGCAACGAAGAGGAAGTAATTTCTCAAAATGTGAAAGCTTATCAAATGGCGCTGGAAAATTCAAAGTGTGTGGTTCTTTATGGTCATAAATTATTTTCCATTCTTCTGTGTTCTCTTTGAATGCTTCTTTTATTCCCTGTTGACAGCAATACAAATACAATAAGAATTTTTCGAAATTAGAGGACGAGGTTTGAAAAGTTAAAATGGGTTTTTATTCAATTTTAACGCACTTGAAAACTCGGAATATCGTCTAAACGGCAGATTTCATCCCAGGACTTGACAGGAAGCCATTTCGTAGGGTTGGGATAGGGATTTTCTAGTCCAACGCCACCCGTGAGAAAAAACATCCACTGAGAGCTTGACATTTTTCCTTGCTTGTTGAGCAAATTGACAAGAAGAATGAGAGAGAAGAGTAGCTTGTCCTTTTCGAATAACGAGCGACAGATGTTCACATACAAAGAATACGTGAAAGATTTTGTCAAATCCTCGAGGCGCTGCCGTACGTCTTCGACAGCCGGAGTATTATCGATCGTACTCTTGAAAAGATTCACGAACCATACCAGTGAGTATTGATACATCGGGTCGATGTTCGCTAATGTAACTTGAAAAAAATATTAAAATGAGAAATTCGTATACATTGCATTTTCATATACCTAGTGCTAGTGGTTAAAATATATTTATACTTGTATTTATTTTTCGACACTCCGTGCGGGAAGGTCGATTTCCCACACGCTCGGCAAAAAGCGTGTGTTCGAAATCGAACTTTCCATACATCGTATCAAAAAGTTCTGTACGATACTAGTGTCGTAATGTACTGTATAATAGTAACAACAACGAAGTAAGTAGCTCAAAAATAATATTTTGTTTTCTAGGAGGGAAAGAAGCGTATGTTAATACAACGACGTAAGCAACGTATACTATTTTTCGCAATATACCTAACATTTTTAAAATGTTTATATTATGACTGTAATTTTTGCCTTTTTCACAAAAATATACGAAATCATGATTATTCATTATGTCACATATGTCGGGCCAAATTACAAATTTAGATTAATTATCACGTTTGTGAATTGATAAAACATGTTTTTTAAAAAACTACTATATACACTGGAAGTAATTAATTATTCGTCATAATAATAACATTTGTATACTTTATATAACATTTATCAAAAAAAGATGAGTGTATTTTGCTCCTCGATGGCAGCGAGCAGACACGGTGCTCAATATGAAATGATATATATATATATATATATATATATATATATAGTATTGTTTAAGCGAGTTTATTATATTGTCTATGCGTAAACTCTTATTATTATATATATCGTAAAATCTCAAATAAAGCAAATTTTAAGATTTAATAAAACAACCAGTAAATGTATTGATCTGCCTAAGAGTCTCTCCAAAGTTTATGTTATTTAATTTTCCTGAGATGACCATTTTTTATTATTTAAAGATTAATAACACTCACATCAGTGTTTACAAAGGAAAAGTGGAAAGTTATTTGTATATCGATAAATAAAGAACTTTTATGAAATATTTGAACAATGTATTATGTTCTATGCTATTACACTATAATTAATTTTCATTGTATTAAAATTAACACGCTTTGATAGCTCATAAGCTGTATAATTGCTTGTTAAATTGAAGAAAAACTTTTTCCTGAGCATAACTTATCATCCTATAATAACGTTTTAAAATCCAAATACTTTAACTTTTGAAAATTTATAAGATTATAATCTATAGAAATTATTGTAATACAAAATTTTTAAATATATTGCATTTTTGAAATAATAAGAAATGTTTAAAAATAATATCATAAATATTATGTTTTAGAATAAATGCAATCTTCAAATAAAAATATTGATTGAAATAGGTTGCGAATTTTCCAAATATTGATATATGTATTAATATATTTACCAATGGTGAAAAAGAGAACGGTACTATAACTGGCGATCGATGTATATTGCAATCTCGTCTCGTCGATGGATTTCTCCGTAATTTCCGCAGCAGCCTGTTTGGCTTGAATTTCGTTAGAAAGCGTCTTCGAAGAGCTCAATACACTAATTGCAGTTTGATCTTCCAATATGTTTTCATCTGATTCCGAAAGAACTTCCAATATTTTGTCTTCGATTTCTTTGAGTGTTCTATTCAGAATTGCATTAGGATTACTTGTACATCTTCAATTAGCAAATATATTTTTTATAATTCGATATGAAAATATCTAATGAATAATGAAAATTTTCTGATTTTGATAAAAAATAATTTTTCATAAATCTTGTATGAAAAACTGAGAACAATGTGGAATATAGTAATATATATGGGATCCTGTGAGGGCCAATACGTAGGAAAAAAAAAGAAAAAAAAACACAATTGTAGCTTGTGCGACGTTTCGTCAGCTTGATTACTGACCTCTTCAGGCACAACAAAAAATCTATGCTAATAAAAGATGACTTTATTAGCAACGTCGAACGAATAAAGTCAATGTTGTGAGCATAGATTTTTTGTTGTGGTAAGCCTGGTCTAATTATTATTGTTAATTTATTATCTCTGTTTAATTGTAAAATAAATTCTAACCATTTTGTATATGTTTTAATAAAGCCTGAAGAGATCAGTAATCAAGCTGACGAAACGTCACAACATTGACTTTATTCGTTCGACGTTGCTAATAAAGTCATCTTTTATTAGCATAGATTTTTTGTTGTGCCTGAAGAGGTCAGTAATCAAGCTGACGAAACGTCGCACAAGCTACAATTGTGTTTTTTTTTTTTTTTTCCTACGTATTGGCCCTCACAGGATCCCATATATATTACTATATTCCACATTAACAATGGAGGGTGCCTCTATCAACTTTAACTGAGAACAATAATAATAAATTTTATTTATCGTTAAAGTAATATGTCATAATGAAATTAATTTTTCAGGGTATTTAAAAAATATTTAAAAATATTATATCACAGATGTCAATAAAAATTTATAATTTATATTTCCTGATTATATGAATATATAACATAATATATAACATAAAATGTTTTTGCTAAAAACTAATGTTACCTTATAATTCTATTATTTATCGACCCACTTTAATCACATTTTCCAAAACAGGATTAATGCGATTGATACATGAAAGCACCGTTTAATAATTCAATTTTTATAAACAGTGTATTATAATTCGATTAAAACTCATTAATCCGCAATGAAGACGAAAGTAAAAGTTTACATTTTTGTATAATATGATTAAAGAGGTAGTAAATATAATATTACTTTTTATTCTCAGCTCCCTGAACGATCAATTGATTTTTTTCTGCCTCCAGGTCAGGCCTCTCCTTGGCAACCACTATTCCCAGAAGTTGATCCTCTAATCCAGTCGGCGTTATCATAAAGTTTAACAGTGTTACTTTTACAGCGACCTCCGGCAGGTAATGCGGGTTTCGGAGTTTCGTGGTAATATAAAGTCTACAAAACGGATTATCATTAATTATTTTTTAAAGCGATATAAAATATCAATTTTTCACATTCCCCCTAATCAATTACCACGTGCTAGAATATAGTATATAAAATGAACTTTTCAGTGTGAAGAAATTATTATGTATGAAAAAAGCACGAAATAATATTTTTTGATATCTCAACTGTAAATTTCGATTTTACGGCTATAATATAAATAAAAATATTATTCATTGATACGATATATAGTAAAATTAAAAGAAACGCGAAAATTGTTTTGTTTGAATTGATACATAAACAGCTTAGAAAATGAGACATAGAAAGGAATAGAACTATTTGCTCTGATAAAATTTACGTGTGAAGCTTCCTTAGCTTATCTATGAATTACAAGTAGAAATCACTCTCTCACCTAAACTTGTCGCTGTACTCAACGGTGGAATCGCCCAATTTGATATAAATGGCGCCGCCGGACTTAAAGGTCTGCTTGAGCAGAAGTGGCTCGAGCGCTGCGTCGAGCTCCTCAGCAATGTTCTCGAGCAGCACCGGTTGACCGAACTGAATAGCGTTCTCCAGCACTCTCATGTAGTCCGGCTGCGCCAGCCTGATGATGTGCAAGCTCGCCGACCTTTCGAGATTCTTGATCCATTTGTTCGCCTGGCCTTGCGGGTCGATCATCAGCGGCCAGCGCCTCGAGTGCCGCACGATTATCCCATTCTCCACGGAGAAGAGATCGCTCGGCAGACCGAAGATGCTCCAGGAGCGGATGAGCACCGGATCGCCGAGCACGTGTGTCAGCTGGTAATCCGGCGTGCAAACGACGCCGAGGTCCGTGCACACGGCCACCCAATGCTCGAGCTGCTTCTGCCGATAGGAAGCTGTGAAAACGCCGAGATACGCGACGATGCCCGCGCCGATGAGCACGTCGCCCGTCAGCTTGTGGTAGCCCTCGCCGAGGGATACCGCCATCTCGGACCAGCGAGTGTATTCTCCTCCTAAGCCACCTGTGTAGAAAATAAAATCCCTTTATGTTTTTACCATGCTGATATTGTGTTGTATTCAAGATTATTTATACCGATCAACTCCTCAGCTCGATTCAGTTTTTCTTGACATTCATTCACTTCGTCATTCATTTGGTCAAGCTCTTCCTTGCGGACAGCTAAAAGCTTTTCCAATTTGGAAACCTTCTCCTGTACTTCGCGAAGTCGAGCTCGCTTAACTTCCACACCGGCTATAGCGTAGGCATATCGGGAATTGGCTTGTGCCAAGGCCACCTTCTTCGGTGCTACGACTTTCGCTACTTTGTCATACTCGGACACAGCGAAAACCCATTTACACAGACCCTCACAGGCTGTTGAAGCGTTTCTAATTTTGTCAGGGTCGAAATTAGGATTAGTTAGAATAGTCATTCGTATCTTCGTCATGATTCTTTCAGGTATGTTATCTTTATCGTAAGACAGAAGGCTGTCCAAAAACTTGATGTCACCCAACATTCGCAGAGATGGTTTCCAAAAGTCGTCGATCATTTTTCCTGTCTCATCTCTTAATCTATCCGCTTTGATGTCCTACATAAACAAAGATAATAAAAAGTTTTTAAAAAATGGAAAATTCAATTTCACACATCTTACGTTAAAAATTGTAACTAACTTTTAAAATACAAATAGCTTCCATAACAAGCTTAACACCAGCCGGAGGGTTTTTCATAGTTTTGACGATTTGTATATCTTGAGGTGTGAGGGTATTCAATGCCTCATTAGCAGCATTTAAAATCGGCAATACTTCTTTTAAATCTGCATTACACTCGGCTTTGATAGCTTCAGCAGTAGCAGCTACTTCCTAAAAATATAATGTAAATTATTATAGAATATAGTTTTACCGTTAGTATAGATAGATAAATATGTTACCATAGCAGCCTCTTCCTCTTTTTTAACAACTTTTTCTATTTCAGCGACTGCAGCAGTTTCCTTTTCTATTGTTTCTACTACTTTCTCAACGTCTTTTGTAGCTTGAATTAATTTTGGTTGGAGTGCAACTAAAGTTTCCTGCATTTTGCCTACTTGAAGATGAGCATTATTTAATGATTCTAAACCAGCTTCATATCTCTTCTTGCCATCAAGTACTTCTTTTCGCTTTTGGCTTAAAATTTTATCGAAAGTACTGATCAACTCTAAATACGAAGTTGGTGTTACGTAATTATACCTCTTAGCTCGTTGAAAAAATTCTCTTGACAAGTCTTGCGTCGAAGTATGAAAAGTCTGACACATTTCGATACAAGCCAGTCTTTCCATCGAGGAAAGCTCAATTTCGCCTAAAAACTTAGTAGCCACAGCAAGCAATGCATCTTCAGGCCAAGGCTGTAACCAATCAATCGTGCAACAATTAACAAGGGCGGGAAATTTGCGAATCCGTGTACGAAAGTTGTCACCGATCGGCGACATGGCTACAACAACATGTAACTGTTCCTTGACAGTTTGGACAAATAAATTAAATAACGAAATGGGACTGCCGTCCGTCTGTATTGATTTATCTCGTTGACGGTCAATTATGCGCATTTTTTCGCAAATATCGACTTTCTCGTCTGGTGCAAAAAGGTTTGGAACTTCTCCTGCATTTAACAAATTACTGATATCTTCAAGAAATGATTCTTCTTTTATTTGAACATCACTAAATAAAAACGTTGTATGTAACTCTGATGATGCAGTTTTTTTCATGATATCTTTCAAGTCCTCATGCCATTCATTAGCACCGTATAACTTCGAAATTTCTACTTGGAATATATCATAATCTGATATATGAGAGGCTAATCGTGTTAAAGATTGCCGTCCAGAACCACCGACTCCGACGAGAAGTGCATGACTTTGTGGTTGCATTAATATTCTACAAATTTTAGATAAATGTTCGATGGCAAACCTATGGATAATTAACGGAAATAAAAACATTTGTTTAAGTGTATTATAAATATAAACAATGTTTAAAATATTTTATTAATAGTAATTTTAAGTCATAAAATAACTTTCAATACAAAAATAATCACATAATTCAAAATGATCTTTTAAAAAAATATTACCTAAACAGTACCAAATTCATTGGTTTCTTTGAAATAGAATTATATTCTTGTAAAAATTGTTCAACCACAATTGCAAGCTCATCTAGGTCTGACACCTCTGTGTACAATGGCATATCTGTCACTGGGTCTTGGAAGTTGCAATATATTAAGTTTCTTAAATCTGATTCAGTCACCTACAAAAATCATATCGCATGATTAAGTCATAACTATGTTGTTAACATGAATATAATTATGAAAACGTACAGGTGTATCAGGTTCACTGACAAAATCAGCAAATAATCTATCTAACGTTTCCTCCATCCTACTAAATAATACTTTGCGAATTTGTTCAACTAGCCAAACAGTATCAGATTCATCAACTAATCGGTCACCATAAACTCTGAGTATTTCGTGAACCCACAATCTTTTTAAAGCACGCTAAAGAACAGAAATATTAACAAAAAAGAATTTTTAATTTTGCAAACAGTGCATTATAAAATTACATCACAGCATTTAAACATTTAATATACCTACAAGTGTGATTACCTACCAAATTGTCTGCAGCTGCAGGTCGGGACAACAACATTCCTTGAATAACTCTTGAATAATCTCGAAGATTGAATAAATAATGCGACTTTGCCGGAGTAGGTAAAAGATATTTCAAAGCTCTTTTATAAATATCAAGAGTTCCTAAAACAATCGTACTAACATACGACTGAAAATCTGAAGGAAATTCTCTTGCGTCGAAGTGCCAGGAAACGATTTTACTAAATATCGTTATCATAACGTCATCTTCAAATTCAGATATTCCTAAAGTGAAGAAATGCCTTTTAAATCGAGGTGTAACGTCCTTTCCACTTGACGGTGGAAGCATCGCACAAATCGGTTGCATATCTACAAGATGTATCGGAGCAATATCTTTTCGATCATACCACGTGGCATGATCAAGCCACTGTCGAAGAAGCTCAATTGGAGGCTGTGCTCCGTATTCCTCTTTTTGAGGAATAGAAACATCGTCAATGAAAATAATCCAGTGCATACCTATATAAAACAATAATATCTTTTAAAATAAATAATTTTAAACTTAAATATTTAGGTTATTATAGGTGACAATTTGAAAAGAGTCTCAACATTTTCAAAAAATTAATTTAATCAATATCATTATTTAGTATACACCTGTTTCTGATTTTCCGAGAACCTCTTTGTCAATATAATAACATTGACATAATAAAAATACTAACCTGGGGGTGCTCCATAAATTCCTTTTCTTCTTTTATCTAATTTACTCATTATTATATCCTGTATTTGATTTGCCGTTGTTTGCGCAGAAAACGTTACGAAAAGAGGCTTGTATACTTGAGGGTTACATTTCTTCAATAAATATTCTACAATGTAGGAAGACTTTCCAGTTCCTGTTGGCCC
Source organism: Torymus aiolomorphi (assembly GCA_036365515.1). Classification (NCBI taxonomy): domain Eukaryota; kingdom Metazoa; phylum Arthropoda; class Insecta; order Hymenoptera; family Torymidae; genus Torymus; species Torymus aiolomorphi. The sequence goes on from CM070877.1 coordinate 118,952,867, forward strand.
AACTAAGAGTATTGGCTTTTGGTGGCTGGCTAACATTTCAAATAAATGAAAATAACGAATAGTTTCAACAGTTGGTACAATTATTTGATTTACTGGAATATCTCGTGGAATTGGTGGATAATTAAGAAGATCTTCTGACCACGGTGTCCACTTTCCCTTGCCCGTTTTTATAAATTTATAGTCATGTACAAGTCCATCGCTGGGAATGGGTGTCACATACTGCTTTCGTGGATTTTTTATTTCGTCGGGTAATGAGAATAATTCTTTAGTATTCGAAGATAATTCTTTGTCTAATAATCCATGAAACAACATGCTAAAGCGCTCTCGATATGGAACAAGAATTGTACCTCCCAGAGCCCAGATACAAGAAAAGAAAAAGCAACCCTTAAAGTAAAATTTCGTTTATATTATAAGTAAATACAATTTAGACTAAATATCATGTATGTACCTCAACTTGAGCTCTCATTTCTAAATCTGAAATACTTTCAATATACTTTTCACTGTGGAAATCGTCAATTTGACAATCAAAAAGATACATCACGGACCGTACTAGATTAGCATCAGGCATACTTATCATTTCCTAGAATGTATTTTTTTGTGTATTGGTCTTTTTAATAATTGATATCAATTGTGTTGTATTAATTTCAAAAACTTAAAAATTATGCATAAAATAGTTATTACTTTTACACCACAACGTCGAATAAAATGTAAAAAGGCTGGACAAAATCGCAAAAACATGTCTTTCAAGTAGAGTTTTGTATGACTGCTTAAGGTTTCTGGCAAAGTATTTAACCAAGACTGTAAAAGTGGTTCCCAACCTAATGAAACGGGTTCCATGTAAATCATACCACATCTAGATACGGTTGCAGGTGAAGCGGCCTATAAATAAACAGACTCTTAAATAATTTATCGTTGTCAAAGCATTATAAATGTCAAAGGGCACTGCAGCGCCCTGAAGGGAACTGTATTCTGTAAGGTGATGCGATACCCACGCTATTACTCAAAATTGGGTTCCCGTTTTTCTCATTCAATTTTTAATTTTAAGGAAAAAACTCTTTGATACGTTATAGTTCTTTATTAAACTTAAAAAGTTTCAAAGAGTTTTTTTCAAAAAGTTTAAAATTGAAGGAGAAAAACAGGAACCCAGAATTGAGTAATAGTGTGGGTATCACATAACCTTAAACGTAATTAGTTAAATTGTAATTTATAAATTTTATAAAAGATATAACCCTGGTGGAAATCGATTCCATTATTTGCCTAATAAATAGCTAGTTTCACCAATAATCGCCAAAAACTAGACACTTTTCTTGGCCATTTTTATCCATCGATGAGACGATTTTTTCGATTATATTTACCATTTAATAGACAGGATAATAGAATAAGTTTTTTCACAAATTTTCATTAGCTTATTTATGAAAATTCAAAAGATATCAAAGTTAGACAGTTTTTTTTTAATTAGAAAATGGCTAGTAAGAGGCCTCATATTATGGCGAAAAATAAGAGAGACAGAATCAAACAGGAAAATCATTGTTTTCGTTTGTATCCTCTGAAACAGTACTATAAACGAATTATATAACAATAATTCGTGTTTACATTTTCGTTAGCTATCTTTTTCTAATATTTGTTTTTAAATACATGGTCAAATTACAGAGAAAATTTAGTAAAAACATTTTAAGGTCATCTTATCTCCATTAAATAGAGAATATGATCGGAAAAATCGTTTCATCACTATCCAGAAATTAACTATTTTTACGATAGCCATTTACTAAGTTCTTGGCTATTTTCGATAGAGGCAATTTCTACCAGGGAAAGTGTAGGTACCAGGTATAAGTGAAACTATCAGGTTTGTTAGTGTCACGGACGAGCCGAGACGTCCGCCTGATTATTTGAATACCGGACTCCGTGCAGTCTCTTATTGAGCTGTTCCCTTGGAAGATGCAAGCTTATAGCTTGCTGCTTGCATCTCCGTTGGGCTTAGCTCAGTGGCACTGCACCGATATTTTGGTGCCGATTGAACGACGACAAGGAACACTAGCAAAAACATTGGCCTTTTGGAATATAAAATACACTACAAAAGTCAATATCTACGAAAATTTATTGCGGCTGCTACTGGTGGTCATATTATTTAACAGAAAATATTTTTAAATGAAAAAATTTAAGAATAATAAAAATCAAAACTCACTTCAAGATCCATCGGTTCGAAAATGAGATTTGTCGTAGGCGAGAGTTGTATAATCTCCCCGGACATCAAGCAAAGCTTTTTATTGTCATCCAAGACAGTGTTCATGTTCTCGATCCATACGGCATCAACCGGGCCATCGAATATCAGCCACTTCCTGTTCTCATTCGTGGACATGGCGAAAGCCCGGTAGCTCACAGCCAGGACACCATCGCGCCACTCGTGCGACGCGGGATCAAATTGCCCGTAGAGCTGACCCATGGTGATGGACTTGGGATTGATGATCGTAATCTCGACACGGTGCTCGTCCATCAGACCGCGCTCCTCTAGCAGGCGCAGCGCTTCGGCGAGCATGCGGTAAGCTGAGGTCTTGCCACCGAACGGCATCCCAACGATCATGAAGCCGTGGCGCACGATCATCATTTCGTAGATCTGCTGTACCTTCCTCAGGAAGAATTCTGTGCACTGGAGGTTCGCAGTGGCGCACGCCTCACGTGTACACGCGTTCAGGTGTGTGTAATCGGGGTCAGGGAGCACAACGCCGGGAAATAGGTCCGAAGCTATACCTGCAAAGATGTATCCATTTTAGAACTTGCGAGGCAAGTAGATAGGAATTATTAGATTCAGGTTTTTTGTGCAAAAAGTTCGTGCTTAATACTGGAATTTTTTCAAGACAACATACCTCTAAAAAGTGGTAAATCCTGACTAAGAAACTTAGGTAAATTTACATCGTTTATACTTCGCAGCAAAAGTATATCCTCCGATTCGTCTGGATATTTGAGCTTTAAATTTCCAGCTGCTGTCAGGACAGACTTGACCGCTCTCATTCCGTAATCATAGTGACATTGACTGCTCAGCTGCTCCGAGCAAAGCTTGTAAGCCGTCACAATTTTCACAGCCAGCGGTCTACCGTTATAAAACCCATACGAGTAAAGCGTATTCTCAGATATTAGCGCGTAATCAGGCACCATCATGGCAACCGATCTGAAGAGAGCTTTGAGATTATCCGGTAGCTCGGATCTGCCGGCGTAACCCGGATTCATGGTGATGAAGACTGCGCACGTAGGATCAAGGAAAATCTCCGTGCCTTCGAAGATGAGCGTTTCTGCAGCCGAACTGATGCCCCGTTGAATAGTCAAAATCTGTTGGGCGACGACAGATAGGACCTCGAGGTCGATTCGGTTAAACTCGTCGAAACAGGACCAGGCGCCGCAGGAGGCGAGGCCCTTGAAGAACTTGCCGAGCGCTATGTAGTCGAGGCCGTCCGAGCAGTTAAAGACGACGCACTGCTTGGCCACGGCCTTGGCCAGGTCCTTGGTGGTTTCGGTCTTACCGGTACCGGCCGGACCTTCGGGTGCGCCACCCAGATGCAGACTCAGCGCTCCGAAGAGTGTGCGGTAGCAGCGATCGGTCAGAGGCGTGATCACGAGGCGCGACGTGTTACCGAGATACTCGTACCCGTAACGCAGGCTCGAATTTATCATGTACGTACACATGTTGCCTTCCTGAAATTTCAATTCGGATTTTCGCAATGTTGTCGAGACAACATTAATAATGGCGAATGCACCTACCTGCCAATAGTATCGCAGATGACAAAGCCATTTGAAATCAGTGTTTTTATCGACTTTTTCTTCGCAAAGACTGAAGAGTACATCCTTGCCGTGTACATCCAGAGTGACAAGCGCCTCTGTAAAGTGGAAATTTAGTCAGTCAGATAGCAAGGATTGGGGTGCACGAACGGTCAAATGGTCCGGCGAAAGGAAGCATCAGGCACTCACCCAGGGTAACTCGATTCTGCTTGGACAATTTGCCCCTGACGAGCAGTATGATGTCCTTGAGCTCGTTCTGGCACTGCTCGTAGTAGCGCTCGAGGCCGGCGAGTGCCTCCTTCATCATGGCCCGCTCGATTTGCAGGGTCCAATAGAGCTGGCCGACGCAGAGGACGGTCTGCCCGGGCCACTCGAGCACCCACTCCGTACGCGGCTTGGTCGGATAGGCGTCGATGGCCCGCGACACCTTGTCGCGCACGCTCTTCCGCATGTCGGCCTCGAGCTCCAGCAGCCACTTTTCCACCTGGCCGCGCGCCGTCGCCGTGAAGATAACATCACATAGCCCGACCACCTCGCCCTCCGCCGATTTCATCTCGTGGACGTTCATGTCGTCGTCGAACGTCAGCCGGGCTATACCCTCGAAACACTTTTTCAAGTGCGGTTGGACTCTAAAAATATTTAAAGGGTATAACAACTTTCAATAGTTACACATTTTTATGGTATTGCACATAAAAGTCTTTAGAGATAAAGCATTATTTATTGATAAGCTATTGATAAGTACCTTGTAGGATCTTTAGTTTCTGATAAAATTTCCAATAATTCGTCGTTTGATAAAAAGAAAAATCGCGGGAAGAAAAGTCGCTTCTTTTCGAGATAATCGTTTAGTCCTTTCTGAATCAATTCAAGTAACGCATAATTCTTTTTTAATCTCTCAAGCATTTTGTCGATTTCGGTAACTTTTAAAACACGTGGGTCGGCTTCAACAGTTTTCATAATGTCCCGCCAAGTTTTATCAACAACAGAAAACTTTTTCCCTTCCTCCGGCATTTGTTGCTGAATATCGGGAGAAGAGAAAATTGGCTCCAAATACATCCAAGTTCCTTGGACGGACAACCACTGATCTAAGATATTCTGCAGTAAAGAAAGTTTTCTGTCCCAACGCCTGTGTATAAAAATAATTCTATAGTATACAGTGAATTTTATAATATTAGGGGTAACATAAATAAAAATTACAAAATCTGTTCTTCAAACGGCTTGATGTATGGTGAATTTTTCATTGTCATAGTTTTCATTATATGATCGTCAAGAATCAATTGAATATCATCCACCGCAGAAACAACGTATGTTCCAGTATCTTTGTAAAGATTTATAGTAAAGTTCATATCAACCCAGTCTTTTTCCATTTTCTGCATCGTTTTCTCAAGTGTACTTTCTTTTGTAGCAGCTTCGGAAATACCCTCGAACTCACCAATATGTTCATCTAAATTCATTTCAAGTATTTTTTTCAGCGTCAAATTATCATCGAGTTTGATCGAAAATCCCACGATGTCGGAAATTTGCTCCCAATGCCGTTCTTTTAATCCAGGATTTCCTAAAGTCATTATGACTAGCATGCGCTCTTTAAATCCTTCGATTTTTCCGCGAATTATTTCCGCAAGTTTTCGTGGTTCAGGCTCGTGAAAACTTTTTTCTAGCTTATAAATCGTCCTAAAAAATATTTAAAAATGATGTTGATTAATTCTACATTAATGCAATTACATTTTTCAAATACTGTTGTTAAAAAAAAATCTTTTAAGTTACATGAAGATTTTTAAGAATGTAAATATTAATTCTATCGTACTTAAGTTTAATAAATTTGATACCAAATGAAACTCTCGGTATTCTTAAATTAATGTGAATAATAAAAAGAAATTAAATAATCACTATCGCTAACCACCGAACTAATAATCTTCTATTTAAAACGGACCATTTTCCTACTATTTAACTGCTTGCAGACTAAATTCGCGTCGTCTTGGATGTTGATTAGAACAAAATTTTGTTCGATACTCTGTGCCTATATGTATTAGAAATATTTATTTATAAGCTACCTGAAACTAGAGGACACATCATTTTCGATATCCTCGGGATTGTAAAACCCAACCATCGCCGTAGTCCATTTTTCGTACTTCGACAAAAATTCACAAGTGACATCATACAATTTTTTATATGGTCCGAGACGATCAGCAATTTCTTTTCTCAAAGGATACTGTGTAGTCTCCCAACCAAAAGCTTTTTCTTCTTCGTTAAATTTATCAATTTTTTCTATGGCTGTTATCAATTTACTTTCCAAAGTCATTGCTTTTTTCTGATACCGAAATATTTCTTCAATATCTCCATAACGTTGATATTCTTCGATTTGCTTAGCATATGTTTCTAATTCATCTTCAAACTTTAAGTACCTGGCTATATAGTAATAAATTTATTTTATGTACTATAAGTTTTTCTTCATAATCAAATAATAGCATGTATAATTTACCTTTTAGTGCATCTTGAAATTCTTGAGTTTTATTCTCTACAATAATTCTATTGCTTTCCAATATCTCTGGCATTTTGTGATACCACTGAAATACAGTATTATTTATTGTAATTTCTTCATCGCTGAGAAGCCAGTAATCTGAGAGAAATTTTATACTACTCAGAACTTCGCGTAATTGTTTTTCCAACTTCTTAAGTGAAAAATCCTCAACTTTCTTCATGTAGTCTATCAAATCCATTAGCGCTGCAGTGTTTTGAGGAAAACTTTCAGCACGTTCGGTGATTGCTTGATATGCATCAATAACACTGCATAAATATACAATTTTTTCCACTTAAACGTAATACTTTAAAATAAATATTCAATAAATATGACAAATTATCACCTTTTTGATTTATTTTGATATTGCGAAACTAATTCACTCAAGAGAATATTTTTTAAAGATTCAACAGTTTTAGCTATTGTTTCTAAAAAATCTTTTCTATTAATTTCAAAAAACGTAGTGTATACTGTAAGGTCATTATCAATAATAATTTTGTTTTCAAGATCGTAATAATAATGAACCATTTCTTGATACTCTTCAACAGCGTTATTCTCATTTGAAATGAAATCTTTGACTTTCTCCATTTCACTATCATCGAAGAAATGTTTATACCTAAACAAAATTAATGAAGTACTTTAGAACTAGTATTTTATTTATTTTATATAAACATCGTTTTTTCTGAATAGACAACAAAGAAACTTAATTGCATGTGGAAAACCGATAATTTATACAAAATAAATCTTCATAGAACAACTTAAAACATAGTTATATAGTAGTTTTATACAGTTAAAATTTAAAGTCAGTAAAATACAAAATAAAAATTTTTGCGTTTTTTTTTTTTTGCTAAATAGATATAGAATATTAAATAAACTCAATACATTTGAAGTTCCCTTGTGGTTCTCTCAGGCTCAATTTTTTGTTCTTCAATAAGATCAGCTATTCGCTGCTTATACTCAGTAAGAACAGCATCAGAAATATTTGGCTGCAACATTTCGTAAATAATACAAGCATCTTCTATAGAAGTTGACAAAGTCCTATTTTCTCCACATGTTACTGTTTTAAAAATGTTTTCAAACCAAATATATGCGGCAATTAAATGCATAGACTTTACTGTGTGTAATAAATTAAAGAACAGAAAATAGAATACCGCTTTTTAATTAAAAACAAAAAAAAAATTAAATATTTAAAATAATTTAATAAATTTTATGTTATGTGACATTCATAACAACATTCGTACATAACGTATTTTTAATAACAATTTTGTAATATACTTAAAATTAATTTTTTCAAAGGATCTTTGAAATCTTAATTGTAATTTTGACAAAAATTTTCACGAATGTATTGTAAATAAAGTTTCATGGTCATTGAAGTCGTAAAACAGAACTTTGCTACTTTAATACCAATTGCTAATACCGTTTATGAAATTTGAACGCACCTTAAGAAATGTCCGAGGACCAGACCAATCGAGATAAAGTTGAGTTTCTAGCCTTTCAAAGCCCATCATTGCTTCGCACATTACGTCTAGTATACTGCCGATAATGTCTTTAAAGTGTTGAAAAGGAGGATCAAACTGCAAATCTTTCGATTTTACAATAACATAAATTTTATATGTATTACTCGATTGCTGCAAGAAAAGCAAGTTGATTATAATAATTACTTTTGCAAATTGTTTTTATGGTATTTATTTACCTTTACATCAAAAATATATTGTATAAAATCTTGAAGACTAGATTTAAAAATTGATAAAAGCTGTGATTCCATTAACTTTGCTATACAATTAAAAAAACGATTAAAATTCTTGGAATCAAGCGGACTTGGTACAAGCTTTTTCCTGTTATTCTAAAAACAGATAATGGACGAACAATGATCAAAAAGTAAATCCATGTGTTTTATGTGAAAAAACACGATATGTGATATACAACTCACAACAAGAAAAATTTCTTGTATGCCACCAAACCAATTAGCTTTTAAATATTTTACCGCATTTTGAATCTGACTATCCATGGTACTCTGAAAAGTCATTAAATCCCAGCTTTCACCGTGTTCTTTAATTTTCTGGAAGTTGATTAATCGAAAATATCTAAAAGAAACTTTCGTTCAGTGAATTACTTATGTAAAACGTTTAGAAAAAAAAAATTACCTAAAGTCCCGACTCCAATGACTCCAAGACATTTTCATGCAAGGATTTATTAAATTGAGATTCTCTTTAATTTTCTGTTTCCGCAAAACAAATCGCTTAGCATAGTTTTCCGGAAATTCTTGTTTCACGTAATTAATAAAATCTAACGTACCCTGTTAACATTAGAAATAAAGAAAAAGCTATAAAAAATATAATCCATTTATAAAAAAAACTAACCGTCGATTTATTTCTTATTAAAGGATCCTGCAGCGCAAAATCAACGATGGACTTTTTCATCGTCCAAAGGAATTCCTCGCCAATCTCCTTTAGCAGATCCTCGACGATTCCGGCGAAGAGGCTTTTATATTTTTCGGGGATAAGCGACAAAGTCTGGCGGAGAGTAGCCGACTCGATCGGGGCCACGTAAAGCGTATCCAGCCCGTTCTGAATGTAGTGATAGAATCGGGCCAACTCTTTCTCGCTAATGACCTCCGAATCCTCTCCGTCGGATAATCCGGGCTTGATGATTATATCGACGATGCGTCTTCTGAACTCCTCCTTTCGCATTCGCGTGAGGGTGAACTTGTACTGACCGGCTAGTGTCATTTCCGTTCCTCGCTGATTTTTTGCGCTCGCATCGGTCAATTTGGAGCGCTTACGCGGTACTGAGGCGAACATTCGCGAGGGAAAGGAAAATTCGTAAGTATCGGAGCAACTTGCTTGAGAGGTTGCTGAGCCATCATATGACGATTTTTTCGTTGATGTTTGTGTTATTCCAAACACGTTGCTCGTCGATCCATCTGACCATCGATACGATAATTTTCTTTTTGACATGATATAACGATTCTACTGAGAAGGAAAACATATAATCACACTATTATAATTGAATGAAATGCCAAATCAGAAGATTGCAAAAAAAAAACAATAAAATTGAAATTTACTCCGAATATAAATAAAACTATAGAGATGAAGAAAAACTTGAGTGAGGCAATTAAATTTCTTTCATAATAAAGTTTGAAACTTATTTTTTATTTTCTATCCTGGTTGTACAAATCATTATACACTGAGGAAAAAATATAGTATATTTTCACATAAAAGTACTATAAAGTATAGTTTTATTTGGCTACAACTATATATATTTTATAGTGATACAAATCACAAAATTATGATGAAGATATAGCTATAAATATAATGTTATTGGGTACTATATTATATAGTAAAATTTGGAATATTATAGAAATTTGAAAAGAAATATATTACATTATACTAAATAAATATAGTAAAGTTTACTAAAAATTTAGTTAAATGTACAACAATTCAGCTACTATAATTTATAGTCGTTTGAATTGTATGCACAAATATATATATTTATTATTAACATATGATAGTTCATTTTACAAAAAAAAAAAACATAGGGCAATAATACTCAGTTTTACTATGCAATATAGTTAACACCTTTTTCCTCAGTTTAGTAGCTATAAAAAGGAAAATTTAAATTATGACATTGCAATTTTTAATAAAAATGATTATATTCATAATAATATATGCAAAGTTTAAGTATATATTATAACATTTGTAATCTCAAAAATGCAAATTATACGTATTACGAAAACAGATAGATATAAACAGAACAAAAAAATATACATATATAAATACATATACAAATAGTAAGTGTTTTTTCTAGATCTTCTATAACAAGCATGCCTCATATAATCCTGATCACTGCTTTCACGCCATGCGTCGCTGTAAAACTGAAGAGCGCGCCCCCTGAAACCGGGGAGTTGCGTTGCCGGCTAGCTCTCGCGCACTCTCCTTTTTTAAATAAAAGCTCCTTGTGAAAAAGAGTAGTGTGGTAAACTTTTACCCATTTCTGTGAAATTCTTTTCAGCGTTACAAGTATCGTTTTACTTGACTGTCAAAACGTTACATTCAAATGCATTTTCTTGGTTAAATAACAACCAAAGCTTCCGAAGCCACTGAAAACGTGAGTACTGAAAACAGTTCCAATTGACCATTGTTTCTAAGCAACCTAACTGATCGATCTCCGAAAGACTGCGGTGGAATGCTCATTGTGCAAGTTGTATGTGCTTCTATTCGACCTGTTTTTGAATGACATGATAACACGCCAGTGCACACTGTCCATTTATGTATTGATTTTTTAGGTTATGTTTTATAACCATGCTATACCTGTTATTGCCTACTAATTTTAATACTTTTCATCAATTATATCTACTTTCATTTATAAACTGTAATGTTAATTGTAGATGATCGCCAACAGAATAATTCGTCTTATTAGTACAAACAAGGCTCTCTGGCAGGCAGACAACAAGTCTCTTTTAGCAAACTTGCGAAAGAAAACTGGATATACATTTGCAAACTGCAAAAAGGCATTAGAACTTCATGAAAATGACTTACAAAAGGTTTATAACTTAACTAACTATAAATTTATAGACAGAGGGATAAGAAGTAATTTATCTTCCATTTTTAGGCAGAGTCATGGTTGAAAGAGCAAGCACAAAGTCTAGGCTGGTCAAAAGCTGAAAAACTGCAAGGTAGAAGTACAACTCAGGGTCTTATAACAGTGATAACAGATAAATGCCATGGGGCACTTATCGAAGTTAATTGTGAAACAGATTTTGTTGCTCGTAATAAAGAATTCCATCAATTAGCTGATGTTGTAGCAACAGCTGTACTAAAGCATACTGTAAATACTGCTTCGGATAACTTGTATAATAGAGCAATTTTAGATACAGATGCTTTAAAAGCACTACGAACTATTGACGGAAAAACAGTAGCAGAACATTCTGCATTAGCTATCGGTACTCTGGGAGAAAATTTAAGTGTAAAAAGAGCTTTGTACATGAATGTACCATCTGATGTTTATTTAACAGGATTCACACATCCTGCTTTTACAGAAACAGTACCCATATCTTATGGAAAATATGGAGCCTTATTAGCTTTCAAAACAGAAGATAACAAAGATGAAATTGGAAAGCAATTATGTCAACATATAATAGGTTAATAAAATTTTACTTAAGCACATAATTATTGAAATAATAAATTTTATTTATATATTTTTTTATTTATAGGAATGAATCCAGCTAAAATTGGTGATCCAGAATTAGATGAACCAAGTAAAAATTCAGATGATGAAATCGCATTAATACATCAAGAATTTCTTTTAGATCCAAGCATAACGGTTAAGCAATTATTAGAAGAAACAAAGACACAAATTTTAGATTTTGCAAGATTTGAAATGGGAGAAGTAGTAGAAGGACAACAGAGTTTAGATGCAGTAGAAACAGGGGGTTAGAGCATTTAGAAATATTATTTTAAAATACTTGAATTTGACAGATGGTTATATAAATAAAATAAATTTGTTAGGTGAAACATTTACCAACAGGTAGACTATTCCAAGTTTGCTTTTGTTACAAAAAATATTATTATTAAATAATAAATGAAAAATTTCATTGTTTTATCTTTAAAAAATATAAATAAGTATTATTTTTTATAAAATTTATAAAACATTTATACTTTAGCAAAAATTCTCAGTCATTAGCTATCTAAAATAGTATCAGTTTTTATTGCATTCTGGTGATTAGCAAATCTGACTGATTTCCAAAGCCATGTTCTACAGTCCTTTTTCCAATAAGGAGCAATTTCTTCTGATGAATGTATATTACCCTAAAAATATATGTTTTTCATTAACTTTGATAATTGATATTTCAAATATAATTGATTTTACCTGAAAATTAAGTACTTCTGGACGTTGAATAACTAGCTCTTTTGTAGTCACATCTTCTGTTTTAAAACCATATTTTAGTAAACCATAATCAAGCCTATCATAATTATGAGCATCTCTGGTTGCAATAGGTATAAATTTTGTATCATTTTCTTCAATCTCGTCATCATTATTCAAGTTTAAATTTTTGAGAGCTGAAGTAACATTCTTCGGAGTGTTACATGCTTCTATAGAAACTTGTACACTTTGTGTTCGATAGTTGCAATCTCCTATTGCAATAATACTTGAATCACTTTTGGATTTTTCCAGTATATTTCTTCCACTCCAAAACGAACTTTCCACTGAAATAAATGTTATAATATAACACAAAATTGCAGATTCACTGTATCAATATTTTAAACAAAAATTTACAGCTTCTGCGATCATCTTCATCATCTTGCCACTCCATGGATTTTTTATCATAATTTTTACTTTTACTAAAACATTCAAAATTCTTATGACTCTTAGATCTGTCGAAAAATCGTATAACCTTCGAAAACATTAAAGCTCTTTTGTTTTATTGTATAAAACCGTTATTCTATGTAAATTTTGTTACAAAAACACACCATATATAACTACACTAAAGGTTAATAGAGCGCGCTTCGCCCGAGTTAGCTTTTTTTCTTTTCTGTTTATAAAATCGAAACATGAAATTAGTCACATATTTTGATCAATAAAAAGCCGAAAAAAATAGATCTAACGATGAGCGTATTCAGAAATGCGGAAACTAGGGTACGAATTAAATTTCGGAAAATTGTGTAAAGCTAAAATATTTTTTACCTAAGTAAATACCCAATATCCAGAGCGTATTCCAAAATGCGGAAACTCAGGTACGAAATTTTGGGACATCGGTAAACTTACGAAGCGTTTCGAATATATGATCACGTTTGTGAAAATTTAACAATTTTTTATTCGAAAACTATTGGTCGTATGCTACAACGGTCATATGTGAGGACCTTTTTCATTCAAAATGATTCAAAGAATACGATTATATTTCTAGATCCATAAAGTTAACTTTTCTCTAATTGTTTATACAAATTATTTATATAATTAATTTGAAATTCGGATTCAGGAGGTCAAATACATTTAAAGAACTTTAGTAAAATGGAATCCAAAATTGCTCAATCCACTTCTCTGGCCCTCTGACTAACTTTTTTCCTGCATTTTCCTGGGAAAAAAGTGAATTTTCGGTTGGTCTCACTTTCCAACTCAAAAAAGTGGCCATAGTTTAGATGGGAATAAAGTACTATATGTAACTCGGGAAAAAGACGATAATTCCTACGGATGATCACTGCCCTAGCTTCTATTCGCTCGCTCGGACGGTGAACCCACCCGTGGGAATCCAGAGCTACTTTTTTCCCTTCTTCTTACACAATGAACTATTATTCCTTGAAACCTTAAAAAAAATTCATGTCCACCCATATTATTGTACAAAAAACAAAATTATTATATAGATAGTTTCTAGTTGATTATTCTACTGATTTCGCTGTCAAGTTGAAAAGGTGTGTATATGATTAAACCAGCATTGGAGTTTAGAAACGACGTTTCGATCATTTTACTATGTTCCTCTTCAGGGGCCATGTATATAATTTTGTTTTAAATTATACTAAACTATACGTTATATAAAATAAAATACAAATCAAGTCCACAATACAATGAAAACTCTTTCATCCGAAAAATAGCAAAGAAGTTTTATGAGGCGGCGATAAGTACTTACTTATATATGTAGGTTTTTTCTTCGAGGGTATAGGTATAATAGCCAAAATTACAACAAATCTCGACTCTGGAGATTGGCGCTGTTGTTAGGTGGGAGCTTTGCAATACTTTGAGCAGCAACCAAAAATATTAAGTACTTAACGGGGTTCCATAGTCCTACCATTACCGACCGAGCAATTCACACAGTTTCAAGCTGATTAAAAATAAAATACGTTGAATCACAAAAAATCAAGAGAACACTTCGCTGCGGTTTTGAACGTTCTATCATCCAGTAAAAGTTTGGAGTCGAAATATCAAATTGTTTTTGCAAAAACTTTGAACGAAACCGAATTTTGTTTTGTTCAAAGTTTTTGCAAAAACCACTTAATATTTCGACTTCAAACTTTTACTAGGTGATAGAACGTTCAAAACCGCAGCGAAGTGTTCTCTTGTTTTTTTTGTGATTTTACGTATTTTATTTTTAATCAGCTTGAAACTGTGTGAATTTCTCAGTCGGTAACGGTACGACTATGGCACCCCCTTAATTTTGTGAAGAAAATTGAAAGCTGAGCGGTCTAGCCATAATTATTAACTCTAAGGTAGAAAACAAGATGAAGTCTAAAAAGTAACTTTGTGGCTGTTCTTTCCATTGTCAATTTTTATACATAATTTCGTAAATCCTGAATTTAAAATATCGAACACGAAATATGATAGATAAAATGTTATTCTACACTTCAATTATGGTGTTCCCGTTCCACCCAATATTGATAAAAACAAGTAACGTTTAGTAGCTCTGGCCACGCTACCGTGGAATACTTTTATATAGATATATTTTAAACAAATTAATATTTTACTATGTTTAAATGCTCAATATCGAAAAGTTTTCTTAGCTACTTTAATAATATTTTTTGTAAGTTTTTGTAACAAAAATATTTGCAATATTATAATAAAAAAGGATTTCTTTAAAAATTACATTTTTAAAATCAAGTAGCTCATTATATATCTAAATAATGTACGAAAATTTAATAATTTTCTGCAAGCTAAAATATTCTAATTTTTTTTTTTGTAAAAGGGGTGTGATACTCCTACCGGCTACCTGTATAGTTACCACTGAATCTGTTTTACCGGTAGAACACGACAAATTCTATATAATGAAAATAAATATATCGAATTTGTAGCCCAAATATTCATGGTAGCTTAAAAAATTTTTCGAACGTAATTTCGGTTATTATTGTTCGAAAAATTTTTTAGGGTGCTGTTGATATTTGGACTCAAAACTGCGTAGAATGGTAGATTATTAGCTTTATTACATTGAGCAGGGAAACTTATATCTCCTTATAAAACGTAATTCAATATATTTATTTTCATAATATAGAATTTTCCGTATTCTGCCGGCAAAACAGTCAGTAGTAACTACAGGGATACCACACCCCCTTTACTCTTTTATATATAATATATTATAAAATATACAAGGAAAATATTGAAACAATTTTGGAAGATATCTCACTTACAGATTTGGTTACGAGTGAACTATCGCAACCTTTAATAATATAAGAAAAAGTGACGGACCGTGCTTGAACTAGGGTTGCCGACTCACGTGTCAGACGCACTATACCCAACACCCGGTTTTCTACTAATCATGGTCATATTCTAATTGTACTCCTTAATTGACTCTTCTTATTCTACATATTCGTACGGATATCCATCCATAACACATTTTTTAATTCTGAAAAAAGTGAATATTTATGTCAGTATAATACCTTCAATTTTTCAGATTGAATGGCTCAAGCTTGAAGTAGGAGCTATTTGAAACATTTCATAGTGAAAATCAGTAAAAAAGACTTAAAAATTATTGTAGACGGAAGGAGGACATTCCCCCGAGTAGATGAAAGTAGGTTTTAAATTATAGTTGTGGGAAGACGAGATGACAAAAACAGGTGTTATCTAGCTTCCAGATGAAAATATTTATTATTATAGTTTCTACTTGCAATTATATATTTTTAAACCTTTTGTTTTATAAATAATTTGTTTGTATTTTGATTTATCACGTGATTATTCATACGAGTATACTCACGTGATTTTCTTTTAAGTAGATAAATCAAGTTCGGAGGGTTTATCCCAAAATAGTATTTTTCGGTACTAAGCTATAAAATTTGATTTTATGCGGACCGAGTGGGTGAAATTTCGAAATCTTCAATCACCTTAAAGTAACTTTTACTAATAAACATGAAAACATTTCTTTAAAATTACGCGAATGATCTAAAGAAACAAGAAGAGACTTCAGCGACGATTAGATCATTGATAAGAAAAACTTAAAGCAACTTTTATAACGTATAATAAAGAACTCGTAATCAGTTTACTGATACATTAAAAACATTTAAAACAAACATAAAACTTTTTTTAGTTTGTCGGGCGGGATGCATGAATAAAGTACTATTTCTGCGATGCGTGAAAAAATTTTTTTTTCAGAGTCGTAGTGAAAAATGTTCTATCCCAGCGATGCACTGAGAAAGGTTCTACCACAAATATAATTTATTATAAAAATTTAAGTTGGCGATATAAAACGAATGATTTCGTTTTTCTCGCTCAGTATAGCAATACAAACTTTTATATGAGTCAACATTAAGCGAAAGTGCGCTTTAAAAAATCACCATCCAACAAAAGTATTCCAATTACAGTTACAAAAAGCGCATACCCGCGACCAACTCTTTTGAAACGGACCGACCGCAATGAACTGCCCATCCCACGAAACGGGAAAAAAACAATAATCCGAAAGGAAGTCGTTGAAGCGCGATTACGCAAAAAGAAAAGCCCACAGGCATTATCTGAAATTGAAAGAGCGCATCTACACTCGATCGCTGCCATCATCTCTCGCAGTCATAATCAAACCGCAAGGCCGGAGTGTACGCGGGCGCTTATAAGTATTATAAGTAGCTAAAGAGAGTGCCAGACGGAGCGCAGAGAAGCGGCGGAACAAGAGCGACGATCGGGCCGTTTGCGCTCGCATCCTTACGGCCGGGCCGGAGGAAGGGGCGGCGATCGGCGCGCAGGTGCGCGCGTTAGATAACATAACGCCTCCGCCGACACACCGACACACATACGCAGGCAGGCACAGCGCGAAACGATATAGACACCGGCGCCCGCATGTGTGTGCCCCCTCGGCGCGAGTCGGGGCCCCTACCTCTGCCGTGTGTACCGGTCACGGCTGGTCGGCCGGAGTTCCGGGCCCGCTTCCGGACGCGGCGCGTACTCTCGGATTCCCTCCCTCTCCCTCCCCGGCTCCTTCCTTTCTTTCGTAGCGGCAGCGGCGGTGGTACGGCGGCAGTAGTAGTAGAGTATAGTAGCACTCGGCGGCTACTCGCTTCTTTTAGTTAACGAAAAAAAGAGACGCATCAGTCTGCAGTGCACCATCGCGTGCAGCGCTCGAGTCTGCTTACAAGTGTACCCGCGGGCCGCTCCCTTTCTCCCGCGCGGAGCGTTCGCCGCGCGGGACTATATACCCACCACTTGCTGCTTGCCGCCGCGGCCGCGGCGGGATGTTATTATAAACGCCGCGAGCACCGACCGATGGACTCGCGCCCGCGCGAATCCCGTTCGCCACTGCAGGCTCTTTTTGTCGCCTTTCGAACGAGCGCGCGCGCGCCCGCGATGGGCTTTCAGCTCCCGCCAGTGGATTTTCTCGGGAAGTAGCTTGCTTTCTAGCATCGGCTACTCGTTTTGTGCTTTTTTTTCATTTCTACCTGCGATTCAAGGATCAAGAAGAGACCATGGGATTCCTGAAGCGGGTGAGTTGTGCTGCGTTTTTAAATTATGACAGATAATCGTTCGGTAGAACGTATTCACTTTGTTATAGCGGCATGTCAGCTGTTGGATGGATAGGAAAGGAGTTATGAGATATAAGCCAATTTTATGCATGTATTTCGAAGATAGCATCAAAATTCAACTGCTTTCAATTATTCTCCTATATAATTATGTGGCAAGGATATATGTATATTGCATATTATCTACTCCGGCAATGTATAACGCATTGTTCCATCCAATAGTTGCATATTGCATGATAAGTGTTGCAAATTATTTCGTTCTTTTTATCTCCTGCGACATTTTAAAACAGGGTTGGAATTTAATTACTTCACCATTTAACACTAATAATTTGGCCGCGATTTTTTTGTCGATTTTAAAAATAAAGTAATATTTAGCAGTTATATCGTTATTCGTTAAACTAAGATTCATGCAAATTTTGCTATATTTTCATTTGTTCATAATCTGATCCAATTTGTTTCGTCGCCATGCCTACACTGTAGTAATATTGCAATTAATAAAATCACTTTCGCTCTAAATACTAATAATAATGTCAGGTGTAACCACCGTTAGTTCTGCTTTTCAAAACTTCATGCGCTACGGATGAAGTTGAGTGTTATATTGTCATGCTAAATAAGTTTTGAGAAGGGGAAATTCTAAATAAATCTGGCAAATCCGGTTTGGGCTTTATTTGACGCTTCACAATGTATATAGCAATTACGCTATTATGCCTTTTTACAACGACAGCTCTTCCAGTAAAGTGACGACATAGCGTGGGCAGTTAAATTACTAGGGCTTCCTGTTCTACAAGTCAAAGAACTTGAATCTACATGAAGCTTGAACGAATGGTGAATTTTCATAATATAAAAATAGAACCATTTTGAATCTGTGAACCAATTTTTTTTTTTTTTGGCTATTTTATATTTATCTTTCCTAAATTTATTAAAACATATTAAAATACTTCACAAGTTATTAATTCCAACAAGTAAACTTTCCTTATACGTATTTCGATATGTAGTTGAAAACGTACGTGGGAAAATCTCTAGAACCTTTCACCTTTTTCTCGTGGATATTCGCTTGTACCTACTTGTAAAAGAAACGTATGATTTGTAACGGTATCATACAGACATATATTATTCAGAGTTTAAATATACAACGGCATTATATTTTTTACACACCTGTAAAATACTTAAAAAAAAAAAAATTTCAGTAATAATAAGTAAAATTAGATGCATATAAAGCAAATATTATTAAGTGTTTACTATTCCGTAACGGTAGAGATAACTAAAATATTTTAAACTACTGAAATTCTCAGAAAGCATGCATCCTTTAAGATACTATCGCATTGTAGGTAAAGAGTTCTACTTTCTGTAAAATGCGAAACACGCATTGAAAAACGAATCAAGTGCCTTTTCATCTATGTAAAACACAATTAAAATATGAATCCCATTCTTAATCTTCTTTTGCATTTCTAATAATTCTTCAAAGAAACAACAAAATTTCAGAAAAGAAACGTGTTAACAACTATATACCTTCTTCCTTTTGTACATGTTTTCATATATTGAAGAAAAGAGCACCGTAAAATACATTTTTTTTTTCTGTTTGTTCTACATTATCCTCCATATAAACATTAGTTTTTCCATCGTCCGAAGAATGCAAGTAGAACTAATTATACATATATTAAAGCTTTCTTTCTCGTACTTTCTACCCAAGCTTTAAATATAATACGATTTCAAATTGTAGTTTATCAAAGTGATTTACATTAATTAACACCAATGATTTTGTAAAACAGGTGAAAACTGGAAATAGAGATAATATAATTTCTTGATAAATAAATGTTTACCTACTTAAGGTTCATTTCACTCCCAAATAGGTAAATCATCGCGCAAAGCCATATAAAGTAACGTTAGAGTACAATATATGTGTGGACCCCCAGAAACCGACAGAAAAAAATCATTAGGAAGAACAATCTCATTAATCAGACTTTTTCAGTTGAAACAACGGCGTCGTTATGCCGGGCGCACGTGAGGCACACAAAGCCCATCATTTTTCAATTGTATACCGCGCGGTCCGTTACTTGTAATGATCGATTGGTGTACTATACGCGTGGCATCTCTTGCAGCGATCGCTTGCTCGCGAACATTTGCATCATCCTCACCGCGGAATGACCCATATAAAAATGTTGATGCTGTAATAGCTCGCATATGCTGCAGTGCAAAACGACTCGGTCCAGTTGTCTTACTACAAGTGTGGAACACTTATATATATGCCGGGGTGCGAAATCACACGCACGAATCGCTACCGCGCCTGATGCACTATATAAATACTGTAAATAAAATAAATGAGAGAGAGAGAGAGAGAGAGAGAGAGAGAAACGTGTGTTTGTCTCTCGGGTGCCCATGCATTTATTATTGTATACGTCGAGCCCGTATTACGATCAGCGTGTGTACACATACAGCATTCGCGCAGCGGTTCGTATAATGTGTACTCAGCGCGTAATGAGTCGCTACGTACACCGCCTTCGCAATCGCGCACTAAAACCACAAGTGTAACGATACACATACTCGCCATTGCATTTCTCTCTCCTACCATGCCTCTCTCTCTCTCTCTCTCTCTCTCTCTCTCTCTCTCTCTCTCTCTCTCTCTCTCTCTCTCTCTCTCTTTCTCGAAAATGATCGTTCCTAATTGCAGAGTAATTATTCTAGCGTGAAATCATTAGCGCACCGCGAAGAAAGTGTATTATATATTCTAGTTCGGCATTGCCTAAGGCGCTTGAATTTATTCTGATTGCAGGACGACGCGACGAGTACCTGCTCGGACGAATCCAGCGGCGAAATTTTCAAGAGCATTCCCAAAGGTAGCACCGCCTTTTGCATTTGGAAGATCGAGGTACGACGTTCTTTTCTTTTCTCTTGGCGACATTTATAACAGGGAACAAAGTTATATGTTTGTAATACCTAATTACGAGTTCGTGTGTGTGTATGTGTTTTGTGGAATACAGGGACTGCGAACCATTTCATTAGGCCGAACAAAGGTGGGAACTTTTCTCTCGGACTCGGCGTACTTGGTTTACGCAGCCTCGGCTAAAGATGGTGCGCTTCCTTACCCAGGAATGCCGGTGAATATACATCTATTTTTCGTATTCTATATATAGTCATGTAAATAGTTTAAATGCTGATTGAGTATGACGTTTACCTTTTTAAAGTAAAAATTATGCTCTGCGCTAACAAGGTGAGTGCGCATCCTCCGGGAAACGGATTTAAACGGGGCTTTGAAAGTCGATTTCTGGTATCTAAAAATGAAGTCCAGTGCTAACAATTTCGTCAAATGGGCCCATTTTCTTGAGATATGGGCAATCTAATCTCAAATATGATCTATTTCGTTAAAAAATGATGTCAGTTTGCAAGTATTTATGATACGACAACGAGCAAAGAAGATTATAAAAGTAAAAATGAAAAGCTAAAATTTCATCTCTGTTTCGTTAAAAATATTATTTTTTCAGAAAATTACAAGCAATATAAAGATAGCGTAAGATAATGGTTGAAATAAATACGGTCCATTAAATCGTTTCAAAAGAACATTATCTTTGAATACTTGTAATTTTTTAAAAAATTAATATTTTTCAACGACATGAAGCTTAAATTTTAGTTTTTCCTTTCTAATTTTATAATCTTCTTTGCTCTTTTTTGTATCATAAATACTTGCAAAGTGACATAGACATTAGAAGAGACATAATTTTTTAACGAAATAGATCATATTTGAGATTCGATTGCCCGTATCTGAAGAAAATGGGCCCACTTGATGAAATCATCAGCACTAGGCTTCATTTTTAGATGAAATCGACTTTTAAAAGCCCCATTCAAATCCGTTTCCCAGAGGGTGTGCCCTCTCCTTGTCAGTATGAAAAAATAAAATATTTGACCAATAATTTAAATGAAAGAGTCGTGAAATTCATACGCACATGATAAACTCTATATATTTTCCAGACAAAGGAGCTAAAGGAGAGCTTGGCCGTGAGGGCTATTCACTTCTGGGTGGGCTCTCAGTGCGACGCGAGCGTGTCCGGGGCGGCGGCGCTGCGGGCCGCCGAGCTCGACTCGCAGATCGGCGCGACGGTCCTGCTGCGGGAGGCCCAGGGTCGCGAGAGCCCGCGCTTTCTCGCCTACTTCCGGCAGCGCGTCATCGTGGTTGAGGAGGCCGCCATCGCGCAGGACGCACGGCCCCCGCACAACTCGACGCTGCACCGCGTCGCCGGCACGGCCCTGCCCGTCCTCACCGAGCTCCGGCCCCTCGACTGGAGCAGCTTCTCCTGCCGCGACGTCATCCTCATCGACGCGCGCGCCAGGCAAGTCATCACCATTGCCTTTTCATCTTTTCCGTTATATACTTCTCGAGCGCGATATAAGTATATTGTTTTTCGGTAACGAGATATCGTAGGCGCTTCTTATACTATAGCTGCGGCAGGATTCAATTAGGCGCCTGGCCCCTCCCCATCCGCCTCGATGTTGAAATTCCTGATGGACTCGAACAGCGTAACTATACGCGTAATTAAAATCTCCGCCCAGCTTTTAACGTTTGAATGACATATGGGCTAGCGGGTCTCCGGTGCATTTATGCTATTCAAAAAGATAAAGTATGTAATGCGTGTAGTTAGAAAACCGTATTGAAGGACAAGGTCATTGTTGTAAATAACTATTACGCGATTGTAATTGAATCGGAAATTCAATAAATTCAAATCAACGTGACTATAGATTAATGAATAGATATAACTATAATGTACTTAAAGGGGAAAACTTTTCCTATTTATAAATAATCTTTAATATATGAGTTAGTTGTTTTATTGTAATTTTCAATGTGATCTTTGAACCTCCAACAGGTCGGTAATATTCCTCTGGCTAGGATCAAATTCAGATCCTCTGCATAAAAGCCACGCAGTTAAGCTTCTCGAGGAGCACAAGAAGAACAACAAGAATGGCGAAGAAGCTCGCGTCTTTGTCGTAGAGGACGGCTACGAGCAGACTCTCCAGCCCGAAGCTCGCAAGCTCTTCGACGAAATTCTAGATCCGTTACGGCGCTTTGTCTCCCCCGAACCCATCGTACAGGTAAAAATATATGTACCGAGTTGCGGCTTTTGTTTATAATCATTTTCAAATGTACAACTATGGCTATGTTGCATGGACGGAAATTGTGACACAACAACGGAAAGCCGTTGTCAGAGATATAATTAAGTGTAATCGCAGTGCGCTCATCGGTATACGCGAACTTGTATTATACATGATTTTTTTTATACAAGGTCGCAAATGTTGTAAAAAATGTTTTGACTTCCATGCAAGGTATACCGGCCGGCGTCGAGCATCAAGCTGTACAAGTGCAGCGAGCAGACGGGCAAGTACAAGGTAGCGGAGCTCAAGTCCGGGCCGATCTTTCGCTCGGAGCTAGAGACCGAGGCGGTCTTCTTGCTGGACCGTGGCGAGGCCGGCGTGTGGGCGTGGGTGGGCAAGGAGGCGAGCGCGAAGGAGCGGCTGGAGGCGGTGCGCAACGCCCGGGGCTTCGTGAAGAAGAAGGGCTACGGGCCGTCGGTGCCGGTCGGTCGGGCGCTCGAGGGCCACGAGCCCGCGGAGCTGCGCTGCTGGCTGCGCGGCTGGTCGGAGCGGCGCGCCCGGCCCCTCATCCTGCCTGCGAGCTTCGAGCCTGAGTACATGAGCGAGCGGCCGAGGCTCGCCGCCGAGTGCCAGCTCGTCGACGACGGCGCCGCCGAGAGGACGCTCTGGAGGCTCGACAGGCAGGCCGGCCTCCTTCAGCTACCGCGAGACGAGGACATCTTTTACGCGGAGGCTTGCTACCTTATGAGGTACAAGTACGGCTTCGGCCGCAGAAGCAGATGCATTGTAAGTATAATTTTTCTTTCAGTTCTTTTTTTTTTATTCAACTAATAATATACCTACACCTGTTACGATAAAATTATTATATTCTTTAAAAATTGTTACTCTTTACAAAGAATTTTTATTCTTTTTTTGTTTGTCTTTGCACAAAAAGAAGTGAAATCGTGCTGATATAAACTTTATCTCTTAAACTTAATGAAATTGGAAGCAGTTTTTGTGATTTTTTCCTTACAAATCATTTTTCAGTAAACTCAGTCAACGTTTTATGTAAATGATCTACCGCAAAGAAACGACATCCTCGCAACAAGAAAATAAGCATAAATTTCACTTGTTAATCTCTGCTTATTAAGTTCACCGATTATCGGATAACAGACAGTAAATTTTCAAAATGTCTGTGCTTATCTGCTGGTACTTACACTACTTTTCCGATGCAGATGCTTGACTCTGTTCTCCTTCGATTTATTCGAATGTACAACCGAATAAGATTTATTGAAATTTTTTAAAAAGTGTACACTAAACTATAAAATTCTAATTACTGATAACACATAATTTAAAAACCCAAAATGCTAATTAATAGTAACACATACTTGGAATAATTTAACTCAACTTTCTATAATATCTTTTAATTATGTTGTTATAGTATTAAAATAAATAAATGTTTAACCATTGGAAAGGTATTTCGTAGTTTTAGTTATAAAATATAATCGAGCATTGTCGTCAAAACATCATAATTGTTGTAAATGAAGACAATAAAGTATTGAGTTTAAATAAAATTGACAGATCTATTGCTGGGAAGGAGTTCATTCGGCGTGTAATGACAGGGAGGCGGCCATCGAGGCGGCCTGCTCATTGGCTGAGGAAGAATCGGCACAATTAATGCGAACGTCGCAGGGCAAAGAACCGTCACACCTGCTTCAGATCTACAATGGCAGGTTGATTATACTGGCCGGACCACACAGAAGTGCCCGTAAGTCTCTTCCCTTCCTCGTCCATCGCACAAAGCGTCAGTTTTCTAAATGAGCAAAAAATCGCGCGCGTTCGTCTACTCTTTTCAGCTCCGAAAAAGTACCTCGTGCGCGTCTACGGCTCGACGCCGTACACGTCAAAGGCGCTGGAGCGTCCGCTGCGGGCCAGCAGCCTCGACTCAGGCGGAGTATTCATTCTCTTCTCAAATGCGCCTGTCGTCTGGTGTGGCAGCAGAAGCACCGGCGATGCTCGCGAAGCCTCTAGGAGACTGGCCCCACCGACGGCACCGCTCATCTGCGAGGGACGCGAGGATGACGAGTTCTGGGCCCAGCTCGGAGGTACGCGCAATTAACTTCTCGTTAGCGCATCGCGCGTGCAGCCAGGCCTCAGTTCACGGATAAGAAGGAAGTGGCAAAAAATCACTACTTTTTGCCTAGTTTCATTGCTCTCTAGCGGAATGCGAGTGCAGAGTACTCTTCATTCTTTTCAGAACATATGTTTATTACTTTTTTTTTTGTTCGAGAGCTCGTATTAACGATCCAGAGCCATGTAATTGAATGGTCGATTAAAAATTAAGAATTTATACTAGGAAAAATGGCTCTATATATCGACGGCTCAGCGGAACAAGGTCGTAACTCGGCGCGCGGTTGAAAAAGGTCGTATCTCGACGAACGTCGTATCTCGCTGAACGTCAAAGCGCCGAGATACGACCATCTTCAACCACGAGCCGAGTTACGACTTTCTTCAAGCGTATGGCTGTAGGGAATTTTTCAACCGCAAATTTATTGTAAAAGTCATACCTAACTATACAACAATCAACATATCTATAGTTACGCCTTATTATTTTGAATGACAATACAATCAGTAACGTAATATGTATTTTATTGAAAATGACATTTATTTCAGGTAAAGGTACGTGCAACATGGAGAGTATGGATTGTGAAGAAGAAGAAACGGAAAAACATTTTTATCATCTGAAAGTTGAAAAAGATATATTTATCGGCGAGGAAGTACTCGGATATACTCAAAACAGTCTTTTGCCAGAAGCAGCTTGGCTTCTTGATGCTGGAAATCTTATTTGGGTTTGGATCGGTAACTATGCTACTCGGAAATCTTTAAAAGAATACGTCGAAGAAGCAAAAGTCTTTTTGTACACTCATCCTGCTAGTCGTGACCGCAATACAATTATATCCGTTATAAAACAAGGTAAGACTTTGAATAATACAATCTATTATTTATTTTATTAATTACGTAACAAATCTATTACCTTTTAATTTTTTTACATTATTTCAGGATTGGAACCTCCAACTTTTATAGGACTGTTTGAAAACTGGAATCATAATTTATTAAGAGATTATAGACCTTTTAGCGTATTACGATCGAGTATTCAAGAATCGGATGCATTAGTCAATGATATAATGGCCATTAAAATTGACTCTGAGTTTGATAATTACGTAAAATATCCACTAAAAATTTTAAAAGGTGATCCAGAAAAACTTCCCGCGGGAGTAGACGTTTCGCGTAAAGAAATGCATTTAACTTTTGACGATTTTATGTCAGTTTTCAAAATGGAGCCAAGTGAATTCGAAAAGTTACCAAGTTGGAGACGTCAGCGTCTTAAGCAAACAGCAGGACTTTTTTAAAAATAATTGTGATCAACAAATAATTATTTTGTATAATATGTTATAAGTATACATATATAAAGTAAATGATATTTATAAAAAATAAACTATTGTACTTTGAAAAAATGTATTTTATTGACCGATTCACTTATAAATTCAGAACTTAAAATAAAAAATTATATTTACGATGAAGTATCCATAGACTCAGGTTCAACACGACGAATAGATTCTTCTTCAACAATAATAGGTCGAATAGATTTTGTAAGAACAGCTGTAGTACCTTTCTTGTACCGGTAAGAACCCTGCCTTTGACCTTTGGTACAAGACAATTCATATGGTCGAATGTAATCTACAGAGCCTTTTCGAATGACACAAAGATCAATACTGTTTCCAGATCCAAGATCATTGAAAACACCAGCTCTGATAGCATCAGCAACAAGTTCTTTTCCTTCTGCCTCCTATAAAAAAAATCATTAAGTCGTTAGATAAAAATTAATTAATAAATAAATGAATTTTAAATAATTTATCATTATTAATAAAATTAGACATTAAGTATATCAAAAAGCTAAAATTATTAAACTTTAGGTTACAGTATCTCATACAAAAAATATTTCTATTGTTTCAACTTACTTCCATACCAGGCCTCCATCTACTTTCAAAAACTGACATAGCTGCCAATGAACCTGATCCCATAGTTGTATATTGTAAACTATCAGACGATCCGTGTGGAGCAATTTGGTATAGGTGTGGTCCTAAATTATCTACTCCTCCTGTAATCAAAGCTGCACCAATGTGTCCTTGATAACGGAAAAGCAGTTGCCTTAGCATTTTGGAAGCAGTAACAACTGGAACTATTCTATTAGTATTGAGACGATGCAGTTCTAACTGGCTGGCAATCATGTCAGTTGTCATTTCAGTATCAGCAGCAGTACCGGCTCCACAGCAACTTTATTGAAAAACAAAAAAAATATTTTTATAATTACTCTATTAAAGTAATATTAATAAAATTGTTAAAAGTACTTACTACATATTATCAGCAAGATAATGAATTTTACGACTTTTTTTGTCAGCAACAATACTGCCTTCGGTAGCTCTGGTATCAGCACCAAGAATGACACCATCTTTATAAATTATTCCAACAATAGTTGTTCCCGTTTTCTGTGCTTTTGGAGATGGATAACCTTTTTTCTCCAGCATAAGGTTTCTAAAACATTTAAAATTAGATATTTGACATCAGTAGCTATAATACATTCAAATATTTAGCAAGTGACACAGCAGTATTGGTTATATTGAGGTTAGAAACGAAAATGTTTAGATAAATAATATATACTATTTACAAATAATAAAATGAAAACTTATAGCATACAATTACCTTTGACATAAATCAAAAGAGAATCCAGGAGATGGAATCTCCGGTACAAGTACGGACGACATTTCTACAGTTTTGCTCTCAATATTAAAATGAAGCAAGAAAAGCCGCATACAACTATGCTACTGCTACATAGTTCAACACTAACTTATATATATATATATACTTTACATTACACTCAGATGATAAAACAGCTACACGAAATCGCTAGCTTACTATATAAGGATGGTAGGGTAGAGAGCTCTGCAATGATCGAAATATCCACTATGCAGGTTGCGCGGCAGATGAAAAATATCCACTATGCAGGTTGCGCGGCAGATGAATCAATTCAAACATCCCGCTATAATGACACTATCGTATATGTAATAATTCTAAGAAAAAAAGATTTTAATATTAAGTTATTTGTAATAAAATAATATTTTAGCATTCAAACAAATGAACAAAAAACAAGCCACAAAAGTATTACGCATCAAATTTATTTAAATTGATTCTTTATAAGAAACTCAAAAAATGACACAATAGTACATTTCGACATAATCGACTTACGCACTAGTTTCGAACGGTATTTTATACCACGAGCGCCGAAAAATCATATTAAAATTGTGATTTTGAGGTTAGAGTGGTATAAAAGAATATAATAGATGTTTTTGTTATTGAATTATGCGAGAAAAATTTTTTCGTATATTTCCTTATTCAGAAAATGCATATTTTACCAAATTCATGTAAGTTCTTCAATAAATGACCTCACTGTTTGTCACATACTTTTATCCTTTCCAATATTTGTGACTTTAAAATTATAAAAATGTGTATTAAAAAACTAATTAACTGAACTTGAAACGATTTTATTCATTATTACATGATTACAGGATTAATTAATGGAAAATATATAATATAATTGTAACAATATTTTATTTCGTATATACAGATTTTTAGTCATGTTATATTGATTCATACAAGTTTAATTACAATTAGTAATCTCAAACATAATTTCATTCATATCATTCAAATTATATAGAATCACACACAAGTATTTATTAGATCTCCACATTGAAAACATATACTTTAGAAAAGGATTTGTTAATACCAAAATTTATTATATTTTAAAGAATTCTGCGTTGAATATGAAAGTTTTTATTGTACAATACTTCTAAGGATTTAACAATTTAAATAGATTTAATATTTAATTAAACTGTAAATAATATTTAATTTAACATCTTGTTTGGTACTCAATATAAATAAAATTTAGTAAATATTGACGTTGTATTACAGAATTGTTTCAATCAAGATATAAGCTAATAATTTATCACATTCTATTCACTATTTATGTTAAAATTCTTTTAAGGCACATAAGAACAAGCATACATACAGCAAGGGAAATTGCTATGAATTAAATATTGTAAATGAAAACTACCTAAGATGATCCTATATAACATATTATGTTAAATAATGTTAAAAATACATAATTTTGTAAATGTTAGTATATTTTATAAATTTGTACAAGAGACACAAAGTGTCATTTTACCTACTCATCATAAAAAAAAATAATAAATACTTAATACTTATCCTACGGTCAAAATAGAAAGTCGGAAATCAACTAGCAAAATACACAGTCCAAAACAAAAAATATAAAATAAATTTATAAACATGAAATATCATTGATGATTTCAGATGTCAATACTTTATCCTGTAGCGCTGCAGTCAATGATTCTTGGTCCCATTGTAAGGATATTTTTGACAAACGAGCTTCTTTCTTCATTAATATTCTTAGGATTCCTCTTGTTTCTATTAATGTGCATAAGCTAACAAATTCAGACATATCAACCTCACGTATCTTTCTTTTTCCACATACTTTTTTATAAACTTGATATAGCTGAAATAAACATTGGAAATTAAAAATGTATTTTTGAAAAAATTAAACGAAATAAATATAAAAATATGTTATTTCAGTTACCCTTCCAATATTAACATCCTTATTTTTTCCTTTATTTAAAATAAGCATCAAAGAACATAGAAGAATTTTTTGTTGCATTGGGAAATTGCTTTCTTCAGAATCTGCATTTTGTGATCCACCATACACTCCATTAAGAACTGTACGTATTTCTTTGAAATCTACTGGTTTTTCTTCAACATTTTCTTGACTTAATTGGCTATCTGTATTTGCATCTAAAATATCATTCATTACAAAATTTTTTTTAAAATTACCATCTGGTGACCTATAAACAGATACCGCTGACATTGTACTTACCATTGTTATTACTAGGTTGAAGAACTTGCATCATTTTTTGAGATTCAGCAATTTCCACTACTCTCCTTCCTATGTCCAGAGCTCTTCTTATATCCCCAGAGACAGCTGCTACTTTTCCTGCTAAAAGTTGCATAGCAGTAGCAGTAAATATATCTAGTACATTGGCTTCTTTTAGCCTTTCAGTTATAATATCCATAATTTGTTGCTTTGAATATGGTTTAAAATGTAACAAAGTTGGTTTCAGTTCACATCTTGCTTGTAATCTTGGTAATATCCTATCTGTCAAATCTAAGGCATTGGCTATTCCTACTAATATCAATTTAGAATTGACTATAGATGGCCATTCAAATATAGAATAAAGAACAGCTTGATTTTTAGTTTCTAACTGATCCATTTCGTCAAGCACTAATAACAACATTTTGTGTGATTGTGTTAAATATTTTTCAATAAGAGCTTTACTGTTTTTAGTAGACTTAGTTGTTTTTATTTCTAGTTCTTCAATAATTTTTGCATAAATTTTGGCTGCAGATTTCATAGTTGTACAATTAACATAAATAATTTTAAATGCTTTTTTAAAGTGTGGTCTCAGCATGATTTTAGAAAGGCAAGCAGTTTTTCCTGTACCAGGAGGACCAGACACATACAGAGAACCTGAAGATTTATTATCTAAATGACTCTGAATAAATTCTTCTAAGTTATTAAGTTCATCTTCCCTACTAGTTAAATTTTCTGGTAATGCACTATGTAAGGCTTTGCGTGCTTCACTGTACTTACTACCTGGAAATAACTTCTTTGGTGCCAATTTATCTTGCTTCTTTGTAGGAGAAATAAGACGCAGTTCGTTCAATAGAGTGGATGGTGTTTTTGCAGGTGACAAAGTTTTTTTTTGTTTAGGTGGAGTAGAGCCATTCTCTTCTAAAAAAAACAACATTTTATTAAATAAACTACTCAAATTGTTAATTTTAAAACAAATTATTACTTACCATTACAATTATTTTTCCTTATTCCCTTTTTAGGAGTATTTTTGATATTGTTATTTTTAGTAGCAGTGTTTTCCGCGTCCGAATCGGAGTCCGACTCACTACTGCTAATTTCCACTAATTTTTTCACAGTTGGTGTATACCTGGTCGTTGGCGTACTTCGAAGCGACGCATTGCTAAAATCTTCCTTCTGCGCGTCCTCCTTACTGCCGTAGAAACTTTTCTTGCGTATGGCAAATTGAATCGTCGTTTGTACGCTCATATTTCGTCCGATCTCAAAATTTACGTCGATAATCACAATATTAAAAAAACTGACCTTGGAAAAATTGAGTATTGCAGTATCTCTAACTGCAGGTTTTAATTCACAGCGTTGCGTGACGTGGAAATTATTCCACAAGCGAGAAAATGTACCTGTCAGTAAAAAGCCACTGCAGCAACTGGTACCGAGACCGAGACTACCGAGTGCCAGTTGTTTCCGCATACAATGGATTGGATCGCGCGGGAAAACACCTCTAACGCGCGCGCAAGGTTGATGGTAAAAGTGTGATTGACAGTCATTTTTGTTACGGACTTAATAAGAATCAGCTGTTTTGTCAAGCTATGACCATTTCATTGTGGAGGAAATTGGGAAAAGAAAGACGTAAAATGAAAATTGACAGTCAGGTACTGTAAATGCTTTCGGGCGGAATGTCATTTTGGCGCTGTAAACACCACAAAAAAAGTGCGCCAATTCCAAATAATCATATCTTTCAATTATTTTATAAGTAATATATTCAACATCTAGTTGTAATTCTGCATTTAATACATTGTAATAACTTTCTCAGAACTAAATGCATTTCTTATCACACATAGGCAATTCTAATACCTTTGTTTTGACAAATCTACGTATCTTTTAAATGATGGCCGACGTGCCATGTCCCTCTCATGGTGAAACCGAAAACTAACACGGCACCTTGGATAGTTGATGACTTCTCGTCTCAACACCGAGCGGCGGAGCGGCTTGCCGAGTGATTCTCTTCCATATTGGTTATAGAAGCGGTCGGACGTACGCATCCTCGGGATTCGTAATCCAAAGCCATCGAGAATTCTAGAGTAATCTAGATTTCTCAAACCAACAAAGATGAGAGCGAAGGTAATTATCTTCAATTGTTTACATTTATTTTTTTATATTTTTTTGCATTTTGTGGCTTTATATATGTATCGTGCGGAATCGTAACCTTCATCGTGGACATCGTGTGCACACATCCAGAAAACGCAAAATAAACGATTATTAAAAGTTTTACTTGTAAAACTAATCATACACTGATTTAGTATTTTAGTTTAGTTAAATCTAAATAACTTATTTCTTTAAAGACTAGTTAAAAATGATTGAAGATTAGATTATCTTCTTGATTCATTTTACAAGTTCTATCCATTAAGTATGACCTTCTGAATAAACATTTACTAAAATCACATTTACTAAGATTTTGTTATTTTATTACATATTTTCTTATTAATATAAGATTATTTATTTGCAGTGGCGTAAGAAGAGGATGCGGAGGCTAAAGCGTAAGAGGAGGAAGATGCGTGCGAGGTCCAAGTAGATTTTCACCATCTTACACCTGTAAGTATTTATTTTAAAACAGATATTCTTTATTACAATTTTTTAAATCATGGTTGTTGAATTTTTGTATATCTATAAAACTTATTCATAGTTACATATCTCACATGTGTACAATACTGTACTTTTACATCATTAACAAATTATTTCATGAAAAGAAAAATTTTGTTCATTTTTATGAAATTATCAAAGTTAATCATTAAAAAAATGCTACAAATATCAATTGATTTCTAATTACACATTAAAAGCTTCACATGGATGGAAATATAGTTCATGGTTAAAAAAAAAAAAAAAAAAAAAAAAATTTATGAGCCACAAGTTCCTTTACTGCAAAATAAATTATGAAATACTTTCACAGAAAATATTCATTGAAAAGTACTTTATAAATATAGGTTTATTATATCAGTTAAAGTATAAAGTTACACAAAATTTATTATCTTACTCAAATTACTTGTTTTCAATATTAAGAAGTAAACTTAACACAATCAAATGTATTTTTTGTTACAGCTGTGTTGATAATACTTAACAAGCATCAGGAGTCAGTCACCATCGGAATCAATGCATCTATCATTGTTAATTTTATGACCATTTAATCGCACAGAGAAAATATTTTATAAAAACTTGTATCTTGTTGGTCTAATAAAAAAAAAAAAGCTTTACAAGATACACCAAAATTTGTCTATTAATTATACATCCTATCCCAAAAAAAAAATTCACATTAAAATAAATACTTACGAAATAATAAAAAAATATTTGAAGATCTCTATTAGAAAAAAAAATTGAATATTCAGTTAACAAAATGCTATTTAAAATATAAAAGTTACGATTTATGTTAAAAATTTCAATAACAATTTCATTTGAGAACTAACATAACCAACAAATAAATGTGAACCACATGGTTTGATATTTATTACTAGTTTATGAAGAAGCGTGGGCCCGTTTCGTTGGCAAGATATATTATACTTTTTTATTTTTACTCCTATAGAGTTATCTGCTAAATGCTATGTACTTTGTTACTCGTACATACATTATATACTTTACCGTATAGAAACTGGTGTAGTTTATAAACACCTATACTTACTATAGGGTCAATGCATCAGTAAATGACGAGTCACCAGTAGGGGAAGGCGGGGCATGACGTGTCAAGTAGGTAAGTTTGGCACCCTCATATTTTTAATATTAATGAATGCAAAAAATGTAATTTTTACGTAAACCTAATTAGATATGCTTTTAGAATTTTCCTCTATACTTTTGAGATTATAGATAATGTTTAACATTTAATTTAATAAGATTGAAAATCGGTGCTTAGAAACAAGGTTGACTTCATTTTTAAGTCGCTTGGAGCAACGAGAAAATGATTTTTTTTCTAAATGAGACCAAACCTATTTGATAGTTTCAACTTTTATATTTCAAGCCCTGTTTTTGTTATTTTCAGAAAATCTTTATAAATAATATAATTAAAAAATGAAAATGGTATTAAAATGGGGCATGACGTGGCACCCTGGCGGGGCACGCGTGGCACACTCGGGCGTATCAGTGCGCCGCGGTGGCCGCCGAGCGAAGTGATGTAACCTACAAACCAAAAACGGAGCAAGATGGGTTAACAACTACGCAGTGCAATAATTTAGTTTTAAGTAGTTTTTAGTTTCAATTATTACATTAATAAGTAAATAACGATTATTTCAACTGCGTATTAAGTTATAGAGTAGAAAAAACAATGGTAAGGAAGGAATCAATTGTAGATGCTCAAACTGCCTTTTTCAATGGTCAGGTAGTTCAAATATGCTACATAGATGAAAATGATGCGAAATCTTTAAATTTAAACTTATTGTAATAATAATGATAATTTGTTAATCAAACAAAAGTATTATGTTGTGATCATATTTTATAAGAAGGAATTTATAATATAAAATCATTTATTAAAATGTAATAATTTATTTTAAAATAAAAATTGTTATGTTCCTTAATAAAAATAAAATTTTATATTTTCAATAGACTGATGATTAATTATTTGATTTTTGAAAAGTTTATTATGGCATAATTATTAAAGTATTAATTACTGGAAAAAAGAATTGAAAAATACCTATAGTAAAATATTAAATTTGACTGTGCCATGCGTGCCCCGTCGGGTGCCACAATCCACCCGCCGGTGGGGCACGTAGAGCATTTTTTTCAGAATTTCTTTTCTGTATTTTATCAATAATTAAAAGAAAATGAAAAAAAAGTTAATAGTTTATTTTATTTTATTTTTTTCTGATCTAATTATTTCGTTTTTGTACATTTTGAAATAATACACGGTTTAGTTGTTATTTTTAATCAAAGTTAGGGTGTCACACGTGCCCCGCCCTCCCCTATATGTCCACTGAGTTAAGGCCTCGACATCAGAAGGATCAAAGAGGAACAAAGCCACGAATAACATGGGTTACTATATATATATACACACACACACACATACACCAGGAACAGTGAGATACAAATAACTTTGTTCCTCACTATTCCTCTATATATAAGTATAGTAACCCATGTTATTCGTGTATCTGTGTCGTTGTACCTCTTTGATCCTTTTCTCATGTCGAGGCCTTTAACGGGATTCCATAGTCCTACCATTACCGACCGAGCAATTCACAATTTCAAGCTGATTAAAAATAAAATACGTCGAATCACAAAAAATCAAGAGAACACTCTTCTGTATTTTTTAACGTTCTATCATCCAGTCAAAGTTTGGAGTTGAAATATCAAGCCGTTTTTTCAAAAACTTTGAACGAAATTAAATTTCGCTTTGTTCAAAGTTTTTGCAAAAATGACTTGATATTTCGACTCCAAACTTTGACTGGATGATAGAACGTTAAAAAATACAGAAGAGTGTTCTCTTGATTTTTTATGATTCGACGTATTTTATTTTTAATCAGCTTGAAACTGTGTGAATTGCTCGGTCGGTAATGGTACGAGTATGGCACCCCCTTATGATGTGAAACCCTAATTTCAATATTTTTTAAATCAACATTCAAACGATTATTTGGAAAAAGACGGTTGTCAAGCGCTCCGTACACGTAAACACTAAGTCAGAAATTTTTTTAAGTGATTTTATTAGCATTTTCGTTAGCTATGCTTGTTTGAAAAGTAGGTTAAATGCAGATTCCTACTTACCAACAGTACGGTTTTTATTTGGAAAAACACGTTTGTCAAGCGCTCCGTATAGGGGAGGGCGGGGCACGTGTGACACCCTAACTTTGATTAAAAATAACAACTAAACCGTGTATTATTTCAAAATGTACGAAAACGGAATAATTAGATCAGAAAAAAATAAAATAAAATAAACTATTAACTTTTTTTTCATTTTCTTTTAATTATTGATAAAATACAGAAAAGAAATTCTGAAAAAAATGCTCTACGTGCCCCACCGGCGGGTGGATTGTGGCACCCGACGGGGCACGCATGGCACGGTCAAATTTAATATTTTACTATAGGTATTTTTCAATTCTTTTTTCCAGTAATTAATACTTTAATAATTATGCCATAATAAAATTTTCAAAAATCAAATAATTAATCAGTCTATTGAAAATTTAAAATTTTATTTTTATTAAGGAACATAACAATTTTTATTTTAAAATAAATTATTACATTTTAATAAATGATTTTATATTATAAATTCCTTCTTATAAAATATGATCACAACATAATACTTTTGTTTGATTAACAAATTATCATTATTATTACAATAAGTTTAAATTTAAAGATTTCGCATCATTTTCATCTATGTAGCATATTTGAACTACCTGACCATTGAAAAAGGCAGTTTGAGCATCTACAATTGATTCCTTCCTTACCATTGTTTTTTCTACTCTATAACTTAATACGCAGTTGAAATAATCGTTATTTACTTATTAATGTAATAATTGAAACTAAAAACTAGTTAAAACTAAATTATTGCACTGCGTAGTTGTTAACCCATCTTGCTCCATTTTTGGTTTGTAGGTTACATCACTTCGCTCGGCGGCCGCCGCGGCGCACTGATACGCCCGAGTGTGCCACGCGTGCCCCGCCAGAGTGCCACGTCATGCCCCATTTTAATACCATTTTCATTTTTTAATTATATTATTTATAAAGATTTTCTGAAAAAAACAAAAACAGGGCTTGAAAGATAAAAGTTGAAACTATCAAATAGGTTTGGTCTCATTTAGAAAAAAAATCATTTTCTCGTTGCTCCAAGCGACTTAAAAATGAAGTCAACCTTGTTTCTAAGCACCGATTTTCAATCTTATTAAATTAAATGTTAAACATTATCTATAATCTCAAAAGTATAGAGGAAAATTCTAAAAGCATATCTAATTAGGTTTATGTAAAAATTACATTTTTTTCATTCATTAATATTAAAAATATGAGGGTGCCAAACTTACCTACCTGACACGCCATGCCCCGCCTTCCCCTATGTAAATACTATACTCACAATTTTTTTTGGATGATTCTATTGGTATTTTCGTGAGATGTACTCGTTTGAAAATACCAATAGAATCATCCAAAAAAAATTGTGAGTATAGTATTTACATATACGGAGCGCTTGTGCCCTAATCACATAACCGCGTACGATCGCGTACGTCTGCGTACAACCGCGTCCGACGTTAAGGAAGAATCTAGTGATTTTCGCTGTTGCCAACAGCGGCAATGTCAGTGCAATAACTAGTACTTTCGAGGAACAGACCTACGTATACGAAAGTCGGCTACTACACCAACGACAAAAGACATAAACAATAAGCAAGCGTTACTCCGATCTACTGCACTTCGTGTGAGTAGGTCTGTTCCTCGAAAGTACTAGTTATTGCACTGACATTGCCGCTGTTGGCAACAGCGAAAATCACTAGATTCTTCCTTAACGTCGGACGCGGTTGTACGTAGACGCGTACGCGATCGTACGCGGTTATGTGATTAGGGCATTGACAAACGTGTTTTTCCAAAAAAATCCCTATCGTAAATTTTAAATGTTAATAACAGTTAATAACTGTTAAAAATTATTTATAACTATTTAGAACTGTTTAAAACTGTTTATAAGTTTATAAGTGTTACAAAATGTATGATTTTGGACACATTTTGTCTAATTATAATACTTTGTAACAGTTTCAAACAGTTTTTAATAGTTTTAAACACTTTCAAACAATTTTAAATTTCAAATAATTTTAAATTTGATATATTTCAGGAAAAATTAATAATTAATAAATTATTATTATTAATAATTAATAATTATTTAATAGCCTCATTATTATAATCATTAGAATCAAGGAGCGCGAGAGCACTCCGAAGGCAAGTAACAGTCAAATAATGCAGAAGAAGCCTAAGGAGTGTTAATTATACTAATAATTAATTATTACTATGTTAATAATATTTATTTATTTATTTATTTATTTATTAAACCAGAACAAAATTACATAGAGTAAAGTCCTCAGAGATAGATATTAACTACCTGTACGAGGGCTGGTACATGAATACTTAAGACTATACTTATACACTAAAGCTTATATACTATAAGTATTAAATATTTAAACCTTAAACATTTAATATTGTCAATAGAATTCTCAAAACTTAACGCAAGTAAAACAATATGTATACATTTGTTTATTATATATATTTTTTAGTTTATTTTTTAGTTCATGTTTCCTATTAACACTTTTGCAATAGAGCTTTTTTAAAATTTTCAATCTCACTGCCAAAGTTTGTATCACTTAAATTAAAAGTTTGTTGATCCCTCTTGCGTATTTTTGGTAGGCGAACTGAGGCTGAGGTCTTGTTATGAGTAGAATCTAGATCTTGTTGTTATCGATGTAAGTGAAGACGAACTTCCAAGCCTGGGTTTTGCCAGTATTAATTCAGTTACGCCCACCTGAGTTTATAATGTAGTTGGTGATTTAGTTAACTCTTGCGTCCGTTTCTTGAAGTTATCTACCTTACCGAGGTATCTCGGTAAGTCAGGTTTTATTATATATTGAGTAGTGTTCATAGCCTTGTTTACCTTAGCATTCAAAATTTTGCATTCTTGTCTGTCAGTGGTAACATGATCAGTATTATAGTCGTTTCCAAATGTCTTATTTGAGAAGCTACAGTTGACGCAGCACTGTTTCTCTGATGTGCACTTTTCTGTTAGATGCGTTCCCGTACATTTTAAACAGGTTGGGCTGTTCTTACACCTTTGGCCATTATGACCCAATCTACCACACTTATAACATGGTTTCACATTTATTATATCGTAAACTTTGCAATTCTGATAACCAACGAATAATCTGTCTTTATTTTCTTTAATATGTTTGTGTATTTCACCCGTTATTTGCATGATGACCGTTACTTTACTGCTTTTGTCATTGCCAGCTACGTGTAATACGTTACCCTTTGTATCTAAATTTGAAAAATTTCTTTGGTTTATGTCATTTTCGATTGCTTTTATATCAGACTTGAATTCATTTTCGATGCCAGTTATTCTTATGACAGGCTTAGTAAGCTGTTCTTCTTCGACTTTGTAGAGGTGGTTGAGCTTGGCGTCTAGTAATCTTTTTGCTGTCTTGGCACTTTCCTCGTTCATGCATGTTATTGAAATTACATCTTTACTTTTCATATCAATTTTTTTCGTTTGGATTGATTTTTCTTTAAGTAGATAGTGGAATACTTTTTCCTTTATCACCGATTTCTCTTCTTTGTCTTTTCTTGTCACTACAATTTTCGGCACTTTTTTGGATTGTGGTATGTGTATCTTTTTTGACATTATATCTGTATATGTTTCCTTGTATTTACTCGGTCGTTCTTTTTCTTTCGTTAGAATTTCGTTTAAAAGCAGATTTTTATGTTTCAATTCAGTATTTAGTTCTCTAAGCAGCTGGTTTTCTGTTATTAGTGCACTTACTTTATCACTGTCCTTGTCTTCGCATGTAGTCTCATCCAGCTCATCAACTTGCATTCTGTTTTCTTGAAGGAGGCCTTCATAGTTGATTTTAAGTTTACTGTACTCTGATTCTATTTTCCTATAGTTTTTACTAAGATTCTCAATCGCTTTAGTTTTGGTTTGCAGATCTTCTTGTAGTTTTAGTAACACAGCACGTGTGGGATCTTGACTTGAGGTTAGGTTCAAATCGTGTTCATCACAAACAACTAACACACTGTTTGTGTATCTTACATTTTTTTTTTCTATTAAAGTCACTTTTATGAAAAACATTGCAACACCATATACATACTACCGTTTTAACCGCTTGCATATTGTGACATCGATAGTATATATCGGGAGGGACTGCCTCCGGTGGCAGCCCACTATCCTCCATCTCGGATATAATAATAATTAATAAATATTTAAAAGTTATTAAATAATTTAATAACTCTTACAAACTGTTAAAAACTGTTGAAAAATGTTACAAACAGTTACAAACGATTAATAGCGTCCAAAATCCTACATTTTGTAACATTTTTAAACAGTTTATAACTCTTTCTAACAGTTTTTAACATTTTTGAACAAAAATATTTCCGCTAGGGATGATGAAAATTTATTTAATTAAATAAAAACCGTACTGTCGATAAGTAGGAATCTGCATTTGACCTACTTTTAAAAATAGCATAGCTTACGAAAATGCTAGTAAAATCACTCAAAAAATTTTCTGAATATAGTGTTTACGTGTGCGGAGCGCTTGACAACTGTCCTTTTCCAAATAATCCTATTAAAAATAATCACGTGAGTATTCACGTGAGTACTCACGCAGCTCTCACGTGAGTTTTTGGACCATATTCTCACGTGAGTACTCACGCGAGTACTCACGTGAGAAGTAAAAAAAATGGTTTAAAAAAAATTAGTAATCAATGTTTTTTTTACTAAACTATTACATAAATATTTTAACTTTAATTTTTGCATATACCTTTCAATCCTTAAATAGTATAGGAAGATATCAAAAGCGAGGCAAGCCTCGTAATTACAACTCTTTTAAGAGTCGCGGTATTGACTAAGTCTTATGGCTTTATGTATTCTCGCCGGTGTTCATTTGCCTATGGAAATCGAGAAAGGGGTTGCCGCCTGGCGGTTAAAAGAGTTACTAGACGTGGAGTTCAGACGGGTCCTATCAGTTCCGCCGGTGACTGCCAGGCGGCAACCCCTTTCTCGATTTCCATAGGCAAATGAAGACCGGCGAGAATACATAAAGCCATAAGACTTAGTCAATATCGCGCTTTTTTTGACTGATCGATCAGAGCGATGATTCTGTCTCTGACAGTCGTCGCGTCAAGATCGCAGTGAGCATTGTAGTATCGCGATAGTTTTCATCAGTGAGTGATAGTGATTGTGATAGTGCATCAGAGAATCAATTTAATCACCTGCCCTTCTAAGGGCAATCACACGGCTGAACACAGTATTGTGTTATTCACCGCATCCTTCCAAACTACAAGTTCGACAACAACAGCAGCCACCAGAGAGCGGACCTAGGAGAGGTGACCTCCAAGGTCACCATGTCACGCACATCGGACAAAATGGACCAGTCGGATGGTTCAACGCCACACCATCCTAAGCGAGTGAACCCCGATAATAGTGATGATGGATTCAGCGTCGTATCATCGACCAAGAGGAAGAAGGCCAGGACCTCGACAAAGACCAGGACCTCAACAAGGGCCAGCAGCAGCACCAAAACCAGCACTAGTAAGATCAACACACAACCATCTAACGTGACCCTTTCTAATAAAACTAAAAATTACTTTGAGGCGCTTGCCAATGACAATACAGAAAAAACGGTACCAACCGGGTGCCTAAATACAAACGACACACAGACAAACAACGTGACAGACCCTAAACCTAAAAAACAAAACATCAAACCAGTGACAGTCAAAGTGGACGAATTAAACTTCCCCTACAAGATGCTTAAAGTTATTCTCAGGAAACTTAAGTTTCCACCGATGGTTCAAACTATTGACAGCACCCACATGTCAGTTGGGGTTAGTACACTTGACGAC
This sequence comes from Torymus aiolomorphi, assembly GCA_036365515.1. Taxonomy (NCBI): domain Eukaryota; kingdom Metazoa; phylum Arthropoda; class Insecta; order Hymenoptera; family Torymidae; genus Torymus; species Torymus aiolomorphi. The sequence continues at coordinate 118,994,169 of CM070877.1, forward strand.
TATCGGTTGTTACTCAAGGGTCTTGAGGAAGCAAATTTTCAATTCTCCCTGAGACGACCTGCTGATTCCACCCCGCCTGCGAAAATTGTGATAAGAGGCCTCCCCTCGTACACAGAAACGGATGAAATCAAGAAAGAATTGATTGATTTAGGACTGAAGATTGAGGGCGTTGCACAGATGAAAAGAGGAAGTGGAAGAACAGCCACGCCGCTCCCTCTTTTCTTATTAACCATAACTAATGATGAAAACCTAAAGCTTTTGAACGAAGTAAAATCGATTAATTATTTTAAAATAAAACTTGAAAAGTACAACAAACCTAACAAACCTGTGCAATGCTTCAACTGCCAGGAATTTAATCACGTATCTAAATTCTGCCACATGCTTCCCAAATGCGTTAAATGTGGAGAAATCCACAAATCAACTGAATGCAAATTAGATTTCTCGGATAAAACAAACAACCTAAAATGCGCTAACTGTGGAGGAAACCACACGGCAAACTACCAGGGATGCCCAAAATATAAAAGACAACACGACCTAATCAAAATCAGGTCACAAAAACAAACAAACGCTAAACCTACACAACAGGTAAAAATTCATGCGCCCAGACAACAACCGCCACAAAAACAACAACAAACACAACAGCATAATTACAACGCCAACACTAACTATGAACGTAACTTCCCGCGACTTATTAATAAACAAAACGCAAGTCCAGCTTGGACACACACACAAACAAACATGATAAATAATAATGATAAAATACAATCTAAAGACGCCGAAAACCTAATGAACATTATAAACGAGGCAATCGAGCTAACACTTCAAATTACAACAGGTACACTCACACTTAAAGATGCAACAATTCAAACAGCTAATCTAATAAAACAACTTTTCTCTACAGCCCTTAATGTCAGCAATGGAGCAGGAAAATAAACAATTAAAAATCTACGCATGGAATGCGTGTGGTGGATTATATGCCAAAAGACTTGAATTAGAATCCCTCTTAATAAATAACAAAATAGACATTTGCCTCATAAGTGAAACCTTAATTAAAGATAAACAAAATTTCAACATAAAAAATTATAAAACATATAAAAACAACACTAACAGAGGCACGGCTATTCTCGTTAAAAATAACATCAGCCACTACGTAATTCCGATTGATCTCGAAAAACTAGAAGCCACGGCTATAAAAATTAAAACGCGAGGCCAAGAAGTCGCGATAATATGCACATATAACTCCCCTAGCGTAAAATTCCATAAATCCGACTACACTAAAATCTTTAAAATAGCCCCGGTTGTTATTGCAGCAGGAGATTACAATGCAAAACACACCATATGGGGTAGTAGATCTATTAACACACTTGGCAAAAACATTAATAATTTCTGTTTTAAAAATAACCTTTCAGTTCATGCACCCCGGAATTCACGCACTATCCATTTAACAAAAGACTAAAACCGGACATAATAGATTTCATGATCTCAAAAAATCTCTATTTTACTTCGGATGTAAACACAATTCACGAGTTAGACTCAGATCACTACCCCATAGAAATCATAGTTAACTTGAGCGCTAAATTCACCACTAACCATCCTAAATATAACTTAGCAAAAGCAAATTGGAATTCATTTCAAAATCATATAGATAACGCGATTAAAGAGCGCCAAAACGACTTAAATTCAATCGATAATATAAATCTTGCAATCTTAAATTTAACTAACTCAATCTCGGAAGCATTACAAATAGCAGCACCTAAAAATGAAAATAAAACCGGTGAACCCCCTCTGCCACAAACAATACTTGATTTAATTAACTCCAGAAATAAAAACATACGAGAAAACCATGTCAGGCCAAATCCCCTACTAAAACTAGAAATAAATCACCAACGGAAAAAAATCGATAAAATGATTAAAGAATTTAAATGTAATACGTGGAATAACACAGTTAAAAAATTAAATATTAAAGATAACAGCCTCTGGAGAATGACAAAAGGTCTAACGCGTAAACAAACAAATATTCCAGCTCTTAAAAACGAAAATAATGAAATTAAATACTTTTCTCCAGAAGATAAAGCTAACGCATTTGGAACGCACTTCGCTAATACATTTACCCCGCATAAAAACGAATCCGAAGAAGCAAAGCTCTTCACCACAGAAACAGACCGCATGGTTTCCTCGTACTTAAACCATCTGGAAATTACGGATCCTAAATATAAAGCCAAACCATTCGAAATCAAAAACTATATTAAAAGAACTAAAAACAATAAAACCCCCGGACCGGATAAAGTCACTAATTGCATGCTTAAACATCTACCCTCCAGCGCCATAAGTTATATTACGAAAATTCTTAATGCTTGCTTCGATTTAAATTATTTCCCTACGGAGTGGAAAAAAGCAACTATCTTAGTGTTTGCTAAACCCGGTAAAGATCTAACCATGACCACCAGCTACAGGCCCATATAAGTTTACTAAATACAATGAGCAAAATTTTCGAATCAATCATAATCGACAGACTTAAAGACGAACTAAACGATAAACTTCGACTCCGAGCAGAACAATTTGGCTTTAGAGATGGACACTCGACAGTACAGGCCATACTTAGACTAACAGAAGACATCACGAAAAACTTTAACTGCAACAGAAACACAGGCGCGGTTTTTCTGGACGTCGCGAAGGCTTTTGACAGCGTGTGGATTAACGGACTAATCCGCAAGCTGATCGAAGCCAAAATAAATAAAAATTTAATTCACCTACTAGCATCATATTTAAAAAATAGAAAATTTAAAGTAAAACTAAATGACGTAGAATCTAAAGAATTTAATATACGTGCAGGCATACTACAAGGCAGTCTACTCGGTCCTATACTTTTCATCATTTACATCAATGACCTTCCAACCGTTGAAGGAGTAAAAATAGGAATTTACGCAGATGACACGGCCGCGTGGGCTACCTCGTGGAGCAATCTCAAAATAGTAAAACTTTTAAACGAATTCCTTAATAAAGTAAAAAACTGGACAACATTATGGCGCATAAAAATAAATGCTTCTAAATCAGAATCAATCCTTTTCTCGCGTAAAAAAAACCCAACACGGGATCTAGATCCGCCTAATCTAAACAACGAGTCTATAGAATGGGAAAATAAAGTAAAATATCTAGGAGTAATGCTTGATAAAAAATTAAGTTACACAGCCCACGTTAATAACACGCGTAACAAAGCAATAGGAGCCACAATGAAACTCAAACCGATCTTAAATAATCACTCAGCACTAAATATAAATAACGGAGTAATAATTTATAAAATGATAATAAGACCCATCTTAACTTACGCCTCGACGATCTGGGCTAACACAAACAAATCTAATTAGATATTTTGATTCCGAAATTCTGTTGTAGAAGTTTTTGCCGGCTTCTTTGATGTAATCTTTAATGTACTCTACATTTAAATCTTTATGAATTAGAGTGTTTTTAGTGTATCTAGGGGCGTTTAAAATAGTGCGGAGTGTTTTATTCTGTACCGTTTGTATTTTTTGGTAATTACCAAAAAATACACTAAAAACACTCTAATTCATAAAGATTTAAATGTAGAGTACATTAAAGATTACATCAAAGAAGCCGGCAAAAACTTCTACAACAGAATTTCGGAATCAAAATATCAAATCATTAAAAACCTAGGCAACTACGACTCCGACGCAAGAGACAAATACAAGAGACCTAAAGACTTTTTGCATATAGATCCACCCACATAAATCCTAGTAAATAACGCAAATTTACGATGTTTCAGATACAACAGATCCAAGCCAAGGACAAATGCAGACACACCAGATTTACCTTCCCCTTACTAATCATTTTTCTTTCAGGATCACATCAAGAAGACGCACCTCCTACACTAAACTCTCTCTCTCCTTTCACGCAAAAAGAGACACAGCGACGTTATGCTGGCGGCTGATATTCAGTGCGCCTCAAAACCGCAACGAATGCCTGACCGGACCGGCTGGCGGATGCGGCGTCTCCCTCTGGGTGAATCTCTTTCCTCTAAAACTTTCTGCCGCATATCACCTTTACCTACCTATATAAATTACTCACCTATTTTTTCTGTCTAATAAAGTCATTCTACGCGTCTCAACAACTAACTTAAGATAAATGGGTTTTTACTCCTAGCGAGGTTTTTCCCCATTCTACACTCCACATAGTAGTCCAGCCATACAACCGTTTTTGCTCTATAACTTCTGATAGTGTGGAAATGCCCTCACAGGGTAACGCACAACTTCCTCTTTTCGATTTCCTTCTTTAAGGAGAGGTAACTGGAATCGCCCAGGCTCCTCCTACGTGGATTCATTTCTACGTAAGGGGCTCCTGGACGGTGATCCGGGCAGGCTGTACCTCACTGGTAGGGGGCGACGGAGGGGGCCCCCACCATCCCTTCTTTCTTTCTTTCTTTTAATATCGCGACTCTTAAAAGAGTTGTAATTACGAGGCTTGCCTCGCTTTTGATATCTCCCTATACTATTTAAGGATTGAAAGGTATACGCAAAAATTAAAGTTAAAATATTTATGTAATAGTTCAGTAAAAAAAACATTGATTACTAATTTTTTTTAAACTATTTTTTTCACTTCTCACGCGAGTACTCACGTGATTATTTTTAATAGGGAAACGTTGTTGATTTAAAAAATATTGAAATTAGGGTTTCACATCACCTTAACGGGGTGCCATAGTCCTACCATTACCGACCGAGCAATTGGCACAGTTTTAAGCTTATTAAAAATGAAATACATAAAATCACAAAAAATCAAGAGAACACTTCGCTGCAGTTTTGAACAATCTATCACCCAGTACAAGTTTGAAGTCGAAATATAAAGTGGTTTTTGCAAAAACTTTGAACAAAACAAAATTCGGTTTCTTTCAAAATTTTTCCAAAAACCACTTGATATTTCGACTTCAAACTTGTACTGGGTGATAGATCGTTCAAAACTGCAGCGAAGTGTTCTCTTGATTTTTTGTGATTTTATGTATTTCATTTTTAATAAGCTTGAAACTGTGCCAATTGCTCGGTCAGTAATGATACGGCTATTATGGCACCCCCTTAAGGGGATGTAAGTATCGACGTTATTTTTTAAACGGGTACATCTCACGAAAATACCAATAGAATCATCCAAAAAAATTGTGGGTATAGTATTTACATATACGGAGCGCTTGACTGATTGATTGAGAATTTATTTAAGGGGTTATACCTATGTGAATTTTTTTTTTTCGATTTTTTTTTTATTGGCTAAAAGTATGCTAAAACATCTCTAGAATTGAAATAAAAAAAGTCCAAATACTAATATACTTCAGACAATTTTTGAGAATTAATTTTCTGAAGCAACTCCAATGCTAAATCTATAACGTTTTGAAACTTTAAACGCGTTTATCTCGAAACCGTGTTTTTGAAATCGGCCGGAAACGAAACTCTTGCAGTTTTCATCCGGTTGATTTGAAATATTAATGGTAGCTTCTTGATATGATTATCTAGTGAAGTACACACGATTTTAGCGATTGTTTTTTTTTTTTTTTTTAAGTTATAAACAATTAAAGTCATTTTTTTTGTCAAAAATGCAATTTTTTGTTTAGCCGGTCGCCATTTTGCGAAAAATTGATATTAAACTATTGTCGTGTGTACTTCACTAGCAAAACGAATGTAGATTATGAAAAAATTTTTTTTATTGTTCCAGATGCTGATAGGGCTGCGTAATGTGTCCGACCGCGGAACATCTTTTTTAAAATACTACAAAGTTATAATGTTCTACAGCCGCCATTTTGTTTTAAATTTCAAATAAAAAAATTTTTTTGTACTCTTAAAGAGTTGCCCTATCGATTGGTATATTATTTGTAAAACCTTTTTCACAAAATCAATTAAAAAAAAAATTCTGAAAAAGCCCTTGTTTTTTAGCCTTCACATAAGTATAACCCCTTAATTAAATAGAAACCGTACTGTCGGTAAGTAGGAATCTGCATTTGACCTACTTTTCAAACCAGCATAGCTAACGAAAATGCTAATAAAATCACTCAAAAAATTTTCAGAATATAGTGTTTACGTGTACGGAGCGCTTGACAACCGTCTTTTTCCATCACCTTAAAAACCAAAAAAACAAATTTTTTTCGTATTTTAAAGTGCGTAAAAACTTTAAATTTTCAGCAGTTTTTATAGAATTTCATATTCAATATAAAATATTATGCCTTAAAATTGTTAATATGGGGGATGGCCTTCACTGGTGTTTTTGTATATTCTATGTTTTTTAATTAATTTTACAATTATTTATAGATTTTTGCATATATTTTTATTTCATTAAACTATAAATATTAAAAATATCAATTTATGATCGGAGTAAACACAGCTATTTAGCATGAGCGGTATATGAAGAAAAGTTTATTTAATTAAGAAATAAAATAAATAGGGATGGTATGAATGTCGAAAAGTTTTCCCTGGCGGAAGTAAAAACTGCACATATCTGCACATCTCTGTACATCTCTGCACATTTTTGCACATTTTTACACATTTTTGCACATTTTGTCCACTTATTAGACTTTTGTAAAGAAATGTGCAAAAATGTGCAGAAATGTGCATAAGTGTGCGGTTATGTGCGGGAATGTACAGAAATGTACAGAAATGTACTCTAATATGTACAAATGAATGTTTATTTATCATACTAAACGAAACAAGAATTTCATTTTCTTCAATTCAAAAAACATTTTCTTAAAGTAAGAAAATATTTACAGAACGAAAATTTGAAAAATATAAACTTCTTTTTTGATAACACTCTAGAATAAAGCTAATACCAAAGAAGAAAATTTAGAGAATATATTTTCAGTACTGGTCTGATTTCTACTTTACCGGCACTAAATTTGTTAAGTAAATCGAATTTAATTAATTAATGTCTTATCATTAAGTTATTCATTTTCTTAAAATATTGTGTAAATATAAAAAATTATTAAAAATCATTAATATATTAGATGAATAATCAAAATGTAATATCAATTAAATACGGATAATGCACCTTATGTAGATGAAAATGCCCAAATTCTTTAATGCGAGCGATAGCGTAACGGTTTGCGTGCGTGTGTAGTAACCCAAGGGTCGTGGGTTCGATTCTCGGTCAGAGAGAAAATTTTATGTAAGATTTTTTCTGCGATAATTAAAATGCAATTTAATTGATAATAAACAATTTCTAATGAACATGCGAAATATTTATATTAATGATTAACAAAGTTTTTATACATTTATGAAGCTCATTAATTTTTCATCTGATAATTATATTGAATTGTACCTACATCTTTGTATATTTTTGCAAATTTCTGCACATTTTCGTACATTTCTGTACATTTCTACACGTTTCTGCACATTTCTGCATATTTCTGCACATTTTTGCATATTTTTGTACAAAAGTCTAATAAGTGGACAAAATGTGCAAAAATGTGCAGAAATGTGCAGAAATGTGCAGAAATGTGCAAAAATGTACAGAAATTTACAAAAATGTGCAGAAATCTACATAATTGTACATATATGTGCAAATATGTGCAGATATGTGCAGTTTTTACTTCCGCCAGGGTTTTACTGATTTATCCGATATTGTAAGATATATTGGCAATCACACAAGGCGTTATGTGAAAGGCGAGAGAGTTTATAAGGCAAATCGCATAATATATTTTGTAGGTTAGCCAAAAAAAATACTGATTGCTCAGCAGAGTTAGTAGCACTGTGCAACACAGTTCTTTGGCTAACCTATAAAATATTATGTGATTTCCCTTATAAACTCTCTCTCGCCTTCCACATAAGGCCTTCGTGCCATTGCTAATATATCTGATAATATCAGACAAATCAATAAATGATTTTAAGACGTTCATCGGATCACTACTTATTTTATTTTTTAATTAAATAATCTTTGGTTCGTATAGGTGCTAATCAGCACTATCAGATCAGCAGTGTAAGAGTGTAACAGTGTTTATCCTTTAATAAGCAGTTCGAATTTTGGCGGTGAGGGGCGCTGACGCTGGTCTTAACAAGGCGAATATGCTCTAAGTTCACTGGTGCATTGACCCTATATAGTATTCAGTTCAGCCAACATGTATGGATGTTTATCCCGTTCATTGTTAAATTCCGGAAAAACTTTTTATAAATCGAGTACGTGCAGATGTAAAATAAGTAATGAATTTTTGTCTACAAACAGATCCATTTCATACAGTAAAAAGAACTATTTAAATAAAAAACTAACAGAAAGCGAAAATGTAGATAGTAAACAAGACGAACATAACCTCTCTTCTAGTTTTGCTGGAAAATATAAAGTGTTTCGCGATGAAGAGGCATCAGTAATATTCGATGTAAATGAAGAACAAAAGAGAATACAACTTGGTGAACTTGACATAACCGAGGATCAGATTGATCCTTACGATGGAATTAACATGAACCGTAGGCTACCAATAAACTTCAATTATATTATATCAACTTTTAAAATATTTTATTTAAAATTTGAAATTTTTTAGACGATATTGTTTATTTTTTTTATATAGATGGTGTCAATGGAGTCTTTGATATTGAAGATCTTGTTGAACTTTTACGTAGAGATAATGCTAAGCAAATTTTTGTAGCAACAGTTCCTAAACAATACAGCTATGTGGATTATATCGTAGTAGTTACTGGAAAGTCAGTTAGACATATGTATGCATTAGCTACATTTGTCCGTAAAGTATTTAAAATGAAAAGACTTACACATGAGAGAATTCCTAGACTTGAAGGACAAAACTCTAAAGAGTGGATGGCATTAGATCTTGGTATGAGCATTTTGTGATTTACTACATGATAATGTTATAAAACATAAATAAAAATATTGAAGTATTTGCATCATATGTATTGATTATATTTCATGATTCATAAAATAATTTATTAAACAAATTTACTAAAATACATTTATTGTATATTTAAAGGTAATATTGCCCTTCACATATTTTCTCATGAAGCAAGATTAAAATATGACTTGGAAACACTTTGGTCTGTTGGATCTGAATATGATGATTTAAGTAATATGAAAGACACTGACATGGGGATTATGGATAAATACAAGGCATTTTTAAAAGATTTGCAACCTGCTGAATAGACATTTATAATTCAATCATGTATTATATGTTTCAATTGTACAAAGTATTGTATAAATATTAATAACATTAAAATAACAATAAATATAAATAATGGAATTCTAAACAGATAAAAGATAATTAATTATCATAAAATTCATATCTTTCTTTTTATAAAAAATCAAATTCCCAATTTCACCTGGTATAAACGCTATATAAGTAACCGCATAGAACTTTATGCGCCAAAGCTGCACGTGCTAGTATAATTAATTTAATGATCATTGGTAATACAATACTAGGTAGACGGAAAACTCACGTTTTGATCCGTTCAGACCACGGAACAGCTGAACTGAACACTGGGCCCTTTCTACATATGTGTGTTCTGTCTGTTCCAGACAACTTTTCTCTATGTCTGTCTCTGTCTTACATAAACGGAACAGATCTATCTGTCTTTGTCGGGAACACACAGAACACACAGAACACACATATGTAGAAAGGCCCCTGAACTGAATCTATTGTAGAAAGGCTCGGGGAGATCCCAGAATAGCTACTCTGCTCTTGCTCTGCTCTGTCTCTGATGCTGATTGGTTCACTCCGCTAAACAATTATTGGCATCAATGGAATTAACTAATTAACGCTAAGAGCAGGGCAGAGCAGGAGCCTTTCTACAACACGTTCAGTTCAACTGTTCAGTTCCGTCGAATACATTGTGAATATATCTATATACATAAGTATATAGATATATTTTGATCCGTTCAGACCACGGAACAGCTGAACTGAACACTGAACTGAATCTATTGTAGAAAGGCTCCAGGGCAGAGCAGGGCAGAGCAGAGCAGCTTATTGTGGAATCTGTGATAACATACATGTAACATGTCCGTTGTTACACGCATTGAGGAAGGGCTGTTAGATTTGCATCTCAGTACCTACCTATCACATTATCACATATAAGAAAAATTTTTGTACAAAAATAACCAAGGAGTAAAATTTCAGGGCTAAAACACAGAAGAGCAAAAAGTGACATATATTATACTCATGTCACCGTACAGCAAAAGAGTTAAATAGTTCCTGCCTTGTAAACAAGTTTTTGTTTAAACAATGAAGACTTTTTTTTACTAGGTCTGCATCGGCAGATTTCTTTAGAACTTTGTGTTAAGTGGTGCAATAGTATAAAGTACACTTTTTATAAGTGATTTAAAAAATTAAAAATTTAAAGATATTTAAAAAATCATATTTTCATTTCAAATTTTCCCTCCATGAAAGGATGTATGTGCGCACACGCGTATATCGAGTATCGGTATTTATGTACAGATAAGGATAGCAGGTGTTGATATGTTAGAACACAGCTGATTTCGGGGCGCTATCAAAACATATTGTAATTTTCTATGGATCCCAGAGTTTCGAATTTTCCGATCCACATAATTATTTTATCTTTATATTTCACTGTACCTAATTATAATCTTAAAAAGAAAAAGTGCTATTTTGTCAAGCGCGCCTATACAAGCGGGGGGGGGGGGGGGCTCCCTAGTGATACAGTTCGTTTATCGCCATAAAATCTTGTGATACAGTGGATATATCGCAGTTTTATCGTTGTAGAGCATCCCCCCAGGGTCAAGTACCTATAGTCTTATCGAACATGCATCTCCGCTAGAGATATTGCGAGCCGCGCGTTTATTCTGACTAATTGCTCCGGTTTTCTATACTTCCTTCCCCGCCGAGCCGTCAGCCCATCCAGGTGCTTCCTTTTATAGCGCGTAAATGTCGAGAAAATCACAACTTCTACTTGGTGCTCCACAACTTCTTCCAAGGAATATCTTTGAACTTTAATACATTTAATCAAATGTGTTCAGTGCTGTGATAATTATTATAGTGGTATACTTTATTTTATGCTCAAAACTCAAAAGTTATTATTATAGTTTTATAATTACATTGTGTATCTATGAATTAAAGACTTTAATAAAAATGTGAAGGTTTTAAAATCAGTAATGATGTATGTAGCAATGGATTAGTCAGTGTCAACTTTAAGCGGATGGAAGACAATGAAACACTTTCCAAAGTTTAATCTAACTGATAAAAAAAATGATAAGACTGACTCAACCTTAATACCACTAAAATAATGATTGAATATAAGTATTATGGGTTATGAATTCATTGTTATTATTTAAAGTTTATTCTAAAAGAAGTAATAAACTAATTAATGTATATAAAATAAAATTTTTATAAATAATATATGTAACAATAGTAAAAATGGCTCAAGAAACGGAAGAAATATGCCAATCAAAGTCAACTAGGTGCTTCAAAGTCCCTTTGAAGCCAACAGAACAAATAGTCTTAATATTTTTAATACCAGCCATAATTAATTGTTACATATACATATTACATTTTGCTTCGGACTTAGTAGTTGCAGTGCAACATTTTAGGGAGCATAATCCTGTATGGGCATGTATTACAATTGCTTTTATGTATGCTCCTGCTCTTGCTTACTTTGTATTGACTGTTTCAAGACCTGATTGGTGGATGACTGATGATGATAAATTATACAAAGGAGCTTTCCTGTGGTTTCTTTTACAGGTGGTTAAGTTAATAACTTTTCCACTTTTTGCTCTTTATAGGTAAATAGAGTTTATGTCATGTATAACATGTTATATTGAATAAGTTAAATATTTTTTTTTAGATATGCTGGTCTCATAGTTTTATCAATTGATGCAATGATGTTGAATGGTGAAGAAAGAAGAAAGACATTAAATGCCGCTGCAGCTCCATCAGCAATAGAATTATATTTTTTTCTTCAAGCTTGGTTTCAAGCTGCTCCTCAAGCAGTGTTTCAAACACATTTACTATTTCGAGAAAGAAATAGCTTACGTTCTTATCAATCAGGTTTGACATGAATTATTTTATTAGCAATGAAAAATGAATAACTATTGAATGTTTGAGAAACTCTTCTTTTTTATGCTTTTTCACAGAAATGGTACACGTCTTATGTATAATCAATTCTATTTGCATCATGGCTATTAGAACAACGTCATTTCAAAGATATGAAAGTCAAAGAATAAGTGGTAGAAAAGTGCCATGGGCGATGTGGTTGAAAAAATACAGAATTCAGGTAATTTAAATTTTGAACTAACTAAAATAACTAAACACGTTTAATACTAGTTTTGTGTGTGTGTGTGCGTGCGTGTGTATCATTAATTTCTGCAAAAATTATTTCAAAGTATTAGAATATTGTAAGAAACAAAAACTTTTGTTATCAAAGAAAATCTAAAATACAAAAAAAAAGTTAAAAATATAAAACTATGTAAAATTGAGGCATAGACTCTTAATTAAGTAATTAACATACTAAGAATTTAAATATGTCAATATAAAAAAAGACTTTATTTAGGAAATTATAATCGGACAACAGACGAGCCATTCCTCTTATATAGCTCATAAGCTAATATTTCTTTTTCCTTAAATGAGGGCGAGCTGTATTTTGACAGTCGATGATCTCGATTGCGAAATTTCTTAGAAAGTCTCATAAGAGGCAAAATAATGAAAAAAACAGAATAAGATGGTAAGAATTTTTGTAAAATGAAATATATGTAAAAGATGTTAAATGACGTCTCGTCCTCGGTATAAACCTGGTGGACTCATCAGGAATAGCCAGGTAGACCTTTATTCGACGTCAACATGATAAATAACTATGGCCAATTTATAGATCCAAAAGAAAGTTTGGTTTCTGGGTGCAAAAAAGTCGTAGCCACCTAGTGATGAGATGATTGAAATTGAGGATTGGCATATTTATAGTCCATATGCCTTATAATAACACTTCTTAAAATATTGCACCCACAAACAAAACTTTCTTTTGGATCTATAAATTGGCCATACTTATTTACAATCTTGACGTCGAATAAAAGAACTAATACCTTATATCATAAATTTTGTAAAATCAGTGGACAAATATTCTTGATTAATTCAAGCTAATCACTATTAAAGTTTATTAGAGTTTATATAAAAGTTGAATTTCAAATATATTTTATTATGTTTTTCACAAAAACAAAATAAACAAAAAAATATGATTCCTAGAAAGATATGGATCACAAACGCAATTATAATATCATGTAAAACTAAAGAAACTTTATATAATATTTTTAAAAGAAACCCAACTAGTGAATCCGCAAAAAAAGAATACAGGGACTATTGTAAAATATTAGATAAGATTATTAAAGATGCCAAACACAAATTTGACTTCGAAACGTTTAAAAAATGTGACAACAATCCTAGACAACTGTGGAACTTAATAAATAAGAAATTAGGAAAAAACAAAGTGCAATCAAATAATATAACTAATATTTACGATCAAGACAATAAAAAAATAGAAGATCAAAGGGAAATTGCTAATGTTATGAATAAGTATTTTTGTGAAGTAGGATCTGAAGTAAGTAAAAAAATTATACAACCTACAAATAAAAGATTGAATATGCCTAAATCAAATAACAAATCAATGTTTTTAGAACCCACTGATGCACTTGAAATAAATACAATTATACGTAACATGAAAAACAAAGCTGGAGGTGTAGATAATATAAATACAAAAATTTTAAAGACGTTAGCAAACTACATAATTATTCCTTTAGAACATATATACAACTTGAGTATTGAAAAGTCTATCTGGGCAGATAATCTCAAAAGTGCCGAAGTTGTCCCTATCCACAAAGCTGGAAGCAAATCATGCATTTCTAACTACAGACCAATATCTCTAATATCCAATGTTGCCAAAATTTTTGAAAAAATACTTTATAACAGACTTTATACTTTTTTGGAAAAACATCAAATACTTTCTGAACACCAATATGGCTTTGTTAAAAACAAAGGTACGGCGGATGCACTTAACTACATAACACATAAAATCTATCAAAATCTAGATAAAAGCAAACGTATTATTGCTACTTTTTTAGATCTGGCAAAAGCGTTCGATACTGTTAACCATGATATATTACTTAGCAAATTAGAACGTTATGGAATAAGAGGAAAGGTCTTACTTTTGTTAAAAAGCTATCTCTCCGATAGACAACAAAAAGTTCGAATACAAAACCAAATAAGTGAATACAAATATGTATCTTGTGGGGTGCCACAGGGAACAATATTAGGACCGATACTTTTTATATTATATGTAAACGATCTATTGAGAGATATGCCGGAAGGGTCTATTCTGTCCTACGCTGATGACACTGTCATCATTTCTAGTGAAGACACGTGGTCAATGGCGCAGGATAGAATAAACAAACTACTAGATCAAGCGGCGGAATGGCTTGCTTTAAATAAGCTATCCCTAAATATACAAAAAACTAAGTTTATAACTTTTGGTAACTATCGTGATAGTGTCCCAATTAATGTAAATATAAATATGCAAAATCAGCAAATAACTAGAACAGAATGTTACAAGTACTTGGGATTAATTTTCGACTTTAATATGAAATGGGATAGTCACATTAAATATTTAATTAACAGAACAAAATATTTAATATTTATACTCGCAAAGCTAAGAAAAATTATGGATACAAACACATTGATGATTATTTATTACTCCTTCTTTCATAATGTTATAAACTATGGCATCATTGCTTGGGAGGGTGCTTGTAGAACAGAAATTAAAATAATACAACAAATCCAAAATAAATTGCTCAAAATCATTGCCAAAAATAAATTCCAGGTGCACAACACTCCGCTAAAAATAGAACAAATGTTCACTCTAGAATCCTTATGCTATCATTATAATAATCTAAAAGATGCTTTTCTTACAATAAAACGCAATACTAGAAAAAAATCACTACAACTACCTAAAATGACCAAAGCTATTAGTGATAAAGATAGTCTGGTAGAAGCTATGAGGGTATTTAACGAATTGCCTAATGATCTCAAAATTTTAAATTATAAGAAGAGTACAATTAAGTACAAATTAAAACAAAAGCTCTTTCGATAATAACATTTAATTGTAACATTACGCACAACTTCATATCATTTTCACTGTTTACTTTTGGAAAAATGAAGATTATAATATTACGTTTTGGCGGATTTTATTTATAGAATATATAAATTGTTAAATGAAATAAAGTTTTTGAAAATGTTTATGTTACTCGAATGAGTAATCTGTTAGTTTTAAGTTATAGATATAGTATTAGTTGTATGCAACCAGACTATTGTACAGGTAACAATGTTTACCTCTAATAGATTTTACTTTGTAAACTGCATTGTAACTTTTCTGGTTAAATAAAATAAAAAAAAAAAAATAGCATATTACCAAAAACCAACTTTATTTTAGCATGTAAGTTTAGTATAAGTGTTGCGTTAGTATGTAAGCTACCGGACCTATGTACAGGTATATTGTGCACCTCTATAGGATGCCAGCTGGATCGGATATAGTTTGTTATATCCTGATACTAGCTGCATTATGTATCTTTTGTAACATTTCTGGTAAATAAATAAATAAATAAATAAAGGTCTACCTGGCTATTCCTGATGAGTCCACCAGGTAGTACCGAGGACGAAACGTCATTTAACATCTTTTACATATATTTCATTTTACAAAAATTCTTATCATCTTATTCTGTTTTTTTCATTATTTTGCCTCTTATGAGACTTTCTAAGAAATTTCCGATCGAGATCATCAACTGTCGAAATACAGCTCGCCTTCGTTTAAGGAAAAAGAAATATTAGCTCATAAGAGGAATGGCTCGTCTGTTGTCCGATTATAATTTTCTAAATAAACTTTATATCACGAGCGCCTAATAACACTTCTTAAATTAAAATGAAAAAAACTGCTCGATTGTTGAATGACAAAAAATTGTTTCATGGAAATCATGAGAGGAATATAAACAATGTAAAATGTTTTGTTTATAATTGTAATGTCTATCGTAGGTTACATTGTAATGTCTTCTAGTTTCAAATAAATAAATTCAATGAATAAAACATATATCATTATGTAACTATCTGGAATAATTCGTTGTATATATTGTAATAATATTGACTTATATAATTATAGGAATTACAAAATCTTGAAGAAAAGCAACTTCTTCAGTCAACACTTACTTCTCAAACCAAAACCAGTGAAATTAGTAATAAAGAAGATGCCGATAAAGACGAGGGAAGTAAAGAAGAACCTCATAAGAAATTAAAGAAGCAAAATTCTTCAACTCCACCATTGCCACCAAAAAATGTTAAAATTGTTGCTCCTCCAGCTCCACTGCGCGGTATTACATCTATTATGCCACTTCCAGTACCAGATATGCCAGCACCACCAAGGCCAGATTCTATTGTAGTAGATTCTGATGATGTTAAAATTGATGAAATACCAAAAGTATCACTAGATGATACTAGAAATAATAAGGCATTTGAGCAGCATGATAGTCTTAAAATACCAAAACGGAAAAATTTCGCTAAAGGATTAGAAAATGACGATCCTGTTGGAATTTTTTTGTCTTTTTTATGGTGGTTCTTATTTATATTACCCCGAGTTTTATCAATAGCAATATTTTATGAATTTTACTCAATGTATCTTCTTGCAGTGTTGGGAGTACATTACATTTGTATGGTTGCTTACTTATTTTATTATGCTAAATATTATGACATAACCAGTTTTTTTATAAATTTATGGCTAGGACTAGTGTACATATTTAGTGCAATAGAATATAGGGTTAAGTTTAAGTATGCTGATAAGTGGATTATTTTTTACTATTTATTTGTAATTTTACAAAATACTTGTATGACAATGAGTTGGTACTTTTATGGCATTTGGGATGGCTTTTGGTACACATACTCATTTCATATGATATTTATTTGTATGAGCCTTTGTCTTTTATCAACAACTGTATACTATTTATTATTGAAACCGAAAAAATGTCGGGTATACATAACTTAAATTTTATAACAAAACTCATTTTAATCTATAAACACTTTCAAAAGGAATGTAGTTTTCGTTGTCATATTGTCCAT
The DNA here is from genome assembly GCA_036365515.1 of Torymus aiolomorphi. Classification (NCBI taxonomy): domain Eukaryota; kingdom Metazoa; phylum Arthropoda; class Insecta; order Hymenoptera; family Torymidae; genus Torymus; species Torymus aiolomorphi. Next base: position 119,011,240 of record CM070877.1, read on the forward strand.
TTAACAAAAACAAGTTTACATATACTTCATCATAACTTCATACATTATACATAACATAAAATTTCATCATATAGTTATATATATATATATATATATCATTTTTACAAACGATGTGCACTTCACAACTTAATGTTTCATCTTAACTCATATACATATTTAAAAATTCTGTATTAAATGTTTGCAATGGTTATAAAACTACTAATTATTTATAATGAAAAGACTGAATGTACCATTTGCATCAGACTTAAAATGTACAATAATTATCTTGTACTATGTCTATAAACTTAATTTTTCAAGTTCTAAATGTTATTTATATAATATGGATAATGGATTATATAAATAGTACTAAATTACATATAATAATAATATCCAGTCCATTTTTTACCAAATAGTTATACTTATTTACAGATCCTTGTATATGTGTGCAATAAAAATATTTGTACAAGTACTTTTGCTTCTTATTTATAAACCAATTTTTTTATGAAAATCTATACAGATTAAATTATAGGCTAGTTTCTTTAGTCTCTAATGTTGTCTGAATTATAAAATTTTAAAAATATTCATCTTTAATTGAAACTTTAGATTGATTGTACAATTTAACGACTTATTCACTTACTAGGAGAGGCCGCGAACTCCGGATCACGGATTCGGCTCAAACTTTGCGATATGTTTTTGGATGTAGAAATATAAAGAAAGCTACAATACTAATATTGTCTTATTAGGGTCTAAACCCTAACGCTAAAAAAAACTGAAGTTCTGCGCCTTTTTAGCTTTATTTTGAAAAAAGGCTTGAAAAAAACCTCTTCTTGAAACGGTAACCATTTAACTCCGGGGAGTCTTAAATATCATTTCAAAAATAGAAAATAAAACTAGAGAAAATGAGCTTTCATTTGCTTTTTTAAGAATTAAATAATGTTGATTCCTTTCCAAGTTATAAAAGTTTAAAATAGAGCATCGAAAATGCACTGTTTAATCCCTAAAATTAAACTGTTCGACTGCCGGCATATTTTGATGCACTATCGATGCTCAATTTTAAACTTACATAACTTTTGAACGAATCAACATTTTTTAATTCTTAAAAAAGCAAATGCAAGCTCATTTTCTCTCGTTTTATTTTCTATTTTTGAAATTATATTTAAGACTCCCTGGAGTTAAATGGTTACCGTTTCAAGAAGAAGTTTTTTTTCAAGCCTTTTTTCAAAATAAAACTAAAAAGGCGCAGAACTTCAGTTTTTTTGAGCGTTAGGGTCTAATATTGCAGCTTTCTTTATATTTCTACATCCAAAAACATATCGCAAAGTTTGAGTCGAATCCGTGATCCGGAGTTCGCGGCCTCTCCTAGTTAGTAATTATTTATCTTAAATATAACGATACTGTGAATTTTCAAACGTGTATACTTGAATCTCTGTGGAGATTCCCTAATTGGGCTTCAAATAAGATATCATTAAGCAATTTCTCAGCAATTATTCGTTGATCCAATCTCATATGACGAAGTTTAGCTGCAACATTTCTTCCTATGGCATCGAATTCATCTTCTACAATTATAGAATTATTATGTGATACTCTTAACATTTCACTAGCATCAAGTTCTTCAGATTTTCTTTTTCTAAGACCAGCAGGTTCTACCCATTCAGCTTGTTCATATGATTCTTCACTAGAAGGCTGATAATCTTCCTATTAATTAAAATAAAAATATTTAATTTATAAACAATTTTTTAATTTTTTGGAATAACCGGCCTCTATTATGCGATCTACCGTACCGGCCGGACAGTAGTAATTCGTTATAACTCAATTATTACTACGATTAACGACTTGTCCAAATTCGTTTGCCCTCCGTAATATAATTATCTATCATTCTGCAAAGTTTTGAGTCTAAATTTAAAGGTGTCCTTGAAATTTAGACTCAAAACTTTGCAGAATGGTAATTATATTACGGAGGGCAAACGAATTTGGACAAATTGAGTTATAACGAATTAGTACTGTTCGGCCGGTACGGTAGGTCGCGTAATAAAGGTCGGTATTCCACATCCCCAAATATGAATTCTACAGAATAATATCTTAAAATCATTTAATAAAATAAAACATTGTTTTTAAAACAGGAATTTTGATAAATTACATGCAGTGATATTAATAGTTAAAAAAGAATTTATATTTACTGTTTTAGGAAACTTTTTCATTCTATTCTTGGATCTCAAAATTTCTGGATATTTTTCTTGAGACAAATCAATATAAATTGCAGCTGGCCTCCTTTGATTTGATTTACACTTTATTTTGTCCATTAAAAAGGGATGTACTCTCTGAAAAATAGAATAATAAATTAATACTAATTAATACACTGTATTGATATAACGGAAAATATTTTACAATTCTAATATACCTTAACATGACTAAGAAAATTGCCAGTAGATTTAAGGTTTCCATTTAAATGTTTATGACATTGTAAACAACGAGCAGTTACATTTGTGTCTTCTAATCTCATTACACTAAAAAATTCTCCATCTAAAATAGCAGGTAATCTTACAGGTGTTAATGTCACATTTTGCTGATTGTTTGGTTGTATTATTTGAGAAATTTGACTATCTTGCTGAGATGTTTGTTGTTGAACAGCTGATACTTCATGGTTCTCTTCATTTTCAATTGTGTTTACATCTTGAACAGTTGTTTCATTACTCACATTTTGTGTAATATCTTGTTGTTGACTTGTAGCATCAATCATACAGGACTCAAAACCTTCTATCTTACCATCAAACCGTTGAGTGCTAAAGCTTTCCATGATTTTTATTATTACAACGATATAGCTGAATTTTTTTAGTTCAACCACATTGAATTACGGTACTAAAACAATAACTCTGAAACAAAAAGAAACCAAAAATAATAACTTTTCAGTAAAGTTGTAAAAGCTTATATGATTTAAGTCTACTATTTTAAGTATATTGTTTAACTTTCTCTGAAACAGAATTCAAGATAAGCCAGCCAGATAAGAGAACAACATAAGCTGCATATATATTAGATGATAGATGAGGTGTAATTTGCACAAAGTCAAACATGGTTTGTAATTTGGAAGTATAATGTATATTATGAAAATATTATTAAATGGCTAAATACTTAAAAATTATAAAACTTAAGAAAAATAACAATTTTTTATTTTCTAGATAATTACTAGTGTATCTTGAGATACAAAAATACGAGGTTATAAGAATTGAAAAATATACTTGGAAAAAGGACCGCAAAATTGAAGAGAGACACTATACAGCATCTATTTTTCTGTATATTTCTTTACAATTGTTTACTTAGATGAACGTAATGGAGCCAACTATATAGGTACAACTGTAGCGAAGAAAAAGATCTTCATAATTTACAAAACGCTTCGATTGGTTAATCGTCGATTGTAACATAACATCAGAAAGGCACTCGACTCGGCGTTCCCATGTAAACATACCTTCTAGTGTGCTGATAAGATCACTGCAATTTGCCGGGCAGCCTATTTTTTTTTTTTTTTTTAATCCAAGAGGTATCCACACCAACCTATGTCTTCAAGCCTATTATTTAGCTGCCCGGGACAGATGCGAGAGGGCCGGCATACAGTGTGGAGTGTGATGATGAATAGGGAAATATTTTTCACACATATATAGATAAGTGCCGGTCAGAATTTGTAAGAAACAATGTAACCTGTAACTGTAACCCAAGTAAACGAGTAAGTATACAGGATGCGTTCCGAAATGTGTTTTTGTGAAAGTTGTACATCTGGCAACAGTGTAAATAGTGCATCTAGCGTCTGTTTCATTAGAGACATTTATTTACTAACCTTAACTGATTGAAGAAAGATCACATCCAGTCAACTACCTCATCAGTTAAGGTTAGTAAATAAATGTATAATGAAACACACGAAATTTTACACTGTTGCCAGATGTATAACTTCCACAAACCTCATTTCGGAACACACCCTCAGTCAATTGGCCGTATGGGAGGAAATACAATAGGCGCCGTGCTCTGCTCCGTGCCCTGCTCCGTGCTCTGCGCCATCTGCGCCGTGGTATAAGCATTCAGCTGATTGGTTGATTCCACCCATCCCGACATTAGATATATACATATGCTCTATGATCCTAATAGAATCAACCAATTAGCTGAATGCTTATGCCCTAATCACATAACCGCGTACAATAGCGTACGGCTACATACAACCGCGTCCGACGTTAAGGAAGAATCTAGTGATTTTCGCTGTTGCCAATAGCGGCAATGTCAGTGCAATAACTAGTACTTATGAGGAACAGACCTACTCACACGAAGTGCAGTAGATCGGAGTAACGCTTGCTTGTTTATGTCTGTTGTCGTTGGTGTAGTAGCCGACTTTCGTATACGTAGGTCTGTTCCTCGAAAGTACTAGTTATTGCACTGACATTGCCGCTGTTGGCAACAGCGAAAATCACTAGATTCTTCCTTAACGTCGGACGCGGTTGTACGCAGACGTACGCGATCGTACGCGGTTATGTGACTAGGGCATTATACCACGGCGCAGACGGCGCAGAGCACTCCCTAATGCCCTGTCTACAACCACCGATTTTTTTTTTTGCGCATGCGCAAAAATCACCAGAGAGGGTTAGTGATGTAAGAAGAGCCAATCGTAAAAAAATTAACCCTAAATATTGAGTTTGCGTTGAACACACCTAAAAATCAAAGAATACGAGTTTCTGCTTTCTAAACTGAAACCTAGTCTGGAATGATTTGGTGAATAGTTGAAACATCAATTGCATAAAGCAATGCATTTTTTTGTACACAATCGCCATGTGCTAAATAGCTGTAAAAATATATGTAAATTAACATTCAATCTAAACTTGCATTTATTATATTTACTTACTTTAGCGTTATACACAGTCTTAACTCTGGAGAGGTATTGGTACTCTCCGACTATATTTTGTTATTCTATCTTTAACTAAATTACATAAATACATAAATGCTTGTACATTCATTCTAGTAAAATTCATGAACTCTTCTTCGTCATTCATCTTAAAATACGTAAAAACTCTCTCATAAGCACCATATCCTGTTAAGTAATTATTTCTAATTAATGGTTTGCACCACCATCTTCTGAATTTTTTTTCGATTTCTTAGTAATTGTATTAATCGAAGGTAATTAATGCTTATTTCCAGTACTTCAACAACCAGATTATGATCATCCATTTTACATTAATTGAAAAATCTTCTTATAATAAAATCTCTAAATCACTAATCTTCTTCCAACACTTGACTCTTTGTTAATGTTAGAAAGCAGAAACTCATGTAGTCATGTTTTGATCTTTTTAGGTGTGTTCAGCGAAAACAATATTTAGGGTTAATTTTTTACAGTTGGCTCTTCATACATCCCTAACCCCCTCTGGTGATTTTTACGCATGCGCCAAAAAAAAATCGGTGGTTGTAGACAGGGCATAAGGGAGGAAATATAATAGGCGCCGTGCTCTGCTCCGTGCCCTGCTCCGTGCTCTGCGCCGTGCTCTGCGCCATGGTATAAGCATTCAGCTGATTGGTTGATTCCACCCATCTCGATCTTAGATATATATATATGCTCTATGATCCTAATAGAATCAACCAATCAGCTGAATGCTTATACCACGGCGCAGACGGCGCAGAGCACGGCGCCTATTGTATTTTCTCCCAAGGGTGTGTCCAGAATAGGACGGAAACTGGGCCCTTTCTACATATGTGTGTTCTGTCTGTTCTAGACAACTTCTCTCTATGTCTGTCTCTGTCTTACATAAACGGAACAGATCTACCTGTCTTTGTCGGGAATGCACAGAACACACAGAACACACATATGTAGAAAGGCCCCTGCTCGCGTAAATATATATATTAGTAATTTCTAGTGAAAATTTAGGGATATCTGGTAATTAGGGCCTTTGCACGCTAAAAGCATAACACGAAGGAATAAGGAATAAGAGGGCATAAGTTGGACATAAGGTACTTATGCTCCGCTTATTCCTCTTATGCCCGTGTTGTGTACGCAACGAAACGTGCATAACCTCTTGATTTTTTTGGAGTAAAGTTTTCTAAATAAAATAGCTTACTGTAATTATTAATTGACTCTAATTGGTTACAATGTAAAAAGTTGACAAAATAATAAAATTTGAGGGGCTTTTGTATTTTATCATTTCAACGTGCAGAAGTGAGAAAAGTTTTCTTCTTAATCATTTAGTAATTATTTTTATAATAATTTATAGTGTAGACATTTTTGAACAATGGATGAAGAGGTAAATGTTTACTTGCAATTTATTATTAAAAAACTTACTCCAAAACAAGCAATTTAGGGGTTATTCACAATCCGTTGCGTACACAACACGGGCATAAGAGGAATAAGCGGAGCATAAGTACCTTATGTCCACCTTATGCCCTCTTATTCCTTATTCCTTTGAGTTATGCTTTTAGCGTGCAAAGGCCCTTAAGGTTCAAAAGGCGGAGATTTTGAACCTTAATTACCAGATATCCCTAAATTTTCACTAGAAATTACTAAAGCATAGATTTGCGTGAGCAGTTTCCGTCCTATTCCGGGGGCTTATTCCATAACTATCTCACCGAGTGACACACGTGAGACAAGCGGTCTAGACCAATCAGAGAGCTCCTTTAAAGAGAAAATCGTCTATTTCACAAGTGACACGCTTATAGAATAAGGGCCCTGGACACACCCTTAAGCGCCGCGCTGCGCCTCGCCTCGTCTCGCCACGCCTCGCTGTAGCCTCACTCTATCGCAACGACCCGTTCCTATATTCTATTTAAAACGAATAGATGTCACGTCTCTTGATCGTGTATACTTCATGATTGATGTGCTCTAAAATAGTAAAATAAGTAAAATTCTTTATTACTGAAAATTCAAAAATAAAGTAATAATAATAAGTCTTAATTTGTTATTTTTGTTTTGTAATAAATATTTTTTTTTAAATATTTATTTTCCTATTTTATTTCAAAAAACATTTCAGTATTAATTTTTGGAACAAAAAGTATTTAATCAAATGTATCATGGTATATATACTCTGAATTTCAAATCATTTTTTTAACCCTAGTGGAAATTTAATTTGCTCAAAATAGTTTAAAACAATTCGTCACTGTTCAAATCTGTTTAAAATTGTTTAAAACTGTTCAAAACCGTTTAAAATTGTTTATTAGTGTGAATTTTTGGACGTTTAAAACAGTTCTAAACAGTTATGAACAGTTTTAAACAGTTTTGAATACTTTTGAACTTTTTTAAACATTTTCGAACAATTTAAAACTGTTTTGAACTTTTGTATTAAAATATTATTAATTAATAAGAATTTATTTAAAACAGTTTAAAATAATTTTGAACAGTTATGAACTGTTTTAAACAGTTTTAAATGGTTTTGAACATTTATGAATGGTTTCAAACAATTTTGAACAGTTTTAATCCGTTCTAAACTTTCGTTTGAACAATATGAATTTGTTTAGAATAGTTTTGAACAGTTTTGAACAGTTATTAATGTCGCCGTCGTCGCAGATATGACGAAAAGTTGCTTCCTTACTGGAAATTTAATTTGCTCAAAACTGCTGTAAACTGTTCAAAACTGTTTTAAACTATTTCAAATAATTTCCTAATGATCAGTACATTTTCAATACAATAATTCTGAATTGTTTAAAACGGTTTAAAATTGTTCATAACTATTTAAGACTGTTTTAAACTGATCAAATAAATGTCTGATCAGTACATTTTCAATACAAAAATTCAAAATTGTTCAAAACTGTTCAAAATTGTTCATAACTGTTTAGAACTGTTTTAAACGTCAAAAAATTCACACTAATAAACAGTTTTAAACAGATTTGAACAGTTACGAATTGTTTTAAACGGTTTGGCCCAAATTAAATTTCCACTAGGGAAACTGTTTAAAACTGTTCATAACTGTTTAGAATTATTTTAAACGTCCAAAAATTCACACTAATAAACAATTTTAAACGGTTCTGAACAGTTTTAAACAATTTTAAACAGATTTGAACAGTGACGAATTGTTTTAAACTATTTTGAGCAAATTAAATTTCCACTAGGGTATGGGGCAATAGAAAATTACTCTTAGCGATATGCATTACCATGCAACATAATCGTTTCTCCACAGTATATACTCTCTAAAGTTGAATTAGTGAAAATGCTCCTCTCATTAAATTAGTAGAAGAAACTACTAATTTATTAGTGAATATTCACTATTTCATTAGTAGTTTTTTTACAGACTACTAATGAAATAGTAAATATTCACTAATAAATTACGATTTTTTTCCACTAATTTAATGGGTGGAGCAATTTTCACTAATTCAACTTTAGAAAATATACTGTGGTAAAACGATTATGTTGCATCGCAACGCATATCGCTAAGGGTAATTTTGTATTGCCCTATAACGAAGAATTTTGTATTGCATAACGTTTCGATATACAAAGTGTAAAAACAAACAAAACTTATCGCTATGTCGTGATATAAAATTACCCTTAGCGATATGCGTTGCGATGCGACATAATCGTTTTACCACAGTATATGTCACATCAAATCAAAATTTTGTCCTAAATGGTACTATTCGTCCTAAAAACGTACCTGTATTACGCGGTGATAAACATTTTATCGTACATCATTTATGCCCTAATCACATAACCGCGTACGATCGCGTACGTCTGCGTACAACCGCGTCCGACGTTAAGGAAGAATCTAGTGATTTTCGCTGTTGCCAACAGCGGCAATATCAGTGCAATAACTAGTACTTTCGAGGAACAGACCTACGTCGGCTACTACACCAACGACAACAGACATAAACAAGCAAGTGTTACTCCGATCTACTGCACTTCGTGTGAGTAGGTCTGTTCCTCGAAAGTACTAGTTATTGCACTGACATTGCCGCTGTTGGCAACAGCGAAAATCACTAGATTCTTCCTTAACGTCGGACGCGGTTGTACGTAGACGTACGCGATCGTACGCGGTTATGTGATTAGGGCATTAAGAACAACCCCCCTGTATTAGGGAGAATGTACATAAGCGCTGCGCTGCGCTACGCTGTCGGATTGATCTTGTAGACCTCGTCGCTGATTGGCTAACATTTAAATATGAGCCAATCAGCGACGAGGTCTACAAGATCAATGCGACAGCGTAGCGCAGCGCAGCGCTTATGTACATTCTCCCTTACGCGGTGATAAACATTTTATCGTATATCATTTAAGAACAACCCCCCTGTGTCTAGGCTCACTGACTCTGACTCAACTCTACACCAATCGGAGTATTCAAAGTCAAGCCTCGAGCTTGGAAGCTTAGCTCCGATTGGTTCATTGTTAAGTCAGAGTCCGTGAGCCTAGGCACAGTTACGGTGAATCCACATTACGTGCCCGAAGCTGTGTGCCGTGCGCTTTGCGCTTTACCAAAAAGAAAATGTTGTTCGACATCTACGTACTTGTTACCACAAGATAAAGCGAAAGAGACGTAGTCTCTTATTGAACAGAGCACATATATCAAACATAGATAACAGTTACATAGATGTCGAACAACACTTTCTTTTGGGTAGAGCGCAAAGCGCACGGCGCACAGCTTCGATGTGGATTCAGGCCTTGGCCACATGTGTAAATACGCTTGCGCATGAATGCGTACGGCGCAGCGGAATCACTAGACGGCCTAAAAGAAACTCGCTAGTGCCAACTGTAGAGAAAAGTAGGTATGACTTCGTGAACCCTCTCAACAATAGAATTTCCTCACGAAACCATGGTGACTTTCCTGCAAAGTTGGCATTACAAAGTTTTTCTAGTGACTCCACTGCGCGTACGCAAGCGTATTCACATATGAGGCGTTTCACGTCAACTGTCCCAGAGCGCGGCGCGCGAGCCCCAAAACCTGCTATTTCTAACTCATGTTTATAATACTAAAAAGTACTTAAAAAAATTGTTTGATATGCATTTTCGACGTATTTTTTCCTCAGCTTCCAATGATGTTGAGTTTTTTCAAAATTTTCCATTTTCATCTTCAAAAACTCTTTTGCATTCTATTTCTCGCAAAAAACATCTCGGGCACTCTTTGGAAAATATCCTTTCCTTCGTAAAAAAATTCTCAGCTTTCGATCTAGAGGGTAAAAAAAATATTAAAAATACACTTTTTGAGATATAACATGTTTTGTACTTTTTGAAGGTGAAAATTGAAAATTTCGGAAAATCTGCTTACGCCATTGGAAAGCTGAGGAAAAAATACGTCGAAAACGCTTATCAAACAATTTTTTAAAGTATATTTTAGTATCATAAACGTGAGTTAGAAATAGCACGATGTGGGGCTCCAGCGGTGCGCGTTGGGACAGTTGACGTGAAACGCCTCATATGTGGCCAGGGCCTCACCGTTAGAGCGAGACCACATAAGGGAGAATGTACATAAGCGCTGCGCTACGCTGAGCTACGCTACGCTACGCTGTCGCATTGATTACTTGTAGACCTCGTCGCTGATTGGCTAATATTTAAATGTTAGCCAATCAGCGACGTTGTCTACAAGTAATCAATGCGACAGCGTAGTGCAGCGCAGCGTAGCGCAGCGCTGCACTGCTCCGCGTCGTGCTGCGCCGTGCTGCCGCTGCGCTGAACCTTAGCTCTGCCGTTCCGTTCCATTCGTATATTCTTACAAAAAAATGAGTAGTTGCATGTCTATGATATTTATAAATCACGGACGATGTGTATATGCTCCAAAATGAAAAGTTAAATAAATGAAGGGATAGTTTATATCACGGACAGTTTAAGAACAAAAGTATTTTAAACCGAGAAAGAAAACACATGACCCAATTGATATGATATACTATGAATTATAAAATTGATTAGAACATTGGAAAATGAAGCTATTGATGAATAAGATGGAATGGGCGATAATGAGATGTCCTTTAACCAGTTCAAATAAATGATGAAATTGATTAAAACTCATGTTAATAAATCTATAAAACTCTTCATGATCCTTTAATGCAAAATATTTAAATAAAGTGCTATAAGCACTATGAATATTTCTTTGAGGTATTGCTAAATGTGGTCGAACCCACCACCTTCTGCAAGATTGTTGTTTCTTTTTTATTAATTTTTTTAATAACTTTAATGAAATTATACATTTTTCTAATTTTTTTTATTTTGGCTTCAATCATGATCATGACCATGAAAATGATAGATGTATAACATAGATCTATAGAATTGTACCATTAGCAATGGAATATAGAAACGGAACTATGGACCAGCGCAAGCAGAGAACCGCGCAGCGCAGCACGGCGCTTATGTACATTCTCCCTAAGGGAGCATGTACAAAAGCGCTGTGCTGTGCGATGCCGTGCGATGCCGTACGATGCCGTTCGATGCCGCGCGGTGCCGCACGATTAGTGCTTCGTCCGATCCGTTGCCTACATGGTTCAAAATAAATTGTAAGTTGTATCTCTGCATGATTTAAATTAAATAGTTAAATAAATAATGCAGAGATACAACTTACAATTTATTTTGAACCATTTAGACAACAGATCGGATGCAGCACTAATCCGTGCGGCACCGCGCGGCCTCGAACGGCATCGAACGGCATCGAACGGCATCGAACGGCATCATACGGCATCGCACAGCATTGCATAGCACAGCGCTTATGTACATGCTCTCTAAGAGGCACAGGCCTAGGCTCATTAACTCTGACTCAACTCTGAGACAATCGGAGCATTCAGAGCCAAGCCTCCAGCTTGGAAGCTTGGCTCCGATTGGTTCAAAGTTGAGTGAGAGTTCGTGAGCCTAGGCATGTGCCTCTTATGAGGCTTCGCTTTTATAGAAACAATCTCTAAGAAGATTATAAAAAAAGTAAGTCGGGCTATTTATAGTCCAGCCCGCAATCTCCTGTATCGGCCCTAAGTTTCGTCTTAAATTCATTTCTACTTAGGTGTAAAGAAATATAAAAAATTATGTTAGAAGTACCGGAAGGCGCTTCAAAACGCGCCAAATTCAAATTTGGAACAAGGCGTGAGCTCCAAATGCACGTGTCCTACAAAGATTAATGTTAAAAAATATAAAATATTTAATTCATCTAATATTAACCCCTAAAATATCAAAACTTTCAATAAAAGAAACGACCAAAACCAATGCCGGAGTGTAAGGGTGGATGATGTAGTAAATATTGAACTTTTCCCTAGAATCTATAACAATTACAATAATATGTGAAAGTATTATTTTTTTTTATTTTTATTTTTTTTTTATTTTATATGCATACACACATATACAGTACATGCGGGCTAAAGAGCCCATTACAAAAATATATTGGTATATATAGCTTGAGTTGTAATGTTCATAATGTTTTTAATGTATTATTATTTTACCTTATACTGTAAATATTTCATTTTTCGTAGAACAAATTGTACAAATATTTTATTTTTATTACAAAATCAGTAAAAATATAAAGCAATGACTAATGGTTGAGGTAAATTTATTTATTTATTTTAAACGGGCTTAAGCCTTAAGCCCTTTACATAATTTGGTTAAATCAAATACTATTACTATTTTCAGAATTAGAAATATTGCAGATGAAAGGATAAAAATATGTTTGTTATTCTCTATGTACCACAATCACATCATTACATAAAAAATAATAAATTATTTTTATAAAATTTCAATAGTTATTTAATTTTTCAAAAACATATATTTCTATGATGAGAGATTAGAATAATTTTATTTTAATTTTATTACATGCGATCAAGAATAAATAAATCAAAATTTTTGAAAAATAAACGACTTATTGTAAGTAATATAAGAATCGATAATAGTACATTTCGACACAGGTGGGGAAGTCGATTATTTAGCTGGTGTGACTTTTTGCACGAGCGAAGCGAGTGCGAAAAAGTCACACCACCTAAATAATCGACTTACGCACTAGTTTCGAACGGTATTTTATACCACGAGCGCCGAAAAATCATACCAAAGTTGTGATTTTGAGGTTAGAGTGGTATAAACATGTTTATATTTTTGTTATGTAGTAATAAAAAATAAACATATGCATATATGTATATAGGCAATACGTCTCTGATGTTTTCTTGTTTACAAAACACATGGGGTTTATTTTCTATACGATGGTCGCTGAGGACGCTGCGAGCGTTGATACAAATATAAATACATCGCACATCCATGTAAGATAATCAGTGTAGCCAACTTGAAGGCATTGGCTGATTTGTTTTGCGGGCGTTCTGAACTGAAACATGCGTTGATCTACGGTACTAATACAACTGTAACTCATTCGTGTAGCATCTTGGAGTGGAAAAGAAAACTTTGAAAGCGTCGTATAATGTCTACACCTGAAATCAACGATGAAATTTGTGGGAAAAGTGAATCGAGTCCATCAAGTGAGAACGAGGAAAGTGCCAAGAGTAACGTTCAGAAAAACGAGAAGGAGGAGAAAACATTAAATAATAAAGCAAAAAGAAAGAGAACTACAGAAGATGATGAAGATGAGGTACCACGTAAAGAGTTTAAAGAAAGTTCACAGGTAAGTTTAGTTGTTATTATTTCAAAACAATTTATCACCTACAAATCTATAGTTTTTTAATACTTTTTACATTGTATAGTTTCCAAACATACCTTCGGATTTATCTTCGAGTTCTAAGGAGGTGGAAGTAGCAACTAACTCCGAAAAATCAACTGAGTCTGAATTAAGTGTAGGTCATACAAATTTGGTGGCCAATCATTATAACACATTAGAAGAGAAAGGATTGTCACAAAGGAATGAAAGTCGAATAGTTTATATGAGAAATTTTAACAATTGGGTTAAAAGCATGCTTATAAGTAAATTTCATTTTATGTTTTTCTTTTTTTATATAGGAACTATTATAGAAATGTATTTTGCGTATTTATAGATGAATATTTAGAAAAAATTAGACAAGGAAAAAGCCATGGTGACCCTTTAAGAGTACTAGATATGTGTTGTGGAAAAGGTGGGGATCTGTTAAAATGGAGAAAAGGCAACATTACTCATTTAATATGCGCAGACATTGCAGAAGTATCAGTAGAGCAATGTCAAAACCGCTATAAAGATATGGGTGGAAAAAGAGGACAATATACTCCTCTTTTTACTGCAGAGTTTTTGGCATATGATTGTACAAAGGTAATTAGATTTATACTATTTGAACAATAAAAATAGCAATGGATACTAGTAATTTTATACAGTAAGTAATCTAGTATCATTGTACATTCCAAAAAAAAATCTGACAGTTAATTTTTAGGTTCGCCTTCGAGAAAAATATAAAGATCCAAGTTTAATGTTAGATCTTGTGAGTTGTCAATTTGCATTACATTATAGTTTTGAATCCTTATCTCAAGCTGAATGCATGTTAAAAAATGCAAGTGAAAGTTTAAGGCCTGGTGGTTATTTTATTGGTACAATGCCTAACTCAAACCTTTTAATGTAAGTATTTCAATTAACAATAATAAATACTAAATTTTAAATAAAAAAATAGAATAAGAGCATCATGTCTTTATTTTTATTTTAGGTCTAGATGGCAAGAAACTGAAGGTGATAAATTTGGCAATGAGATTTATAACGTAGAGTTCCAATGTGACAAAAAGAATCCACCACTTTTTGGAGCAAAATACAATTTTCATTTAGAAGGTGTAGTGGATTGTCCAGAATTCCTTGTTTACTTACCATTACTTTGTAAACTGGCTTCTAAGTTTGGTTTAGAGCTGGTTATGTTGGAGCGGCAAGTATATCATATATGCTAATAACAATAGTATCATGTAAATTTATCAAAACAATTAGAATATTTTTTAGCTTTTATGAGTATATCTTAAAAAATTGTCTCTTTTTTATAGTAGATCAAAACTGAATCATTGTAAAATAATATTCAAAACAATGATTTTATACTTTTTTGTCTTGATTTTGAATTTGTTAATTATTGACACTTTCATGCCCAGCAATATATAGGTGATTCTCTGTAATAGTGCACATTCTGTTGTGTGACCTCCGTGGATATTTTATAATGTAAAATCTTCAATTTTTTCGTAAAAATACATTTTTTTTATAAGAATGAAACGTAAATTATTTTAAAATATCAGCAAAATTAAAAATTATTATTCAGTAAAAGAGGATTATTTACTACCATGGAGATTATATGTAAAAATGTGCACTTTTGCAGAGAATCATCCATATAAGCATTTTTGGTCCTGAACGCCGAGTGGCATAATTATTTGGAAATTCGTTATTTAAAATATTTAAATACATAATATCGTACTTTACTTAATTTACTATTTGAAAACATAATCTAGTATCAAATACGTGTGACTCATTATTGAGAATGTAGTTCTGTATGAAAACTGTCTTCCTTCAGTGCTACATGACCCATATATGGGTCATGCCAGAGTGAATGCTCTAAAATAGTGTGTCGCTAATAAAATAGAAAAAAATAAAATAATTTGGCACATGTCAATTTTATAATTTATAATCTTTACAGATTTGAAGATTTTTATGAAAGAATGATACAGAATGGTAAAACTTTACTTCATAAAATGCAAGCTTTAGAAACATATCCACCTTATCATGAAACTCCTCTTCTTGGAGAAAACTCAGAAAAAGAATATCAACATGCAAAGGAACATATGCAAAATTCCACAGGACATCGTAAAATAGGGACTTTGTCTCAATCTGAATGGGAAGCTATAAGTAAGTCATTTATAAAACGTGGATATAAAATTGGTAAAAACATAATGTTTTTCTTCACATTTCTTTTTACAGCTATTTATAATGTCTTTGCTTTTCAAAAAGCTAAAACGATATGGAATGCTGAGGGGAAGCCAGAATTTGTTAAATATTAAATGTAATTATAGGTTGCTTATCTTGAATTGTATATTACAATATTTCATTGTAAAATGAGAATTAATTAGACAATGATCCTAATGACAATTTTTACACTATACAAAATTATGTTATTCAATTGTATATTTATAACTAAATTAATAAGACTGTGTGATTGCTGACAGTCTTTTTTTTTAAAGCTCTTTTTAACTTGTTCATATAAATCAGCAATTATGGATGGAATCTTATATTACGAAAATGTGTGATTTGTAGAAGTATATTATTTTTTAAATCATTGATTTTTAATGACAGACAAATATAAATCATGGCTTACATTTACTTAATTTTTCTTTTGTAATTTATTGTATATCCTTTGTCATATAGAACTTGAAAATATAATATTTTATTCTGTAAAGGAATTATAAAATATCACATATTTTAAATGTATATTTAACGTAAGTTTATGAATATGTCCAATGTAGAGTATATGCACTCATATGATTCATTTACTTGAAATGGCGACATTTCATTATCTTGAAATTACAAAATACAAAGCAAAAGAAATGTTTAAATTTATGAAAGTTTTAAGAAAAAACAAATTTAATGTTCTTTTAAATATGAAAAGTTATGTATCAATTATTATTATTTTATATTTAAAACCTTTATCTTGGAAAATGATTATTTAAAAATTGTAATAGTATCTACTATAGAAGGCATAAGTCAATTTATAAATCACAAAGATTAAAAAATTGAAAAGAAGCAGAAAGAAAGAGGAAGGAAGAGTCGAAGAAAAGTAAGTAAAGTAAAACAAAAGAGCAAATGAGAGAAGGAAAGGTGAAAAAAGTTGAGAACTCGCGTGCACACACATACGACATGTGTAAAAATCGCGTCGTATAAGCTATTGGTGTAAGAAACTCGTTTGTTCTTTCACCAAGCTCGATTCAAGTAGATATCGGATTCCGATAATCCGATGTGAACGCATTTGCAAAGAGCGAAAGACGCTCTCACACGTGGATAGATCAGGGGGTGATGGAAAGGGAGCTAGCCAAACGACGCTTATAGTTCGGTGACGATCGAAGGGTCATAGCTATAGTCACTATTACAGCTGTTCGTACGTATATATATGAAGGGGAAAGAGCTATAGGGATTCTGACGGCTTCTTGCTGTAGCATCGACTGCACTTAAAGATGCATAAACTGTACAGTCTCTGAAAAAATTATGTACACTCGAGTAAAATCATTATTGATGAACTGATGCTTACAGTTACAATTCAGACATTCTAGCTAATTTTTTCCAAATATATTTTTTTACATATTAATATATCTAAATTTATCATAATTCTTTTAAAAAAGCAAAAAAGAAAAAATACACAAACTCGATTCAGATATTCTCGCGACTTCGTGAGAACAATACTTACAGCGTATGAAAATGAAAAAAACTCTTGTTAGATGGATAAAAAAACTGTTGAAATAATATTGTTCAAATTAGTTATTAATTATAATAACGAACTTTTTTTGAAATTCGAAGTTTTTTAACGGGGTGGCATAGTCCTACCATTACCGACCGAGCAATTGACACAGTTTCAAGCTTATTAAAAATAAAATACGTAGAATCACAAAAAATCAAGAGAACACCCTTTTGTGGTTTTGAACGTTCTATCACCCAGTAAAAATTTGAAGTCGAAATATCAAATGGTTTTTGCAAAAACTTTGAACGAAACCGAATTTTGTTTTGTTCAAAGTTTTTGCAAATACCACTTGATATTTCGACTTCAAACTTTTACTGGATGATAGAACGTTCAAAACCGCAGAAGGGTGTTCTCTTGATTTTTTGTGATTCTACGTATTTTATTTTTAATAAGCTTGAAACGGTGCCAATTACTCAGTCGGTAATGATACGGCTATGGCACCCCCTTGCATTTGGAAAACTATAATGATTACAGGGTTGTTTGCTGTATCGCAATCGGAAGCATATACCAAAAAATCCGGAATTGTTAAGTATACAGAGTAGACTGTAGAGACTACAAGGCGCACGGAGCAGGCGAGAAGACAAGACGAGACGAGAAAGAACTAACAGTTGGCGCATGCGCAGTTCGGTTTTTCTGGTACTTAGGCGCTGGAGCGAGCGACGCGTGGCCGAGTGATGGGTCTTTGCCGTTTTTCGAGGCAAGCCGAGCCGAAGCGAGCGCCAACGCCAAGTCTCGCTAGTCGCCAAGTGAGACGAGAGCGTTTCGCGGTACTTAGTCGGTGTGCGAGCAACGACTCGCTCGGAGCGCCGAGGTAGTCGACCCGTTCTCTTCGAGCCCATACGTGAACGCATGAGAAAAGGGAGTTAAGTTACGGGGTGCTGTGCATCATCCAGATTCTCGCCGTTGGAGTTGAAGTCCAAGTCCCATCTTTTCGTGTCCTTCCACGCGCACTGCCTACGTCCGCGTGTGCTCGAAGCCACCGCGTTCGTTCTGTACGTGTAACGTACAGTGCTCGAGGAGAGAGAGAGAGAGACGAGGCTAGCTATAGGCATCGGCCAGAGTGTTCGTATACGCGGCGCGAGCGAAGCAAGAAGAGCCGAGGCAGCGCGGCGAGGGACATAGAACCGTGAGCGAGCGAGCCCCGCTCTCATTCGCAGCTCGCGCGTGAGTCTATCACCCACAGCTCGGACAAAAATGGAGCTCGAACAGTCCGTGCCGAGGGCTGATGTCGATCTGGTAAGTAGCCATTCCTACTCTACTCGAGACGCCCGAGCGACGTACGTGCTCACTTTTGCGATCCCGGCCCGTGTTTCGTCTCCTCCCTCTTGGCGGCAGCCGAGAAGACGCGAAATTTTTCTAAGTCCCAAAATGGCGTCAGCGACTAAGTCCCCCACGTAAGCGCTCTCGGTGTCTCGCGCGAGCAGAGTAGCGGCGCGCTCGCTCGGCGCGGCGGCAGCGACGGCCGCTGCTGCTCCCTCGGCGTATCGGAGTTGTCGGAGGTGGGGAACTTACCTTTACGACGACCGGGCGACGCGAAACGTTGCGCGAACGACGCCAATTTCGTCCGGAATATGCGTACGTCCTTTAATGCTTTACCCCTTATTTTTGCAGGAGAAAAAGGCCAAGGAGAATAGCAGTGCCGCAGGTAATCATGGAGGTGAGTAGCACTCACTATTTCCTCCCCGAGCCTGGAGATCTCTCCTTTCAGCGAAACTTCCCGGGAAGAGCTCCACGCGAGCAGTTAGTTGCCTGCAAGCAGACGTACAAAGAAGTCTAATATTCGGCACGTGCTCCGCATCGGAAAGGCAATTGATTTCCGAGCGCCGCGCGACAATGCCGACCGATCGTTTCTAGAGCACCCAGATTTTTAATTTAAAGAGACGGGATCCCCTTCTTTCGCGACAATCTTTCGCCTTTTTCTCTTTATTTTCTCATTTGTAGATAGTGCGATTGGGCACCTGTTGTTAGCTTATCGCTTGAAATTTCTAGAACGGCTTTTTCCGTTGCTGTTCACGAACAAATGTTTATTTAGATGCCTAAACATATTTTTTAATAAAAATTATTTTTTTTTTTTTTTTTGTAAATAACTGTTTTTATAAGACCTTTTTTCCGTTTTAATTTTTTATAGACAAGTGTAAAAACACTTTTATAACTGATTACTACATTTTTACAAGCTAAATTCCAAGTCAATTTCATAGGAAACACGAATGAATTTTTGTATCTATATTATTTTAAGACATGTTATAAAAATGGAAATTTTCACTCACCCTTAAGATTGCAATATTTTAATGGTACTTAAGTTTCTCTTCTGATCTATTCCGAAAAAAAAAAGAAGTTTTCTACTTTACCGACGGTTGCATGCTTCAATAGTTAGTTGAGGAATATGTATCCTAAAGACATTATTTGTCAGTTTTATTTCTATTTATAAATATTTACTAAAACGATTGATTAAAAAAGCTATTTAAATAATTCAGGTTTTAAATAAACTGATACTCTAAATGCAACAATTCACATCAATTATACTTACATCAAGTAATGTAAAAATTTTACTTCAAGAATTCTGTATTATCTAATTTTTTTCTTTTTTTTTTTTTTTTTAATAATTCTTTAGATGCCCAAATGAATGGCATGACTAATGGTTACGACCATAAAAAAGAGCATAAGTCTGAACATAGAGATAAAGATAAAGAACGAAGTCATAAGTCTGAACATAAGGATAAAGAAAGGAGTAAAGATAAAGAAAGAAGTCACAAGAGCGAACATCGGGATAAGGATCGGCACAAACATAGCTCAAGCTCTTCCAAGGATAAAGACAAACATAGTAGTAGCACTAGTAAGGACAAAGAAAGAGATAAGGATAAAGAAAGAAGCAAAGATAAAGATAGAAAAAGTTCATCTAGCAAAGATAAAGAGCATAAGACCTCAAGTAGCTCCAGTCGAGATAAAGATAAAGAAAGGAACAAAGATAAAGATCATCACAAATCAAGCTCAAGCTCCAAAGATAAAGACAAGTGAGTATTAACTTTTTAAGATTGAATTTTACATATTTCATCAGTGTATCGATGACATAATAATTTTCATGTTTCAAGACATCATAGTAGTAGCTCTAAAGATAAAGAAAAAGATAAGGAAAGAAGTAAGGATAAAGATAAGCACAGGGATAAAGATAGATATAGTTCCTCGCAAAGTTCTCGAGATAAAGACAAAAGCTCTAAGGATAAGGAAAAGAAACATTCCTCTGAAAAAGACAAGGACCGTCATTCCACCTCCCACTCTGACAAGGATAAACAACGATCTGACAAGGACAAAGAAAAGCACAGTTCATCTGAGAAAGAGAAAGACAAGCATCGGCATGATAAAGACAGAGACCGACACCGCCATGACAAGGAAAAATGTAAGTTTATAAAAAGTACAGTAAATTAAATTAATAAAATATTTGAAAGTTGTATTAAAATTTAATAAAAAATGTTTTTTGTAAAAAAAAATAGTATATTACATACCTAGGCCAGTAAAATAAGAAATGTCTCAGATAACATGTAATTGTCGGCCGAGGCGAAGCCGAGGTTGACAAACATGTGATCTGAGGCTTTCTTTTTTACTGGCCAAGGTGTGTATACTATTTTTCTGCTCGACGGCGCCAGAAAGCGGCAACATCGTTTCGCTCAGCGGCCGGGAAGTTGGCGCTTTCCGGCTGAAGGGCAGAAAAAATAATATATTACATATCATTTATGTATTTTTAGCTAAACACCGCGATGAAAAAGAAAAGAAAGAAAAATCTAAAGAAGAAACTAAAATTAAAGAGGAACCAATGACGGAAGAATTTGAAACAAAGGTTAAAGCAGAAATAAAAGACGAGATTAAAATGGTACTGTATATTGTAAATAAACATTTGATTTTATATCTTTTCATTGGCATTTTCTATATTGAATGGTTCTTTGTTTAGGAACAAGACTCCTTTAAAGAGACAGAAGAAGATTGTGATAGTGCGGATGATAGTCAAAGATTATATATCAAAGAAGAAGATGAAGAAATGAAAGAAAATAGCATGGACTCTACTGATTTAAATGACACTAGACTATCACAGATGCATAATACCACACTTAAAACTGAAGAAGACTCTGATGAAGATGTACCATTGGTAAAGTTAAATTATTGTAGTTTTTACTAAATTTTTTCGAGTATTTTAATTAACCATTATTTTTCTAATATAGGCCAACAGATCAACAACGTCACCTGGTGTGAAAAGAAAAGTAGAAACTGACGAAGATGATGATATTCCTTTGTCTGCTAGGAAAAAACCCAAAAAAGAACCTGCAGCTAAAAAGAAAAAGAAAAAGAAGGTTGAAAGTGGGAATGAAGAGTATGATGAAACTGAAGAAGTAAAATCTTTTTGTTACTTGTCAGTATTATAAATATTGTAGATAACTTAAGCAATATTCTAATTTATATTACTATATTTACAGAAACCACAAAAGAAAAGAAAACCAAAGGCTGTAAAAACAGAAAATGAGAGTCCTAAAAAGAAAAAGAAAGAGGAAGAAGAACAAGAGGTTTGGAAATGGTGAGACACCTAAATTTGTAAATTTTATATTTGTAGTCACATGATTTAACGGGATTCCATAGTCCTACCATTACCGACCGAGCAATTCACACAGTTTCAAGCTGATTAAAAATAAAATACGTCGAATCACAAAAAATCAAGAGAACACTCTTCTGTATTTTTTAACGTTCTATCATCCAGTCAAAGTTTGGAGTCGAAATATCAAGTCATTTTTGCAAAAACTTTGAACAAAGCGAAATTTAATTTCGTTCTAAGTTTTTGAAAAAACGGCTTGATATTTCAACTCCAAACTTTGACTGGATGATAGAACGTTAAAAAATACAGAAGAGTGTTCTCTTGATTTTTTGTGATTCGACGTATTTTATTTTTAATCAGCTTGAAACTGTGTGAATTGCTCGGTCGGTAATGGTACGAGTATGGCATCCCCTTAACCTAACCTTACCAGCACTTCCTGTTGTACTTAACCTTACAAGTGCTCTATAAAATTTTGTATTACATTTCTGACAACCGTTCAGTAAAATACACAGTAAAAAAAATATAAAAAACATGAATAAAGTATTCATAAATATTACAAGTTTATTAATTAGTAAGAACTGTTATTTCAAAAACTGTTTTTTTTTTCGATTGAAATGTAGTTTACCAAGAGTTAAATTACTAAAAGAGACTATGAAAAGGTTATCCTATACCTATGACAAAATATTGTAGTGAATAATACCTAAATAAAATAATTTTATTATTTATTTAGGTGGGAAGAAGAGAAAAAAGATGATGGAACTAAATGGCATTTCCTGGAACACAAAGGACCTGTATTTGCACCTGACTATGAACCATTACCAAATAGTGTTAAGTTTTATTATAATGGAAAAGAAATGAAATTAACATTAGAAACTGAAGAAGTAGCAACATTTTATGGTCGGATGTTAGAACATGATTATACAACGAAGCAAGTGTTCAATGATAATTTCTTCCATGATTGGCGAGAAGTTATGACAGAATCAGAAAGAGAAAAAATTACTGATCTGAAAAAGTGTAACTTCACTGAAATGAATAAATATTTTCTTGAGAAGAGTGAAGAACGTAAAGCTATGTCAAAAGAAGAAAAAAAGGTAATTAAAGAAAAAAATGAAGAAATTGCAAAAGAATATGGCATTTGTACAATTGATGGTCATAAAGAAAAAATTGGAAACTTCAAAATTGAACCTCCAGGCTTGTTCAGAGGACGTGGAGAACATCCGAAAATGGGGAAATTAAAAAAAAGAGTGAGACCAGAAGATGTTCTTATTAATTGTTCTAAAGATTCGAAGTTCCCAAAAGCTCCAGAGGGTCGTAAATGGAAAGAAATTAGACATGATCCAACTGTAACTTGGTTAGCATCTTGGACTGAAAACGTTCAGGGGCAGGTTAAATATGTGATGTTGAATCCTTCGAGTAAGCTAAAAGGTGAAAAGGATTGGCAGAAGTATGAAACTGCTAGAAAACTCGCTAAATGTGTCGAAAAAATTAGGACAACTTATCGAGAAGACTGGAAAAGTAAAGAAATGCGTATTAGGCAAAGGGCTGTTGCATTATATTTCATTGACAAGCTAGCTCTGAGAGCTGGTAATGAAAAAGATGAGGATCAAGCTGATACAGTTGGTTGTTGTTCTTTGCGTGTAGAGCATATTCAGTTACATGAAGAAAAAGATGGTAAAGAATACGTTGTTGTATTTGACTTCTTAGGTAAGTTTTTAAATATTATTTTATTTTATTTAAGCTTGATGCAATACAGGTATTATTTGTTCCATGCATGATAGGTAAGGATTCAATTCGATACTACAATTCGGTACCAGTAGAAAAACGCGTTTTCAAAAGCCTTCAACTTTTTATGGATAATAAATCACCTGGAGATGAACTTTTTGATCGTCTAAATACTACAGTGATGAATAAGCATTTGAACGAATTGATGGATGGCCTTACAGCTAAAGTATTTAGGACATTTAACGCTTCCTGGACGTTACAACAACAATTAGATAAACTCACAAACCCTGATGATTCAGTAGCAGAAAAAATTTTGTCATATAATAGAGCTAATAGGGCTGTTGCGATATTGTGTAACCACCAAAGATCAGTTCCAAAAACTCATGAAAAATCTATGGAAAATTTAAAAGCTAAAATAGAAGGTAAAAGGGAAGCCATCTCTGAAGCAGAATCTATTGTTAAAGATGCCAAACGAGATGCGAAACATGGTTCCGTTAAAGAAAAAGTGTATGTAGTTTATAATAATTTCGGTTATACCAGTTTCTTAATGTGCATGCTTCTTTAATGTTATTACTATTTTTTATTATAGTCTATATGAAAAGAAGAAAAAACAACTTGATCGACTTAGAGAACAGCTAACGAAGTTAGAGGTTCAGGCTACTGACAGAGAAGAAAATAAAGAAATCGCACTAGGCACCAGTAAACTGAACTATCTTGATCCACGTATTTCAGTTGCATGGTAAATAAAATGTCATTTTACAAAACTTCTCATAAAATTAAAAAAATTCAATACTCAAAAATAATCTTAATTTTAGGTGCAAAAAAAATGAAGTACCAATTGAAAAAATTTATAATAAGACACAAAGAGATAAGTTCCGATGGGCAATAGACATGGCTGGTGCTGACTACGTCTTTTAACCCCGCGAATCTCAACGATGCGCAGCAGTGCGATTTCTCTCTTTAGTCAATTTTACTTTAATTGTGGAGATGTCTAGAACAATATGAATTTTTCGTAATTAAAATCTGCGTGCGTGAGTAAATGTTGTACATTGTCTAGATAATCAATTGTCAAGATAATTACCTAGAACATATCAAATAATCTAGTTAATTATCTAGATAAATTAACATGAAATGTATCTTATGTTATCTTGACTATTTTTAAGATAATTTTTGATCACCATTTGTAAAGATTGATTTAGTTTTTTTGTAATTGACAGAAATTAATATTCTCTGGTACGAATGAATAAGTGATGATTTTATGGTTTGAGTCTGTGAATTACTGTAAATGAATTTGAGTTTCTCTGCCTAATTCAATGATGCAATAGAATCTCTACAGTGAGAACAAAAATCAATGTAAATTATTTTTTGGAGTTTTTTTTTAAGGGATGCTCTGATTTTAAAATGCAAAGATGTATAGTAAATTTTTAGCAAATACAATTGTCATAGTTGAATATAAAGTTATATAATGATTGCCCCAATAAATGACGATTGACAAATTATCTTATAAACAAAAAAAAAAGTGTCTATAAATATAATACAAATTTTTTGTATAACAATTGTACACTAATGAATGTGCTTTCAAGTTACTTAATTATTAAAACTGTAGGTTTATGACTTTTATTAGGGATAAGAAATATAAAAATACAATGTAAGTTTGAATAAATAAATGTTCCTGCCAACATTTTCAGGAATTCGGTAGTACAATCATATAATTTCAGAATCCATGTAACGATTGTACTGAATATTATTTTTACATCCCGACTATATTTAATTTTCATTTTATTACAAACGTACAGCGGATTTAAAAGTTTTGCACATTAATATGATTCAATCAATTTTCTTAAGTTGCCTTTTGGATTAAATGGACATGAACGAACTTCAAACATAAAAAAGCTCTTTTGTACCAGTACGATTGATTAAATTTGCAAATTTGAATCGTGTTTATACATTCATACTGTATTATAGGTTCAATATATATATAAAAAAAAATATAGAAATAAAAATTGCTAAATACATAAATTATCTATGTATTATAACATGTAGATAATTTTTGGTATACATCTTAAATTTAGTAAATTTGTTGAAAAAAATTATAAATTTATTGAAAATGATCTTAGGCTTTGAAAACAGCTATAGATCAGTCAATGATCAATATGTAGGTTCTTTTATTTTTTATAGAATGCTAATTATCAATATAGAATCATTACTTGTGCATCAATTCAATGATTAATCATAATAAACATTTCACTGATGTGAAATATAATTTATATAGCTTTATACATGTTTATGCGTTATAAATATCTAGTCTAAGTAAGCACCTTAATAATCCTGTGAAGAGTTGTGATATACTTATCAAAATCTCTACATTGGAATAATTTGTAAAGTAATTAAATGCAGTGTCATTTTATTCACTTGATGTAATTTCAGTAATCATGATTTTTTCATCTTTTATTAAATATATAACAATAAATAATTTTGATAGAAAACTTCATTATCTTATAATTTATTTTCGAAAGACATTTTGCAAGTAGGATCTTTAGTTATCATTGTAATTGCTTAATAAAGCAGCACATGTATAAAAGTAAGCTACTGTGCAATTAAAATTACTTGTGTATCATCTTGGTATATTGAAGAAATAAAGTATTTTTTCCAATAAATTTTCACAAACATTAAAATGTTTGCAAAGTCATTTATTGTGACCATTATTTTATTGTTTTAAGAAATATAAGCACCAGAGCAAACCTTAAAAATATTGTATGTCTGAAAGATGTCATACATATGACATAAATTGTAAATAAATAATATTTCATTGTGGAGACTCAAAATTAGAAATTATAAAATTTCGAGGCTGTTTATATACGCAAAAAGTTACGTTACAAAAATCACGAAATATTATTTTCTTTGTATATCCAGATTATGTATAACACTGGTACTGCATCAGACTATGATCTACAGATTATTTTACCTAAACAAAAGAAAAGTAAATAAATTTTGTGTATAAATAAATAAATAATGCATAAATCATCACAAATTTTATTGGTAGTATAATCAAATTCATCCAATAATTATACAAATAGCTACCTTTGAATAAATAATTTATATGATATTTATATTTTTTATATTCATAATTGTATCTACTTATTTACAGTAATAAACTAAAATCAATAAAAATACTTTTTTATAACTGAGTACGTAAAATTCGACTTTAGATGCCTGTTTAGCGTGCGTAAAGTACCCCCTTTCTTCACTAGTGCGTAAAGTGTTTACGGACTTGTGAAAGAAATCCGGATATTTTACGCACGCTGAACAGGCATTTAACGTAGAGTTTCACGCGCTCAGTTTTAAAAAATAGTAAACGCAACACGTACAAAAATAACTCCTTTACGCACTAGTTGCGTAATGTACTATTTTAATTTACCAGTGCTGTACATTATCTAGGTAATTATCTTACAGGTATAAGTGTGAATTTCTATTTTTTAATAATTGTTTTTATAAAACAATGAATTTCCACAATTTGTTCCGAAACTCAAATAATTTTCTAGATAAATATTTAAATGTCCTCTTTATTTTTAATATAAAGTATTTTATTATAGATAAATAACAAAATATGGATGTTTAGGAATTTGACATACAAGTCTACTGATATGTATATGGAGTATTATCAAAAAGGCTTTTTTATATAAACGTATGAATCTGTATACTTATATAAAACCTGATTATCGAATACGAGTTCCTTTTTGACCCCACACTCTATTAGAAATAAGAACAATATTTTTGTGTTTAAAGTTTATTTAAAAAATGATACATTACACTTTTTACCATTATTACTATCAATATAGTTAGTGAAAATTGTAATAAATTAATGAAACGCCTTAATGGAAGTTTTTTTCATTTCGAAGGATGTATAGTTGCACTGCAGTTTACAAATGTAATAAATATTAAATTCTGTAAAAACTAACAAACTTAACAGAGATTTCGATATAACATCAAATCGACTTATCGCGTGATTAAAAGAAAAGAAAACTTACATTTGTTGATATTTATAAGGAATAATTCCATTAAAATAAATAAGACATGTGAATACTAAATAATGAAATCACAAACAAATTTTAGACTAGGTTTCTTTATAATAACTTTTTAGTTACGTTTAATATTTTGTTTAGTTCTTTTTTTCCTTTTTAAATGTAGACCTTGCATTTAACTGTGTTTACTAAATTTGTTGTCAATAAATAAAATTTGAGAGTAATAACAATATAACTACTGGTACAAGTAGATATACTCAAATTTAGAGTCTTATCAAAACTATTTTCATAACATAACTATAAAAAAAATGACGTTTGGAAGTAATCACGGGTTCTGCCAAAACTTAACAAGAATCATTCGATAAATTATTTGTTTGAAAATTCCCATTGCAAAACAAATTATTCTTTCACGCGTTTGGATATACAACTTTTTAAAATGAAAATATTTCTTCTTTTCTTCTCTACTATTAAAAATAACTTAGTTATTTAATATTGACATCTATGAACAATAACATTCGTTGTTAATAGATGTTTATATTATTTCTCTAATTTGTTTGTCTTTAGAATTTCTTTTTAGTTTAGAAAATAAAAATGATTGATCTAACAAATAGTACAGCGTTCCAAATGACTTTAATAGCGCATTTCGATACTAGTGCAATAAAAAAGATTCTTGCTTGAGTGTGAGTTTGTCGCACGAGCGAAGCAAGAACAAACATTACTTTTTGATACTCCGAGCATTAAGTACTACTTATGCGCATGCTTGCGTTTAACAAGCGTGCAAAAAAGTGGCACTTATCGAAGGAATGTCAAAATAGTATATTGTGTACCAAGGGCGGAAAGTGGGCTTTTTTAGACCGAGTACTGCAAACATACGAGAATGATTCTTGTTTTCTCTTGATTTGCAATGAATAAGTGAATTTTTCACCTAATACAAATTCATCTTAAATAAAGAGCTTCACCCCTCTTCATACTCACAATAACAATCGTGATTTTTAAAACTTTTCTTTTATCTAAGCATGAAGCTCTTTTACATTATTTATCTTTTAGTATATAAAATATAAAATAATTTTCATTTTTGGATTACTCTATGAACAAAATTCAGTTTAATTAAAAAAGACATTAGACTAGACTAGACGCTAAGTCGCGATTTAATATATTTTTAATAAAGCTATAAGATTTGTAAGGTTTCAAATCGTATACAGCTTTTAAAATTTTGCATTAAAAATAATTGAATATGTACGCTTTAACCCCAAATTTAGCGTTGAAGGTAAAAGTGAACAAAAATTACAACCAACTTTACACATAAAGTGTGCGTTACGTCACATTGATGCAGAGTCCTCCAAAATTTTCTCACAAAATGATATTATTGTGACAATTCCAACTATGAACCAAGTAAAGGACAGATGATTTCATACCTTGAAGTAGTGTATGAACATCCTTTTGAAACTTCCTTGATTAACTTCTGCTTAACCAACACTGAAAATAAAAATTATTAAGTTTAAAGAAATATTTAAAATATTATACGAAGAAAAAGATCACGTTATAAGTAACATGATTAAATTCAACAAAACCTTTCATAATATGTAAACGATAAAATTTATTGTAAGCTGAAATGAAAATTATTCTAAATAAACTTATTTATACATAGAAAATATAGAAACTTAATTTGCACTCATTGTACTGTGTATGAAAAAAAAAAAAAAAATTGTACGTACGCTAAGTAGGCATCTAACATGGGATTTTACGCGCTCAGTTATACAAAATAGTAAACGCAACATGTGCTCAAAATAGGCGTACGTGCACCGGTAAATTGCCGCCCGAGCCAAACTATACCCCTGTAAAAATGCCTACTTTACGCACTTGTTACGTAATGTACTATTAATTAACATCATCAATAACATTTCAATGATAAATTGAATTTTCCTTAATAGAAGTGACGAATTTGACATTCATAAAAAAGAGTTTTGGTTAAAAAAAAATCGATCGATTAAAATTGAATTGAAATGAATTATATCGAATAAATAACCATTTATCTATTAAAAAGTATTTAATTTTGTACAAAAGTAATATAGTTGCCAATGAATGTGTATGCAAAATCCTGGATCGATCGACCACCTAGTTTTTGTAATGTCAAAATTTGCAACTTTTACTATACTTTACCATTGAAGTAATGGAAATGGCGCGTGAAAAGCATTGTTCTTCTGCTATTTTAATAGAATGTGAATTTATAAATATTTAAAATTTAAGACTAAACGAGTGTAGACTGTAATGAAACATGGATTTTTTTTTTTTAATTTGTAACCACTTAATATTAATCAAAATGTTATAATTTTTCGCGACAGCTATCAGAAGCTCGATCGGTATGTAAACGTCGTCTTTTGCCACTATATTCAAATTTATTGGAGAGTAGTTAGGGAAAAACGGATGATTTTATATACATGAACAGCCGTAACACGACTTTGCAAGATTTCTTTCTTAGCTCCAAGCTTCAACTGCCAAAGTATACAAATGTTTGTCAAAAGTACTTGTTTTCTAGGCTCGACTGCTGCTCGAGAGAGCCTTATAATTTCACCAGAGCGAAAATTATCGGACTTTAAAAACTAACAATTTAAAATATAAAAACTATTTCCACCCAAAATGAGTACGTTTTAAGCATTTTCTGGTATGTATGCATGTCTGTACGACCACAGATATGTACTCAAGTTTCTCGATTATCTCAGCAAAATTTCGACGGATCCAAACGAATTTTGGACCAGATACTCGTCTAATTATAAGTACCGGACAGTTCTATATTGAGCCGAATCCCTCACAAAATAAAAAAAACGCCAGAGCAAATAAAAAATTGAAAAAAAAACAGATTTTTAAACTTAATGTATCAAAAATTAATTACCAGTATAAGTCTATAGCACATGCTTCTGCTGAAACTAATTAAAATGCGTCTTTTTTGCATTGAACATTTTTTTCTACGAATAATATTTGTAAAGACAATAGTGATATAATCGACAAAATAATCGATTTTTCCTCATTACTTGACAAGATTTGATTTTACACAAAAATGTTAAATGTAAAAGTTATAGATAATTTTAAAACAAAACTTTTTCCTATTGAACATTTTTTTGTACAATCAATTTCTGACGAGTTAAACCCATAAAAATTATTTTTAATATCGAAATGTACCTAAAATGGCCGATTTTCGGTTATAACTTAGCACGATTTGATTTTATACAAAAATGTTAAATAAAAAAATTATAGAATAACATTGAAACCAAATTTTCTTTCATTTAACATTTCCATGTACAGTGAGTTCTTGACGAACTAAACTTATAAAAATAATTTTTAACGCCTAAATACATCTGAAATAGTCGATTTTCGCTTATCATTTAATAGGATTTGATTTGAACATTTTTGCGTAAAACAATTTCTAGTAAGTTAAATCTGAAAGAACGATTAAAAACGCTTAAGGGGGTTCTATGGGCAGATATAATACTTAAATATAAAATATTCTATAATAAATTGTTCTCATACTGCAAAGTGAAAACGCATATAGTATCATAGACCGGTACTTTAAGTTACGGAAAAAAAATTTTTTAACGAAATTTCAGTACTAACAAAATATATATCGTTAATGTAAAAAAATGATACAACAAATCGCTTTAATCTTTTTCAGTTTTGCTTCAATTTCGATTTTTAAAGGCTCATTTTCATCTTTGTTAGATTTCATTACGAGGTATTGTAGATCAAATAAAAAAATTTTTAAAACCTTAAAAGTTACAGGCAATTGTTTATCTTGCCATAAACAAATTCCTGTAACTTTTAATGTTTTAAAAATTTTTTAATTTGATCCACAATACCTCGTAATAAAATCCAACAAAGATGAAAATGAGCCTTTAAAAATTGAAATTGAAGCAAAACTGAAAAAGATTAAAGCGATTTGTTGCATCATTTTTTTTACACTAACGATATCTATTTCTTAGTACTGAAATTTCGTTAAAAAAATTTTTTTCGTAACTTAAAGTATCGGTCTATGATAATATATGGGTTCTCACTTTGCAGTGTGAGAACAATTTATTGTGGAATATTTTATATTTAAGTACTATAGTACTTATACTATAAGCAACGGTGAATCAGCTGTTGTTAGTTTGTTTTTTAAATAGTTTTTAGTCTGAGGTTGGAGTTTGACAACATCAGTCGTATTTCTTGTTGTCGAATAGTTTTCTTTTTATAGTAATTCTATAGAGTTATTATTTATGACCCGGTTATAACAATATATTAGTATTTGAGATGTAACAGTTTTTGCAATGTCGAAGACAAAAGGTTCTCCTGTATAGTAGCGGTCGTGCCTCATATGTAAAAACGAAGTTTTTATACTTATGGTAGTTGGCAAGTGGCAGCGCGCAGGGGGGCGCGCCCCCCTAGTTTAATGTAGATTACAATAACTAAAATTCATTTTTTAAAAATATGAATTATTAATAATGAAAAAGGCTTGTGTTTTTAGCTATTTATTTTTACGCTTTGTTTTGACTAATACAGTAGCAACATCTTATGGGGATGCCCTATACGGACCGAAACTTGTGCTGTACCTCAATGTTAGATTATTATTTTTTTTTTATAATTTTACATTAAAATATTATATTACTTTTTCGGATACCACGCGTAAAGTATTGTATTTACTCCCTGACGTCAGGGAGTAAAACGCCACATGTACTTCCTCCTAGAAATTGCGATGCGCATACACGTTTTCCTGCTTTTTTCCCCAGCTAAGGGAGATTGTAAATAAGCGCTGCGCGATCTAACGCTACGCTACGCTGCGCGACGCTGCGCTGCGCTACAGCATTCCATTTTGATGTTTTTCTGTTTTCCTGTGTAATAGGAACAAACAGAACACTACGGCAGGGTCCGTATCCTCTATAAGCTGTGGTGACTTTTGTCATTTATATGTACGACAGCGACAAGCTTGTCGTGTCGTTTGTGTCTCGCTTTTGTGAGCTACAAAGTTTGTGGTTGTCGCTGTTGTTGATTTGTCTGTCGAGTGTCGATACACGATGCACCATCACGAACTCACGGTCATGGAACATGTGTGCTAACCGTATGGTAATACTCGCATTTGTTGAGCAGAATTTGATAACTGAAAATCAATTCTATGACCGTCAGAGTTCATGATGGTGCATCGACACTCGACAGACAAATCGACAACGGCGACAACCACAAACTTTGTAGCTCACAAGAGCGAGACACAGGAGTTCGGCTTGAGAGGCCGCCGCGCGCGGACGTGTTTTCCGTTACCGTTATCAAGAATGACGCAGAGAACAACTAATAGCTCGAGCATATCCAAATGAACAAAAAACCCTCAATAGCTTTCAATACTTAGTAGCCATCAACATCCATTAAGAGCAACAAAGAAGTAAAAAGGCTAGTCCCGCCAAGGCGGGCTAGCGAAAAAGGAAAAAAAAATGGTTCCCACAAAGGACAAGGAAAAGAAAGTTAAAGAAAAACCGCAGTTGCTATCACCTCCTCATAACACTACATTCATTCCCATTTCTCCAACATATAAATCAGACAAAGGTAAGATCAATGCAAGCATCACTCCAACCCCAAAAACAGAATCTAGATCACAAATTATAGCAAGGATTAATCACATGTCAAATAAAAATAAAACTGACCCACAATTAAATTATCAAAACTTAAAATATATATTTATTAAAAATAATACACACAAAAACCCAAACAATTTAGAAGATGAAAAAAAGCAAACCAAGATTCTCAGAAAACCCCCATAAACGAAAATAAAATTCTTCCCCAAAATGTCACAGATCCTGACACATTGGTCAATAATGAACCAAAAGACGATAACATGCTCGGACATGACCGAGCAATGGATGTGGAGGATAGCACCTCTGCCGATCATAAGAGAAAAAGGAAACCGCTGAACCAATCGCCAGTGTCCCCGAGCACTCAACATAACCCAAAAAGAATAACAGACCCTATTGCAAAAAAATCATTTGAAAATAAAGATCAGTCACATCAAACGACCAATGTCAATAACCATCTAAACATACAAACAAACCAAGAATCTACAATAACATCAATCGGCAAAATAACAACCACTTGACCGTCAAGTGCCCCCTGCAATTGATCACACCGCAGTAGAAGGCTTCCAGAATACGACAACAGATGCCCTCGCTGAACCACTCTGCCCGGGTTTCGATATATCTACTGCTGGTCCATACAAAATTTACCTCCAGAGTATAGATACTCAAAAAAAAAGATTAGACGCAATTAAAATTGCAAAAATACTAATCCCAAAATACCCGGAAAAAGACACCTTTAATGAAATTAAACAGATAAGCTATAACAAAATATGCATAATTGTTAAGTACCGTAATGTAGCTAATCAAATAGTGAAATCACCTATATGGAAAGAACAAGGCCTTCATGCCTTTATCGCAAACCACCTGCTAACAAAACAAGGGGTAATAAAGGGTGTATCTACAGATGTCACAGAAGAGGAACTGTTAAAATGGCCCCCTCCAAATCGCAAACGTAAGAAGATTTACCAGACGTCAATACAACAAGGAAACAGATAAAGTAGATATGGTAGGAACCAACCATGACAATTCAAATCACAGTTAAAGGACAGTTCTTACCTACCGAAGCTAAAATCTTAAAAGTAATCTACCCCATACAACAATACTACCCACAGATTAGACAATGCTACAGATGCTTTCGGTTTGGACATGTGAAAGCAAACTGCAAAGCCCCAAATGAAAAATGTATAAGATGCGAACTAAATAAGCATGAAACTACTGAAATATGCCCGAATGTAGATAAAAGCCCGCCTTGCCTCAATTGCCACCATGACCACCTACCCATAGACAAACTCTGTTCCAAAAGACTAAAGGAGCAACAAATCAGAAATACTGCAACGAAATACAATCTATCAGTCGCAGAAGTAAAAAAACAATTAAGAGGAGATTTCTCAGTTAATGAGTTCCAATTCCCGGCTATTAACAAAGCATCATCAATTGACCTCCCTTTAAAACGCTACCAAACAACAATGCCGTCATATGCTAAAACAGCAGAAGACAACCTTACCCAAAACACTAACATCCGGAATCAGAACACCAAAGAAAATAAAAACGAACACCCTATTCTTAGAAGCATTAGAAGCTCACCCACAAAAATACCCCAAAATAACAATAATCACAACAAAATTAATTTAGGATTTTACAAACTACACCAAGACTGCCTAACCTACACTAATGGAACTCCATAAATACCACTCAAGTTCCCTACAAAAAGAAACACTGCAAAAGACTTCTTTAATCACATCGACTTCGACCCCATAAATAGAAAATCTCCGCAACCAGCAAATACAAACCTACATAGGAACCCAATCCAAAAGTACCTAGATTTTTTCGAACAAGCTCTAACAGAGTCATCTCTTCAACATCTAATGAAAGCCTTTGAAATTTTTAAACACAAAAACCTAGAAACCCAAGAAACTCAAGAAAAAGTTTACGATTCCGAAAAATATCAAGATATCGATTTAGAACTCTCCTTTAACACCCAAAAAACTACCGCAAGTAATTTATCATTGACTCAGTTAACAGATAACTACGAATCAATATAAATTAGCGGCTACAACAGTTACATAACCTTACATAAATAACGCCAATAAAAATCACAAATAATCACCCCTTTCATAATGCAGAATAACAAAAACAAAAACTATAGCTCTCAAACTAGACAAGAAAATAGAAATAACTTAAAAATTCTCCAATGGAATTGCCGCTCAATAATAAATAAAATAGACGCCCTAAAATCTATAGCTGATGACTACGATGTCATCCTGCTATCAGAAACTTGGCTATTCCCTGAAAAGAAATTTACTATAAAAAATTTTAACATTATCAGAAACGATAGACCAACCCATAACCAAAAAATAAAGAAAACGGTGGTGGAGTCTGTATCTTAATCAAAACTAAATACACATTTGAAATATTTAATCGAATCTATAACAAGCCAAAACACTTAGAAACAGTTGCAATAACAATAAACCTTGAAAACAACGAAAAAATACTTCTGTGCTCCGTCTACAGAATACCTGGACAAATCACCTCAATAGAAAACTGGAACAAATTACTACACTCAGTAGACAGTTTTGAAAATAAAATAATCAGAGGAGATCTCAACTCGCACAATAAATTGTGGGGCTCAGATCATAATTGTACTTCAGGAATAAACCTATTAGACGCATTAGAAGATAGAGATTTAATAGTATTAAATGATGGATCCATGACATACGCAAAATCTGAAAACAACGTCACATCCTTCTCTGCAATAGACCTATCAATAGTATCCACCAATCTATACTTGCAATCACAATGGACCACAAAAGGCGATAAAATGTATAGCGACCATTACCAAATAGAAAGAACTCTCAACAAAGCTCCAAAAATCAACCCCACCTCCTCCAGCCATAAATTAAAAATCAAAAACATCAAATGGAACCACTTCAACATGCTAATCAACAACCAAATAGACCAATACTACCCCTCAACCCAAATCAATACATTTATGCAAAAACCTTCCCAGGCGGAAATGATCTTCTATAATAAAAGTTAAAAAAAGTTTATAACTGATATTAGCAGATTATAAAGTCAGGATTTGAGACTTTTATAAAAGTCTAAAACTATTATAAATAGTTATAAATAGTTATTTACTTTTTTAAGTTTTTTGGATTGCCGAAAAATGTGAATATTTGATCAGTAAAAAAAAGTAAATAACTATTAATAACTATTATCAATTTTTAATAATTGAAAATAATTATTTTAAACTTATAATTAATAATGATTTCATATAATAAGAATTTTAGAATGATTTTAAAGTTTAAATTCATTCAAAACTATTTAAAACTATTAATAACTATTATTATCAAATAAAAAAAGTTTATAACTGATAATAACTTTTTACAGATTGATTTTATGGTTATCCACTGCAGCCCAAAAAAGTAAATACAAGTTTATAACTGTTATAAACTTTTTTTAGCTGTTCATAACAGAAAAAACTGTTGATAACTTTTATAAACTGTTACTATAGTCTCAAATCCTATCTTTATAAACAGTTATGAACAGTTATAAACTTTTTTTTAAATTATAAAAAGTTATATATTGTTATTAATAATTATTTGTAAAGTTTTATTTCCGCCTGGGTTTAAACGATAAGTACAACTTCATATCAACCACACTCACAAATGCTATATCAATACTAACCAAGCGAAAACAAAATAAAGAATCCAAACCAAATAATTCTCATTGTTCAAACTACCAAGAGCAAAACCTCAACGAAAACAAACCTGATACCACCAATAATAGACCTCAACAAATTAAAAATAAACTAAAAACAAGCCATAAATCACATCCAGCTAAACCTCCATGGTGGAACGATGAAGCCACTGAAATAAATATAAAAAGAAGAAATCTAGAAAAAAACCTGAAAAAAATCCAACCACACTATCATTAAAAGCATTAAAAGAGTTTGAAATTATCTCCAAAAAAAGATTGAAAGAAATAAAACCCGAAAGCTTCAAAACCTATACCGAAACTAAGCTCTCCAGAGAATCAGATACCACAGAGGTTTGGAACACAATACATAAATTCAACAGCAGTAAACAAAACTCCTTCCCACAACCATACCTAGAAACAATAAACAACATGAAAAACTTCATTACAGATTTCTGCCCATAAACAGCCTCCTACAATAAACCCCCAGAGTACAACTTTAACACTGACTCAAACAATATCGCTGATCTAGACCAACCATTCACCATGAAAGAACTTAACATAGCCATAGATTCCTGTAATTCGAACTCCAGTCCTGGACTGGACCAGATAGACAACCTAATGCTTAAGAACACCCCAGAGAACTTCAGACTCCTCTTGCTACACACTATAAACGAGATGTTCACTACCAGTAGCTTTCCTCAAGAGTGGAAAGAATTTCTAGTGATACTAATTCCAAAAAAAGATAAAAATAAGTTCAGACCAATCACATTGGCATCATGCATGCTTAAATTAACCGAAAAATTAATCCAAACACGCTTAATATACTACTTAGAGAAAAACTCCATCCTACCAGAATCACAAAGTGGTTTTAGAAAGTTCAAATCATGCTCAACAAGCATAGCCTACCTAGTCTCACAGATTCACAAAGCGTTTATAGAAGACTCACACTTATTCGGATTATTAATAGATATCAAAGCAGCACTTGATATGGTAAACCCAAATCTGCTACAAGACATACTGAAAGACCTCGAAATTCCTATCAATATCCGTAAATTTATATTCAACCTGATGGTAGATAGAAACCTATACTTTAAAATCGATCACAAATTAGAAGGTCCATTTTTTAAGCATTTGGGAGTCCCACAAGGTTGTGTTCTGAGCCCAACCTTATATCTAATATACATCTTATACCTAAATAAACACATCACAAAAAAGAACGACATACTACAATTTGCTGATGATACAATAATCTTTAATATAAACAAATCAATTAAGGATGGCTTAAAAACTTAGAGCATAATGCCAACAAAATAATTGAATTTTTTGAATCCATAGGGCTAGACATCGCCCCTCAAAAATCACAGCTAATTATATTCTCTAAATCTAAGCTAACCAACAAAAACAACTTGTTTATCTCCTTAAAAGATAATA
Source organism: Torymus aiolomorphi (assembly GCA_036365515.1). Classification (NCBI taxonomy): domain Eukaryota; kingdom Metazoa; phylum Arthropoda; class Insecta; order Hymenoptera; family Torymidae; genus Torymus; species Torymus aiolomorphi. The sequence goes on from CM070877.1 coordinate 119,049,528, forward strand.
CAATCACTAATTCCAAAGCAGTTAAATACCTTGGTATTTGGCTCGACACAAAATTAGACTGGAACATTCAAGCTCAAGCCCTGATAGAAAAGACTCAAAAATCTTTAAACACCATCAAAGTTCTAAGAACCACTTGGTGGGGCGGCCACCCACAAGTGCTACTTAATGTATACAGAGGACTTATTAGGAGCTCCATAGATTATAATTGCTTCTGCACAAATATTAAAAATACCACACTCAAAGTAAAAATAAACAAACTACAGTACAAAGCCATTAGACTAGCTCTAGGCTACAGGATTTCAACTCCCATAAACGTTATATTAGCAGAATCTAAAGAACCAACCATTAACATCAGAACTGGATTTTTAGCAGATAAATTTGCAATTAAATTAAACTCCATAGAATTAGATAGACTGTCAGACATACTATGCGAAATATACGTCATTTCCAAAAACAAGAACAAACTTCAAACATTACTAACCATATTCCCACTATTCAAAACATACATAAACCACTTTTTCAAAAAAAAACAAATTATCCACAAATCTTGCCTACCACTACCCTTTCCATACAACCTAAAAGATATTATAGTAGACGATATCATATCAATAGATATACTAAAATCAAAAAATCCAATAGAACCCTTTCAGAAAACTTTAAATAAAAACTTCACAGAATGCATAGAATTTTACACAGATGGTTCAAAAATAACTGAAAACAACTTCACTGGAGCTGCAATATACTCCCCTAAACTAAACCTAAAACTTAAATTTAAAATTTCAAGAAGTGCCTCAATCTTTACAGCAGAAGCTATAGCTATATTGCAAACTCTAAAATTTATTCAACAGAACAACACTTCAAACTCCAAAATATTCACAGATTCACTATCAGTATTACAAGCTTTGACAAAATTTTCTCCCATAAAATCCAAAAACACATCATATCTAATACTAGAAATCCTAACCCTAATATCTAAGTTTAAAAACAACAACAAGAAAATAGAAATACACTGGATACCCGCCCACATAAACATTGATGGAAACGAGACGGCAGACAAATTAGCTAAAAAAGCAACTATAAACGGAGAAAACATAGACTTAAAAATTCCATACTCAGACTTCTTTGAAGAGGTAAAAGATGCAGCAAACACAAAATTTAAACATGTAATTAATTTCCAACGACAATACAAAGGAAAACAATACTTTGATAATTATTATAATGATGGTCCAAAATCATGGTTCCACGACAGCCACTTCCCTAGATTTCACATCACCACAATCAATAGATTACGGGCCAATCATTATAATCTCGCTGAAAGCTTACATAGGAAGAATATGATTGAATCACCCCGATGTAAATGCGGATATAGAGAAGAATCTATAGAACACACAATAGTGGACTGCCCACTATATTCTAAAGAAAGAACAACGCTAAACAAAAAACTCAAAAATAACAAAACCTCAGTCCCATTAGACATCATCAAAACACTCAAAACCCCAAATAGCAAAGACTCCAAATTTATTACTGAATTTTTACATCCTTGCAAACTCTTTGATTACGATGCCTATCCTATAACCACTACCACAAGCAAAATAAAAACTTTCCAATAAAACACGGTACTGATTAATTGGCCTCGAGAACATCATTTTAAGTCCAACTCTAAATTGAAGTACAAAAGTTGTACAACCACGCAACGCCAACAGCCATTCACACCAGTCACCAGACGACAGAATAATCTTAAAAATTATCAGATACCACCGGGTGATGGCAGCACGAGCTTAGCTCAGTTGCCAGAAAAATAAGAAGAAGAAGAAGAAGAAGAGCGAGACACAAACGACACGACAAGCTTGTCGCTTACATATAAACGACAAAAGTCACCACAGCTTAGAGGATACGGACCCAGGCGATGGCGCAGCGTAGCGCAGCGCTTATGTACATTCTCCCTAAGGGAGTCGCCACAAATGCACCGTGGCGTGTCGTGTCGGTGGCGTGGCGTGGCGAACGCTTTTCAAAAACGAGTGTTCCATCTATCAAGACTATTGCATCCGTGATTCAAGCGTTTTTTAGAATATGAGTCTACCATCTGTAATCTTCGATTCGTGACGAAAAAAATAGAGAGAGACGTCTCATTGACTTCGAAATTTTATATTAACATTAAACATTAATTAGTCTACAGTTTTGTGATACCTTCTTTGTCTTATATAATAATAATTACAATATGGACGAAAATAAAAAGGAGCATTCTTAACTTGTTGCAAATTACATGCGACTGCTGTATCCTTAGTAATAATAGCGAAAATATTAAAAAAGAAAAAAAAAATTGAGGAGATGGTGGGTAAAACTACATCTTTATTCACAAGTCAGACATGTACTTGGAGCATACAGTATAGTTTGTATGCATTTTCAATTAAATGACCACGAAGAGTTTGAGAAATTTTTGAGGATGTCTCCTGAAGATTTTGAACATCTTCTTAATCTGACACAAGCAAGACTCCAAAAAACTATCAATAGAAGACAACCAATTTCTCCAGAGATTCGTTTAGCTTCGACTCTGCAGTAATAATTTATTTATTAGTACCCTAGCGGAAATAGGATTTGCAAATAACTGTTAATAACTGCAAATAACTGCAAATAACTGAAATAAACAGTTAGGTTTGAGACAGTATAATCAGTTTTTAGCAGTTATTAGTAATTATTAACAGTTATAAGCAGTTATTAGCAGTTATTTACAGTTATTTTGCAGTTTTTAAAATAAATACTGTAGAAATAAAGGTGCTATATTAACAGTTATTAGTAGTTATTTGCAGTTATTTGCAGTTATTTACCGTTATAAACAATTATAAACAGTTAATTTTTTCGCTCTAATAATAACTTTATTTATTATTAACAAAACTGCAAATAACTGCAAATAACTGCAAATAACTGCTAATAACTGCAAATAACTGCAAATAACTCTTAATAACTGTTAATAACTGCTAATAACTGCAAAAAACTGAATATACTGTCTCAAACCTAACTGTTTATTTCAGTTATTAGCAGTTATATGTAGTTATTAACAGTTATTTGCAGCTTTTAATAGTTATTTGCAGTTATTATTTCCGCCTGGGTATTATAAAACATACACATAAATTATGTTAATATTAATTTCTATTAATCTTTTTCTAAATAGTTATTTAGGATATGAAGGTAGCACTGCAGCAATGCAATGCAATTTCGGATTGGAATTTCAACATTTAAAGCAATAGTAGAAGAAACATGCAAAGTTTTATCATCGGTTCTGTTACCTTTGTATCTGCAATTGCCAAATGAAAAATCTTGGCTTTAAATTGCATCAGATTTTTACAGAATATGAAATTTTCCTAATTGTATAGGAATACTTGATGGAAAACATATTCGAATTCAATGCCCACCTCATGGAGGAAGTATTTTTTATAATTATAAAAAATTTCATAGTATAGTGCTCATGGCATTAAGTGATGCTCATTCAAAGTTTACATGGTTTAGTATTGGGGATTGTGGTTAGTAAAAACTAAATTCTAGTTTTTTTTTGGAAAATCTATGTACGAAATTGAGTTTTATAAACATGTATGTTTTATTTATAGGATCAAATAATAATCATGGCGTTTTTGCTGCTACTATACTTTCAGAAAACTTAGCTAATGGTGAATTGAATATTCCAAATCCACGGCCAATTCCTAATACAGATATTGTGTTGCCATTTGTAATAGTTTCTGATGAAATATTTGGATTATCCACCAATATTATGAAGCCATATAAACGAAGATTGGGACTTAATTATGAAGAGAAGATTTTCAATTATCGTTTAAGTCGTGCAAGATTCACAATTGAATGTGCATTTGGGATCTTATGTACTAAGTGGCAAATATTGAAGAATGCCTTAAAGTGTGATCTACCAAACTCAATAAATATAGTTACTTCTTGTATTTGTTTACATAATATGTTAATTGCAAGAAATCGAATAGTGGTAGAGGAACCCCCCAACGTCAGAGAATATGAAATAGATAATGTACCACCCAATATTGCGGTAAGACATTTACCACATATGATTAGAAGTGAACTAAAAGAATACTTTGTATTGGAACAAGGATCACTGGATTGGCAACATTTGCAAATATGATTTTATCATGAAATAGGAATTTTTATTATAAAGAAAAATCTATACTAGTTGTAAATAAATTAATGTAATCTCAAATTATTTTTGTATATTTTGTACTTGGGACACTCTGTTATTTTCTAATAAATAAATAAATAAATAAAGTGTTAATTATCTAATGAAATGTGTTTTTATTAAAAAAAAAATACATAAAAAAATAGAAGAAATTAAATACAGTTTTATAATAATCTTATGTAGAAAATTTCGGAGTCAATGAGACTGCTCCGTTTTTTTTCGTCACAAACAAAGATTACAGATAGTATACTCATATTATAAAAAGCGCTTGAATCACGGATGCAACAGTCTTAATAGACAGAGCACTCGTTTTTGAAAAGCGTTCGCCACGCCACGCCACGCCACGGTGCATTTGTGGAGACTCCCTAAGAGCGAATCCACATTAGGTGCCATGAGCTTTGTGCCATGAGCTTTGTGCTATACCAGAAAGAAAGTATTGTTCTACATCTACATACTTATTACCACAGGATAAAGAGGAAGGACCTACTCTCGTATTGAACAGAGCATAGATGTCAAACATAGATAACAGTTACATAGATGTCGAACAACACTTTCTTTCTGGTATGGCAAAAAGCTCATGGCACAAAACTCAGGGCACGTAATGTGGATTCACTCTAAGGGACAATGCACATAAGAGCTGTGTCGTGCTGTGTCGTGTTGTGCCTTGCTCTTGCCGTGCTGTGCTGTGCTTTGCCATGCTGTGTGCTGCTACCAGAGATGAATAGGGAGATTGCCAGCGCCCCGGAAAAAAGTGAGGCGGACTTCGGCGCGCGGCGCGCTACTGGCCTCTCGCGGCAGGGACGTCGAACTGTACACACGCCACCTAATCGGCTGTTCAAACATGTGTACGGCGTGGAGCGGGGGAAGCGGGAGAAGACGGCTTGGCGGCTCGGTGCACGTGCACTGAGCGTGTGTATGCTGGAGCGGCCCGGCGCGCCGCGCGCCTGCCGTCTCTGTTTACTTCTCCCGCAACAATCCGACAACGGCCGAGCGGCCTGACAATCGACGCTCGGTCGAACATTTTTATTACACGCACTAATTAACGAAATTTTTAACTCAAAACTACCAAACCAAAATTCTAAATCGCAACCCAAGCCCGAAGGGGGGGAGATAAACATAAACGATTTTAGTGCTACGGATTAATATCGTACCGGTAGCCGTGGCGGCTAAGCCGTGCAGTTACTTTTGCTCCATTCTTTTGGATCCAAGTTCGATTCCCGTTCGCATTTTTTTTTTTTTTTTTTTTTTCACTATAACATAAGTATGTAAAATTTCTTTCATTCTATTATTATTGTATAAACATTTTTTTACCTCAATTTTTGTTTTCGGTTTGTCCCAGATAACATTGCAAGTAAAATTTTCGTTTTCAAAATTATTTTATTAAATGCGCTAATGTTATAAGTACTATAATATTTTGGGTAATATTTGTTTACCCAGTTAAGAATATTTTGAGTAAATTAATTCACTGAAAATGAATTGATTAATTAATTTAATACATGGTTATTAATAATTTAATAATAATCGTTGTGCACGCAAGTTCAATTTCCTAAATACATATTCCCGCATTCACGTTCTCTAATCCCAAAAATATATGTTATTTGTTATATAAGTAAGTTTCTATTAATATTATTGATTAAATCCTAATCAATAAATATCACAACTGTAAGAACAGAATGACCAATTTGAAAAACATCTTTAATCAAAGAATAATTAGAATACCGCTTATCTGTATTTCCAAAAGCACGTTTTGCCAGCCGAATATACGATTCGGTGATGTACAAAAAATACGATTGTGCTTTAATTATTTATTGAACCCTTAAAGAAACTAACATGAAAATCCAAAGTCAAAATCCAAACGGGTTAAGGTGATGAGCCTGAAAGATTTTACACTTTGCATTTTTATTATACACATTTATTACTCTAGTGGAGCAGGCTTGCAAATAATTAATTAAACTTTCAATTATAATTATTCAGGTATTCTTTGAAGGAAATGGTCATTACACTATCTATAATTATTCAGTTTAATAAGGATTATAATTTTAATCATTAATTAAACCCACGTTTAATTAAAAATAAGCATTCAATTGTTAATTAAACCCGCGTTTAATTAAGAATTAAAATTGCAATTGTTAGTTGAACACGTTTAGTTAGTTTAATTCGGAATTAAAATTTCAATTGTTAATTAACATTCTTTAACATATTATAAACGAAAATCGCGCCGCAGAAGGCGGACGAGTTTTGCAAAAACTCGAGTATACTCTACGCAACACGATCCTGCTTTTGGAGTGAATATGCGATTGTGCCGCGTATAAGACCCAAATTTACGTTTCGAGACCCGATTTTCTAGCAGGAGGCTTCAAGGAACATTTCCTAGCGTTTTTAAATACTACTATTCTGTAATACAAACGACGAAGCCGCGGCAGAAATCGGGGGAATTTAAGAAAACTCTGGTATAGTCTGTACACGACGGGAACGCGAACCCATTGCAAAAGCAATTTAGATTTAGATTTCCTAAATTTCTTCGCCTTTAGTGGCGCGTTTTTCGTTTAGAACATGTTCAAGAATGCTATTTTACCCATGTAATTAACGATTGAAGTATTAATTCTTAATTAATTGCGGATTTAATTAACGATTAAAATTCGAATTCTTTATTGATGATGGTATAATTGATATTTTCGCAACCTTAAGTAGTGGAGTTGAAATTTTAATAATTTCAAAAACCATGTTTTAATCAATAATAACTCTTCTATCAAATAATCGAAACATATTTCTGCGAAATATAATCAATTACAATCTGTATAATATGAAAAATAAAAGAATTTTTATGTTATATACATTTATTACTATAGTGGAGTTGAAATTTGAATAATTTCAAAAATCATATTTGAATTAATAATAACTCTTCTATAAAATATATAATTATATACTTACTTTTACAGCGACCTAATTATTTTACTCGCTTTCCCATTCATTAATTTTTTATTCTATTTAAATGTATCAAATAGCCAAGACTTATGACTTTTGTGACAACTTTTCGAAGTACGTCAATAATCATAAAAGAGATAGGCAAACAATATAGAAAATTACAATAATCTCTGAAATAAGACAATGCGAAAAATTCCGTACTTTTTGAAGCTACATTTGTCATTTTTAAAGCGATATTCTTAATTAGTCCAGCTTCATAGAAAGCTGGACTCCATCGAATATTGCGATCAAAGCAAACTCGACTTGATAACATTTTTTTCCACCCCTTCTTTAAAGTATTTGGTAATAGTAATATCTTTAGTTGCATTATTATTCTCTATTTTTTTCATTAATAACGAATCGATAAAATTTGGAATTTTACAGCGTAAAAAAAATTTTTTTAAATTAGATCTCAAACTTCTTAATGTTTTTAATTCTAATTTTTTTCCGAGAACAAATGATTTTTAAATTATAAAAGTTAAAAAATTAACAACGTATCGTTTACTAAACTTATTACGTTACTTTTTACATGATATCTTCAATACTATATAACAGTATTATTATGGTTATCAGAATTTATTCAATGTTATTTTCAAGCATTTATGTATTATTAGTATTTTTACAGATCTTTTTTGGAAGAGTCTGAAAAAATGAATTGCTAAATTTTTTCTTGACTTTAAATGGTCTGTGTATTCTTGGAAATCCGCGGCGCGCGCGCGGGCTACGGGGGCTCTTGTCCGCTCGCTCGCGCGCGTGTGTTGTTGTTCCGCGTTTGGCGGTTTAAAGAGCTTGCATTTGTTTTTATTCAGACTTTAAGTTGCGTGGCGCGTGCATAATCGTTGTGACAGTAAGCCAGGGATAGCCACATATTTCTAGTGCGTGTGACAAAACTGAAGTGTATGAAAGTGACATTTGTGCTAATTAAAGGTGCGCTTTATTAACAATGTGTTTTTAGCTACCGCCGAAAACAGTTAACTTTTTGTAGATTATTCTTTAACCGAACAACGCTAATAACTTACGCTAAGTACTTGTGTACTTTCATTTATTATAATGTAAAGTGTAGTGTACTTTTTCTATAATGAGTGAAAGTGTTAAGACGATGATGCCAAAGCGAGAGACGACCTACAGTCGATGCAAATATTGGCATTGCAACAATGGGAAGTACAATGGTTACCATTTGTATCATTTCCCTGCTAAACAAGAAAAGCAGCTACAGTGGATAGAAAATTCAGGTTAGTATTGTACACATTTTCTATTAGGATAAAATCGTCGCTTCCCGGTTAAAAGGCGTTATTTATAAATTGGCTTTATAAAAATGCGTTATCTGGAAATCGGCCTGAAAGAGGCGTTCGCTCGGAATGAACCTGAAGAAGGCGTTTTCCGCGCGTAAATTTTTTTACTCTAATTAAAGTTGGCCGCATTGTCAACATTTTCTTGATTTAATTTCAAAAATATATTATATGATAATTAGATACAATGTTTGAAATTAACTGCAAATGCGGGGCGAAAGTAAAATTAACATATTTTGTGTTTAACGATTTATTTATACAATACTATATTGATTTTATAATAAATATATAATGAATATATGTATAACTAATATTATATAATTTTTTTTAAACACGTGTCCCAAACAGATTTTTTCTACTACTTCTTTATACAATAAGGGAACGGAAAGTACTCGTGTACAATCAAAACCGACATCCTTTTGCTCGGTATTGAGAATAAAAAAATGATTTTTTTGTATTTCCAGAAAAATACTAAAAAATTACTTTTTTTCTTTAAATGTTAGCCATTTTATCAGGTTAAATAATACAAAAATTAAAAAAAAAAGAGAATCAAACTTAAAATTAAATTAAATTAAAAGTTACGTGAGTTTTAAGATAAGTTTGAGATACACGAAAAATTTTGAAAAGCGGTAAAAGCGATATCTCCAAACTCATAACTTTTCAAGAATTTAAAATTTTTTATTTTTCAAAAAAGGAAATGAAAGCTCTCGCTTTCTAGTTTCAAATTCTCTATTTTGCCTTAAAAAAATTTTGACGACTTTTAAGGTCGTTACAAAGGCTACTTTTTTGTATAGATATATTCATAAATATATATACATATATGTGTGCGTATGTGTGCGTGTGTGTGCGTGTGTGTATTTAATACACAGAACTATATACCTGAAAGTTGTATAAAAAAACGCGCATTTCGAGCCGTGATTTGGGAAAGAATGAAAAAAAAAATAGTACACATTTCGATACAAGTGTGTGAAGCGGATGATTCGCATACGAGTGCAGTTCGTCCGCGCGAGCGAAGAGATAGCGACAAAAACACCCGTGCATCGATCACCCGCTCTACCCACATGCATTGAACTATTTTTTTAACGAAGTGAACGAAACTCGGAGAACAATTATTATGTATGCATAATGTATATACTTGAAAAGTGTGAAGTTTGGCTTGCGAGAAGCGAGAGTGACAATCATACGAGTCAAGGGCAAGATAAGGAGGTTGGAAGCACAGTCCTACGAGAAGCGTACGCGAAGTAAATTGATCTACGCATGGGCGTACTTCGCGTACACCGTGTGTAAAACAGCTACTTTGCGCGCGCAAACGAAGCACGAAAAAGTGAGTTTCGCACACTCCGTTAAAAAAAAAAAATCAAATTTTTCCCAGGTTAACGAGGAATTTGTATATTACCCAACTAGGGAAGCATCAAGAGCAAGTCCAGAGAATATGTTAATTACCACACGAGCCGAAGGCGAGGCTGACAAACATGTGCTCTGGGATGGCCCTCTTCATCCCCGTGTTGCGTATACTGTTTTTCACCATACCCAGGCCAAAAATACCAGATTCGCGTTTTTGAGTCAGAAGCGAAAGCGGTACTTTCGGCCAGTATGGTGAATAAATAGAAAGTTAGGCGATTCTCACATGCACGGATATTGCCGCTCGAGCGGCATAATCACCTTCTTTATGTACGCGTAGTGTATACGCTATTTTTTTCTCACAAGTTACGGAATAAACTATGAAAGGAACAAAAAAAAGCAAATTAAAGGTCTTGTTTTCCAGTTTAATTTGAATTTAATTGATTTTTTTTTCAATTTTTGTATTATTTTTTCTGAGAAAATGGCTAGCATTTGAAAAAGGGTAATTTTTTATCATTTTTTTCTGGAAATACAAAAAAATCATTTTTTATTCCCAATGTCGAGAAAAGGGGTGTCGTTTTTTATTATACACGAGTACTTTCCGTTTCGTTATTGTATAAAGAAGTAGTAGAAAAAATCTGTTTGGGAGGTGTGTTTAAAAAAAAAAATTATATAATATTGGTTATACATTTGCCCCGCATTTGCAGTTAACTTAAAAAATTGTAACTAATTATCATATAATATATTTCTGAAATTAATTCAAAAAAATGTTGACAATGTGGCCAACTTAAATTAGAGTCAAAAAAATTTACGCGCGAGATAACGCCATTCTCAGATGAATTAGAAGTTAACACCTTCTTCAGGCTGATTTCCAGATAACGCCTTTTACAAGCCGATTTTTAAATAACGCCTTTAAACCGAAAAGCGACGAAATAATAGTTCAGCAATAAAAAAAAAATGTGTACAGTAAATGATTTTTTTAAACACGTGCTATTAATTTATTTTAATTTATAAAACGAAATGATAATAGAGAGAACAAATGAGACCATTGCTTTAACGTGATGATAACTTCTTACTTGTATCAATTTAATAATAAAAGTTGAAATTTATTATGTATATATTTACCGGTGATTTCATATGTGTAATGGATATAATAACAGAGTAATAAATTAATTACAAAAAAAGTCATGACTTTTTTGCGCGATAAAAAAAGCAACAATTTTGTATTAGAAATAAATAAAATAGGATTCTGTATTTCATCAAGTTCGTTTATTTCGTGATTTTTTCTTCATTTTTAATCGTGTGGTTCATTTATTGGAATACCCATTTTTACAGCAATATAAAGAATATTATTGCTACTTTAACTTTAAAAGATAATTTGTTTTCTGATCTGTTTTTTAATTACTATTTTAAATGTAAGTACCCTTCCTCTTCCCACTATAGCTTGACATTTTGAAATTAATAATCTGCTTTAATCTTAATATCGCGAAAGCACGCTTAACTTTTTTATTATTTTAATTTTCGAAAATCTATTACCTAACAAACAATAGTTCAGCTTTCCGTCTTGAAAATATTTTATTTATATGTAAGTTGTGAATTAATTTCAAGAAAATATATGCTAATAAATGTTCATAAAATATAGTTTTATCCGAAGGTAAGCAACTAAAAAAATAATAATTTTTAAAAATTACAAATTAATATATTATGCATGAACGTAATTTTTTTTATCGCTATTATTTGTTTTTGATGTTGTTATTGAAAAAGTAATATTTTTCTTAAGAACTTCTTCTTAAGAATAAAGGGCATAGCTAACGAAAATTGTTGTTTTTCAATTGTCGAGAATTTCATTCTGCATCTAGTACATAATTAATATAAGCTCAATGTTAAATGTAAAGTCTGTTAAAAGTGAATAATTTATTTTGAAAACGTTCAAAATTGATAGAAATAAGATTATTTTTCCAATATCTTAAATGAAATATTTTAAACATGTTTTGTAGGAAACTTTTTTCTTTTTGGTACAAAGTACCTTTAAAATAACCAGAAATGCTACTGATAGAAGAAAAAATAATTTACTTTAAGATAAATAACAGATCATTGATAATTATAGTATAATTACAAAAAAAAATATATATATATAAGAAATCCTATATCACTTTTAAATTTTCACAGGAAACATTTTACTTTCCAATTGGTCCACAACTTCCATTAGATCTGCAGGACTCTGTCAACTACATTTCAAGGACGATGACTTCAAATTCAACAAAGAAGAATTTAACTTTTGAAGCCGAATAGCGTTCCTCTTCATTGGCAAAGAGCTGAAAATGGCGGTGAAGAACTGCCTGCACAAGCGCAAGCTCAGCTTGAGATGCATGCAGAAGAAGCCGAACAACAACAACCAGAACAAGAAAGGCAACAAGAACAACATCAGAGGCAACAACAAGGACAGCAAGAAGAACAACAAGATCAACAACATCAAGGACAACAACAAGGACAACAAGAACAACATCCTCAAGAAGAACATCAGCAGCAACAGGTAGTACAAGACGTTTATGTAAATGAAACGGCAGAAGAGCCCCAATCGGAAAAAGAGAATGATTTTATAGGTACGGTGAAAAGGTCATTGACATCTGTATCTTACCCCTCTGGTAAGGAAATTTTTTCTTATTCTGAAAAGGATGGTGACCTGTCGTTTCTTCATTATGAGCCCCCTGCTAAGACTATTAAAGTAAACGTTAGTTCAACAACTGAAGACTCTACTCCAATTGCTTCACCTTTGAGAAAACGCGTTGATACAATAGTTCAGTATAAAGTTTATATTTGTAAATTAAAAAGTAAATTATTAGCTGCAGAAACAAAGATTCAACAATTGCAGAGAGCCCTTAAAACTGAGAAAACTAAGAACAGTCGTTACGCTAAACGTTTAGAAAAAAATGTGAACAAAAAATTTGCCGATATTGACGATCTTTTGAAAGAAAAAGATATCCCTGATATGGCTAAGACAATGTTAAAATTACAATTGCACAAGCCCAACACGCCATATACAACCGATGAGAAAGACTTGGCAAAACAAATTTATTTTCATTCAGCAGCTTGTTATTCTCGATTAAGGGCTGGGGGATTAGTTTTGAATCAACGGTTAGATCCTGGGTAGCGGAATGTGATATTGTCCCAGGTATCAATGACGCAATTTTTAAGAAGATAGGACAATATTTGATGCTCCTTCCGGAGCAAGAGCGATTGTGTGCGTTGAAATTTGATGAAATGTCCATCAGAGCGGCAGAAGAATATTCGAAAAAATATGATGTAATCGAAGGTCTTGTCGATATGGGGAAAGATCGTAGAGATTCTAAAGTCGCGAAACACGTGTTACTATTTTGCATTGATAGTATTAATGCCAACAATTCATGGCGTCAAATAGTAGCTTTCGGATTTAACAAAAATGGCACTAGTGCAGAAGAGCTATTTGAGATCGTTCCCCAAATTGTAACAGAACTTCGAAAAGTAGGAGCAAATATTCGTGCGATTGTTTGTGATCAAGGTAGCAACAACCAAAAATTATTTAAATTATTGAAAGTATCTCCAAAGTATCCTTATTTTATTTTAGATTCTGTAAAGATTTTTGCAATTTTTGATTGGCCACACCTTATCAAAAGATTGATAGCACAGCTAAGAGCCCACGATTGCATTTATGTTGATGATGAAAAAATTATTTCTTTCACCGATTTAAAGCAAACCTGGAAGCTTGACAAATTTCATAGTACATCAAATTTATTAGGCTTTTTATCAGAAAATCACTTTAACCCTGATAGTTTTGATGCTATGAAAGTAAAGCTTGCTTTTCAACTGTTAAGTCGTCGAATGGCATGTGCAATTAAATTAGCCGGCGAAGATGTTCAATCAGGGTTATCTTCGGATACATGGAAAAAGTCAGCCGATTTTGTTGAGACAATGGATGCTGTTATCGATGCATGTAATGTATATAGTTTGAAAAATCGACATGCATTGAAGCGACCATTGTCTGACAGAAATCCAGAAATTCAACAGCGACTTGAAAGTTTTCATCGAGTGGTCAGAGAAATGGTATGTAAATAATAAAAAAGGCAACAAGGCGCCTTGTTTTTATGGGTTACCTCTCACTGCTCGTGCTTTACTAAGTCTGTATTTGGAAATAAAATCTTCATTCCCCGACTTTGAATTAACAACAGGTCTGTGCATTCAAGATTCTGTGGAGCATGCTCATTCTAAGTTGCGCGGAAGAGGTGGATTTAATCCGAATCCTACCTGTAGAATGTATCGAAGAATTATAACTTGACTGCTTTAAAAAGTACTTTACGTAAATTTTTTAACTATTAAATCATGAGCGTACTTTTTCCCAATGATAGTTATAAGTTCCCGTTTTTGAATAATAATAATGACATTATAATATACGTTCTGGTGTAAATATGTTGATAATGTTCTAAATTATTAATATAAGGCGACTCGATTTGTTGTATCGTTTTGTAATTATAATGTATAAAGTGTGTAAATAACATAATTATTATCCTTTTTAGGATATTTTTCAGGTATATTACACAAGACAAATTATTAGAAAATTACATTTTCAAGGTAAAATTTTTATAATGTTATAAAAATATTTAAAACTTTATAAAAATACAAAAAATAATTTAGGATTCCTATGGCTAATAAGGTATTATCGTTTTCAGATCGTTTTATTTTCAGGTGGGGGATGATTTTGGTTGCCTTCTCGTTGGTGCCCCCCGAAAACAAATGAGCTTATTGTAATTAATCGATGCAGTGCAATAAGTTCTTTTGGCCAAACAACCAATAAATTAGTTTAAAAAACACCATGCTTAATATAAAATATTAATCAAATTTTTCATTTATTTTACGTAAAAAATCTTTTTATATTCAAAATTCTGTTTTGTTAATAGATATGAAAAGATATTATTAGATAAAAAGCCTTCAATGAAACTGGACTAATTACCTCTCTTTCTCTTGTGTGCATCCGTCCGTCTCCTATTAGAATATCGCCTTAAAAATGATAAACGTAACTCCAAAAAGTAATTTTTCGCATTAGTCGTATTTAAGAGATTATTGGGACGTTCTAAATTGTTTGCAACAATTTTAAGAAGTACGAAATATAAATATAAGAGATTTTTCAAAAGATTGTTAGAGTGCTTGCCTTCTCTTATATATGATTAACGCTATTTAATAAAAACTTAGTCCATGAAATGTTTAATATTTACGTACTTCTAAAAGTTGTCACAAAAGTCATAAGTCTTAGCTATGTGATACATTTAAATAGAATAAAAAATTAAAGAATGGGAAAGCGAGTAAAATGATTAGGTCGCTGTAAAAGTATGTATATAATTATATATTTCATAGAAGATTTGTTATTAATTCAAATATGATTTTTGAAATTATTCAAATTTCAACTCCACTACAGTAATAAATGTCTATAACATAATAATTTTTTTTTTCGTATTATACAGACTATAATTAATATTTCATAGAAATATGTTGTTTCGATTATTTGATAGAAGAGTTATTATTGACTAAAACATGGTTTTTTAAATTATTAAAATTTTAACTCCACTACAAGGTTGCGAAAATATGAATTATACCATCATCAATAAAGAATTCGAATTTTAATCGTTAATTAAACCCGCACTTAATTAAGAATTAATATTTCAATCGTTAATTACATGGGTAAAATAGCATTCTTGAACATGTTCTAAACGAAAAACGCGCCACTAAAGGCGAAGAAATTTAGGAAATCTAAATCTAAATTGCTTTTGTAATGGTTTCGCGTTCCCGTCGTGTATAGACTATACCAGAGTTTTCTTAAATTCCCCCGATTTCTGCCGCGGCTTCGCCGTTTGTATTATATTACAGAATAGTAGTATTTAAAAACGCTAGGAAATGTTCCTTGAAGCCTCCTGCAAGAAAATCGGGTCTGGAAACGTAAATTTAGGTCTTACACGCGGCACAATCGCGTATTCACTCTAAAAGCAGGAACGTGCTGCGTAGAGTATACTCGAGTTTTTGCTAAACTCATCCGCTTTCCGCGGCGCGATTTTCGTTTATAATATGTTAAAGAATGTTAATTAACAATTGAAATTTTAATTCCGAATTAAACTAACTAAACGTGTTCAACTAACAATTGCAATTTTAATTCTTAATTAAATGGTTTAATTAACGATTGAATGCTGATTTTTAATTAAACGTGGGTTTAATTAATGATTAAAATTCTAATTCTTATTAAACTGAATAATTATAATTGAAAGTTTAATTAATTATTTGCAAGCCTGCTCCACTAGAGTAATAAATGTGTATAATAAAATTGCAAAGTATAAAATCTTTCAGGCTCATCACCTTAACCCATTAACGCACAAATGCACATTTTTGTGCACACATTTTCAAGTACAGAATTCTATTGGAAAAACAAAGTGATTTTTATTCAAAATCCTATATAGGGGGTTTTCGAGGGTGCTCTTTCAGAATCTGCAACTTATTTTTTAAAAAAAAGTCAGTAAGTGTATTATTTTTGAGTTTTTAAAAAAAAAAAGTAAAAAAATTTAATAAAATTTTTTTTTCAAATCAATTTTTGTTACTGTTTCTGTTTTTGGATAATCATATTACCGCCAGAAATCGCGATCCGAATGTCTGGCGTTTCCAAAACACTGGTTGTGAATCTTTTTTCCCCTTTTAGCTTTTCCAAAATGGCGGATTTTGTGAAACAGCGTAATGTTAAACTTCATGATTTTTTTTCTCAAAAGAATCACTCAAAAAATACGTATGAATTTTTTCAGAAGTTTTTGAGACATTTTTTGATTTTTCAAAAATGTTAAAAATTAAAAAATTCAAAATTGGTTCAAAAACTTCTGAAAAAATTCATACGTATTTTTTGAGTGATTCTAAGCATTTTTTGTTCTATAACATTTTTTCGTTAAGTTCATACATTTCGAGAAAAAAAATCATGAAGTTTAACATTACGCTGTTTCACAAAATCCGCCATTTTGGAAAAGCTAAAAGGGGAAAAAAGATTCACAACCAGTGTTTTGGAAACGCCAGACATTCGGACGGCGATTTCTGGCGGTAATATGATTATCTAAAAACAGAAACAGTAACAAAAATTGATTTGAAAAAAAAATTTTATTAAATTTTTTTACTTTTTTTTTTTAAAAACTCAAAAATAATACACTTACTGACTTTTTTTTACAAAATAAGTTGCAGATTCTGAAAGAGCACCCTCGAAAACCCCCTATATAGGATTTTGTATAAAAATGACTTTGTTTTTCCAATAGAATTCTGTACTTGAAAATGTGTTCACAAAAATGTGCATTTGCGCGTTAATGGGTTAACCCGTTTGGATTTTGACTTTGGATTTTCATGTTAGTTTCTTTGAGGGTTCAATAAATAATTAAAGCACAATCGTATTTTTTGTACAGCACCGAATCGTATATTCGGCTGGCAAACCGTGCTTTTGGAAATACAGATAAGCGGTATTCTAATTATTCTTTGATTAAAGATTTTTTCAAATTGGTCATTCTGTTCTTACAGTTGTGATATTTATTGATTACGATTTAATCAATAATATTAATAGAAACTTACTTATATAACAAATAACATATATTTTTGGGATTAGAGAACGTGAATGCGGGAATATGTATTTAGAAAATTGAACTTGCGTGCACAAAGTAGTCGTTGTGCAATAAAAACATATTTTTTTTTTCACTATAACATAAGTATGTAAAATTTCTTTCATTCTATTATTATTGTACAAACATTTTTTTTACCTCAATTTTTGTTTCTGGTTTGTCCCAGATAACATTGCAAGTAAAATTTTCGTTTTCAAAATTATTTTATTAAATGCGCTAATGTTATAAGTACTATAATAATTTAATAATAATTTATTACATTATTAATAACCATGTATTAAATTAATTAATCAATTCATTTTCAGTGAATTAATTTACTCAAAATATTCTTAACTGGGTAAACAAATATTATCCAAAATATTATAGTACTTATAACATTAGCGCATTTAATAAAATAATTTTGAAAACGAAAATTTTACTTGTAATGTTATCTGGGACAAACCGAAAACAGAAATTGAGGTAAAAAAAATGTTTGTACAATAATAATAGAATGAAAGAAATTTTACATACTTACGTTATAGTGAAAAAAAAATGCGAACGGGAATCGAACTTGGATCCAAAAGAATGGAGCAACAGTAACTGCGCGGCTTAGCCGCCAGGGCTACCGGTACGATATTAATCCGTAGCACTAAAATCGTTTATGTTCATCTCCCCCCCTTCAGGCTTGGGTTGCGATTTAGAATTTTGGTTTGGTAGTTTTGAGTTAAAAATTTCGTTAATTAGCGCGTGTAATAAAAATGTTCGGCCGAGCGTCGATTGTCAGGCCGCTCGGCCGTTGTCGGATTGTTGCGGGAGAAGTAAACAGAGACGGCAGGCGCGCGGCGCGCCGGGCCGCTCCAGCATACACACGTTCAGTGCACGTGCACCGAGCCGCCGAACCGTCTTCTCCCGCTTCCCCCGCTCCGCGCCGTACACACGTTTGAACAGCCAATCAGGTGGCGTGTGTACAGTTCGACGTCGCTGCCGCGAGAGGCCAGCAGCGCGCCGCGCGCCGAAGTCCGCCTCACTTTTTTCCGGGGCGCTGGCAATCTCCCTATTCATCTCTGCTGCTACGCGTGGATTACTTATAGAACTAATGTCGCTCATTGGCGAATGTTTAAGTATTAGCCAATCAACGGCGTAGTTTCACAGGTAATCCATACTCACTACGGCAAAAGCACAGCCAGTACGGCAACAGCAAGGCACGGCACGGCAAAGCACAACTCAACACAGCACGGCACGGCTCTAAGGGACTGTCCACATAGCTTCTCATGTGCCTTGTCTCTTGTCTCATGTCTCAAGCGCGAAAAAAATCGTTGTCCGCAATCTTAATCATTTCTAATCTATGGTCATTTTTTCTGTATAATTTTCTATTGCCATAAACTATAAATATACAAGAATTCGGACAACGATTTTTTTCGCGCGTGAGACATGAGACAAAAGACAAGGCACACCAGACGTTATGTGGACAGTCCCTAAATACTATGACACTTACAGTGAATTCACATTGCATGCCGTATGCCGTATGCCGTCAGAAAAAAAGTTGTCTGAAATCTATAGGATTTATAACTCTATGGTTATAAATCCTATAGGAATTGTAACCATAGAGTTATAAATATTATAGATTTCGAACAACAACTATTTTTCTGACGGCATACGGCATACGGCATGCAATGTGGATTCACTGTTAAAAAAAAACAGTGCACGGACACAAGAAATAGCATTGGTTGTATATCTATATACACGGTGTCTCATTTTAATCTATGCAGCCAAATATCTCCGAATGCAGGCCAGATACAGAAAAATGGTTCAGATAAAAATTGTTCGTGACGATGGGGGTCAACTTTTGGTCACCTTCAATTTGACCTTGAGATCATTTTTCAAGGTCATTTCAAGGTTAAGATCATTTTTTCAAATTAGAACCCCTATTTCTGACGTCGGAATCGGATAGAGCGGGAAATTTTACGTCCAAAACCGTTCTTTAAACATTTTTTTGTGACCTCCACAAGGTTAAATCAAGGTCAAATGCTTAAAAATTGGTCAGAACGCGAAATTTCATAGTTGTCTCAAGCAGAACAAGCCTTGATAAACCCAACCAATTAAAGGATGTCTTATACAGCTCAGCATGCCGCTTAGCTGCTGCACGATAATTGCCATTATATTGCTCTAAAACCATTATCATGTCAACTATTTGATCAGCTGGATAATTCACAGATACAATAAAAAAGGGATCTGTACCCAACACCAGACCCACCAACTCTTATGAATTTTGATGTGCTAAAACCGAATCTGGGGCCAGAATTATGCCATCACCTTCCATTTTTTATTAAAACTCAAGAAATCACCCTCCCACTTACGAAAATTCATGATTTTATGGGAATAAGCGTTACGTAAAAAAATATAAAGTGAAAGAAATTTTTATCTTTATCACAGGAATAACGATGTCAACAGTTTAAAATCTAATAATTGATAACAAGATTAACTAAGAGGTTAAAATACAAGTGTTAACTATTACATTGTTGAAAATAAGCAAGAATTGAATTTTCAACAATTTGTATTGAATTTGTAACTTAAGTTAAATTTCCAAGACACGAAGGTTTATTTGTTCTCAATATTTTAAAAAATAATTTAAAAATTAAATCTTTTTCAATTATCTCGTCTATAAGTAAAGTTACATCATGGCGGATTATCCAGCTGATCAAATAGTTGAAATGATAATGGTTTTAGGGCAATGTAATGGTAATTATCGTGCAGCAGCTAGGTGGTATGCTGAGTTGTATCCACAAAGAAGACATCCTACTGATTTAACAATCAGAACTTTAACTCAAAGAGCTCGCGGTGGTCACCTTATTCGTCAGCGCAGGCACCACGAATACGATGAAAACGATGCTCGTGTCGTGACTATTTTAGCAATTGTTCATCTCAACCCGCATATTAGCACACGCCAAATTGAAAGAGAAATTGGTATTTCCCGTCCGACGGTTTCAAGGATTCTGAGAATTATTGATTATCATGCCTACCATATAACTTTAGTTCAGGAACTAAGGCAGAACCATATTCAATTGCGCATTGAATTTTGTCACTGGGCTTTAAAAATGGTAGAAAGTGATCCAGATTTTTTCAAATACGTCCTTTTTTCGGATGAGGCAAAATTTTGTAGCGATGGGCGACTGAACAGGCACAATTGCCATTATTGGTCAGATGTGAACCCTCAGAGCGATGGATCATCAAAATCGGTGGAGCATAATGGTGTGGTGTGGGAATAGTCAATGGTTACTTGATAGGTCCGTATTTCTTTGAGCGAAATGTCGATAGAAGCAGCTATTTAGAGCTAATAAGAGATCATTTGCCAGTACTTTTGGAAAACGTCGACCTAGCTACAAGACAAAGAATGTGGCTTCAGCAAGATGGTGCAGCACTACATTTTGCACGAATCGTTCGATTTTTAAATAACAACTACAATGACAGGTGCTAATTCACCAGATTTTTTTTGTGGGGGTACGTAAAAAATGTAGTTTTTGCTCAACGGCCTACAACAAGGGAAGATTTTAGGGATAGAATTCGTAGAGCTTGCGAATCCATTTCTAGAGCAACGTTGCTCAGGACTGTGGATCATTTCCAACGGCGATTACGCCTGTGGCAACGGAGGTAACTTTGAACATGTACTCCGTGGATAGATAATGTCAACTGCAGTAATAATGGTGAGAGACAAGGGGACTCACGTTAAACAAGCACCCCAGTGAGAGGCAAGGGGACTCACGTTAAACAAGCATCCCAGTGAAAGGCAAGGGGACTCACGTTAAACAAGCACCCCAGTAAGAGGCAAGGGGACTCACGTTAAACAAGCACCCGTGAGAGGCAAGGGGACTCACGTAAACAAGCACCCCAGTGAGAGGCAAGGGGACTCGCGTTAAAAAAAGCACCCCAGTGAGAGGCAAGGGGACTCACGTTAAACAAGCACCCTAGTGAGAGGCAAGGAGACTCACGTAAACAAGCACCCCAAAGGAAACAGGCCTTACTACTACTACGTCCGCGTCGTTGTTTCTGGGTAACGCTAAACGTAAGGACCCAGTATTATCAAAAAGAGCTTAAAGTCAATAGAGCAATGTTGCTGGAACTTCTGTAGATAAGTGACCGCGAAAACTCCCAGGATAGTATTTTTAGCGATTTTGATGGAAATTGGAAAATTGACCCCACTTAAAGCGATTCAATCTCCAGGTGGTACTCCGGCGTCGCATCTGACTTCGAATTTATAATCAGCGACCCCTGAAGCTCTCAGAATGTGTTTTTAGTGATTTTCATAGTGATTCAAAATGACCTCATTTGGGATATTTCAGCCTCCATACGGTACCATCGCATCGCACCCCACAGAAACCTAACATCATGTTCACAATTGGCGACCACAAAAATTTCTTAATTGGTTGGGTTTATCAAGGCTTGTTCTGCTTGAGACAACTATGAAATTTCGCGTTCTGACCAATTTTTAAGCATTTGACCTTGATTTAACCTTGTGGAGGTCACAAAAAAATGTTTAAAGAACGGTTTTGGATGTAAAATTTCCCGCTCTATCCGATTCCGACGTCAGAAATAGGGGTTCTAATTTGAAAAAATGATCTTAACCTTAAAATGACCTTGAAAAATGATCTCAAGGTCAAATTGAAGGTGACCAAAAGTTGACCCCCATCGTCACGAACAATTTTCATCTGAACCATTTTTCTGTATCTGGCCTGCATTCGGCGATATTTGGCTGCATAGATTAAAATGAGACACCGTGTATATCAAGAACAGCGAGGAACAACGAGCAGTTCTTCATATATATAGATATACAACCAATGCTATTTCTTGTGTCTGTGCACTGTTCTTTTTTAAGTGCCCGGGCCCTTACGTACTATGTCCCTAAAGGAGAGTGCACATAAGCGCTACGCGACGCGACGCGACGCAACGCAACGCTACTGTTACTTGTGGAATTTGTTGCTTGGCTAATAAGTTTTGTGGTGTACGAGTTAACTATATATAACCGTAGGGTTACTCGACTTATTAGCCAATCAGCAACAAATTCCACAAGTAACAGTAGCGTTGCGTTGCGTCGCGGAGCGTCGCGTAGCGCTTATGTACACTCTCCCTAACGCATCGACGTCAGTTTACTAGCTCATTGGATAAGGAAGCACGATTTGGAGCACATGCGCCATTTCCGTGCATTTTCCGCTTAATCACTTATTTATTAGTTCATTATTAATAAGTATGAATGTTTTTAAGGATTTCAAGTTATTTTAAATTCTTTTACGCAATTATTATTAATTGTGCCCTTTATTTCTATACGTCCGCAATTAATAATCAAGTGATTATTTTTGTTACTATAAAACAAAAATGTTAAATAATTCATAATTAATTTTTCTATTTGAAATGTTTTAATTTTCTTTTCTTAATAGCAAGAATTAAGACCAAAAAATTAAAAGAACAATTAACAAACATAGATTATGTAAAAAATATTTAGCAAGAAATTAATACTATTTTGATAAATAAATTGCATGAATAAGTTACTATATTATAAAAGGATTACGAAAAAACTATTTTACAAACAATTTTTTTTAAGTTTGCTTATTTATTTTTGTTTTTCATTAAAAATATGTAATATGCGAGCAATCTAACCTTATCATATCAAGCTTTTAAGGTTGTATTGGCCGTAAGGTCCCTGTGAAGTTAGTTTTTCACGTTAAAACTGCGACAAATAATTATGTAAAGCAATCGATCAATTTTTAGTTCTCACGATGAATGTATCAATGCAATTGAAATATTATAAGCTTTAAAGATAAAAAATCAAAGCAAAATTGTAAACTCGGTACTATTTTTTTTAAATCGTCAAAATGCACTAATTTCAACGTAATGATAATTTTTACTTAATAAAAAGTAAATAAAGCTATTTATTTAATGCAGTTTGATTCCAGACTTTTGATCATTATTTGGGTCCTGGCGTGATCCATAATTCTCCATACGACATTTGGAGTGATCATTAATTGCTCCACGTAAGTGTTTAAAAACTAAAGTTCTTTAGGCACGACCACCGCTGCTCGTTACGCGACCGCTATTCGGGAGAGCCTTAGGGTGCGATTCCATGGCGTTCCGAAAAATTAGACGAAACCATTTAAGCCCGTAAGAGCGAGAGAGGCATTCACGGAAGAACCTCTCTCTCGCACTCACGGGCTTAAATGGTTCCGTCTAATTTTACGGAACGCCATGGGATCGCACCCTTATATTCTCACCACAGCGAAAATGGTTACACCTCAAATACTAATAATTTATTATATAAAAATTGTTCTTCACCTAAAATGAATCCATTTTAAGCGTTTTCCGAGATGTACCTATAGGTACATTACAGACATACATATACACTCCGCACAAAAATTAAGGGGATGCCTTACTCGTACTATTACCGACCGAGCAATTCACACAGTTTCAAGCTGATTAAAAATAAAATACGTCGAATCACAAAAAATCAAGAGAACACTCTTCTGTGTTTTTTAACGTTCTATCATCCAGTCAAAGTTTGGAGTCGAAATATCAAGCCGTTTTTTCAAAAACTTTGAACGAAATTAAATTTAATTTCGAGCAATTCACACAGTTTCAAGCTGATTAAAAATAAAATACGTCGAATCACAAAAAATCAAGAGAACACTCTTCTGTGTTTTTTAACGTTCTATCATCCAGTCAAAGTTTGGAGTCGAAATATCAAGCCGTTTTTTCAAAAACTTTGAACGAAATTAAATTTAATTTCGTTCAAAGTTTTTGAAAAAACGGCTTGATATTTCGACTCCAAACTTTGACTGGATGATAGAACGTTAAAAAACACAGAAGAGTGTTCTCTTGATTTTTTGTGATTCGACGTATTTTATTTTTAATCAGCTTGAAACTGTGTGAATTGCTCGGTCGGTAATGGTACGAGTATGGCATCCCCTTAAGGGAACACCTAAATTTAGCCTAAAAAGAAGCACCAACTTTAAGCTGATGTAACTTTGGCTAGAATTGTCCTAGAGAGAGCTTTTAAAAAGCAAATTACAGGTATTTTTTTTTTCAATTTTTAGATTCCATGAAGTGTTTTTTTCTTAACTTTAAATTTAATGCTTTTATAAATTAAAAACAAAACTCTGCGGAAATTTATAACCTTATACAACTTTCTCAGTTCACGCGGGCTCCAATAATTTTTTTGTACTTATAAACAAGTGCTTCTTAAAATTTAACTCAGCATAATTTCATTTTTTACGGGCCTAATATCGATTTTTTGTAACCGAGTTATCGCTGTTTAAGGACGCTCTTGCACGACAATACAGTTTGTGCGCTCAGCTCGTGCACGTCGTCTGCTATTTGTGTTTATAATCATGAATTAAAGGAAATTTCTCACGGCTACGTACAATTTACAAGGTGTGGTTTGAAAGGGGAAGCCGCAATCTTTACGCCGTGTTTTTTACTGGTCAAAAATTTGATCCCTTTTCAGAAATACTCGACTTAACCTATTTTTTGCCGCCGTCCCATAAGACTACATGTAAAACATGATAAGTTCAAACGTTAATTTCTCAAAATTTTCCACGGTTATAGGGTAAAATAAACATACCACAAGATTCGGTACATCTTGAACTATTGAAAATGTTATATCCCAGTTTGAAAATTTTCATGCAAGAGCGTCCTTAAAAAAAAAACGTGAATTTCAACTTTAATGCTTGTAATTCAGTGAAAAATTATCGTAGACATTTTCAAAAATGAAAATTAAAGGTTTTAAATCTCTCTTTTATGAAAAATTATTGCAATAATTTTAATTTCTTGATTTCCCTAAGAATTTTGTGGCTTTCTGAACTCCTGAAATGCAAGAACATTCACGACGCTAGGAACAGCATTCCGTAGGTCCATTAAAACTTCGAATTTAAGTGGTAGGGTGACTACACCAGTATTGGAACAGTCACTAGTTAACGAACATTTTCTTTATATATACGAAAATATCAAGCTTCCTACCTATTGTTTATCTAACATGACGATAATTTTTGAATCCTTGACAATTTTGATTTCATTTTATATAAAGATTCTGCATAAAAGAAATTATCTTCTTAAGAATAAATAAAAAACCGCCGCTATTAAGTGTTTCTTCACTGGCGATGTATTCCTTCACTGGTGAAACATATTTAGATACTAAGATTGCGTGTTCCTTTACTGGTTTTTAGGAGATATTTACAGATTTTCATTAAATAAAATTTTGACTTTGATTCTTTATTCAAAATTTGCTCACCAACGTAAAGTTTAAACATTTTAGAATGTAAATTTCAAAAGGGTTTTACTTTTAATCCATTTTTAAACCACTTAATTAAATAACAAAAGTTATAATTTCCTTATTCGTTCCTTCACTGGTGAAGTCACCCTACCAATGGACATTTTAAAGTAGACACTATGCCCTTGAAGATCCATTTTGATTTTCATTCATAAACGGCTGAGATATTGAACTTAAAAGCTCGATAACACTCTTAAGTACCCTAGACTCATTATCGTAAAACATTTTATGGACTGTTTCAATCTTTATTTGGCGATATTTGATCAAACTTTATTTTTCTAATTGAAATTTCAAACTTAATTTGAAAAAACTAACGCCTTCTGAACTGATAATTGCCGTCGAAGCGGATTTAATTTTTACTTCACTTAATACCCTTTATGGCCATGTGAAACCGTGAATTTCAATATTTTTTAAATCAACATTCAAGCGTTTATTCGGAAAAAAAATTTTGTCAAGCGCTCCGTACACATAAACACTGCATTCAAGAATTTTTTTGAGTGATTCTATTAACATTTTCGTTAGATATGCTCATTTGAAAAGTAGGTCAATTGCAGATTCCTACTTACCGATAGTATGGTTTTTATTTAATTAAATAAATTCTCATACTTTTTTTGGAAAAACACGTATGTCAAGCACTCCGTATATGTTAATACTATACTCAGATTTTTTTTGGATGATTCTATTGGTATTTTCATGATGTAGTCGTTTGAAAAGTATGTCGGTATTTAACATCGCCTTATCTCGCTAATCTTGTGTACGGTAGGAACTTAACCTACGGAGTTAGAAGCTTTTAAAGTTGCAATTCACTTTTTCTCTTTAAACAGCGATAACTCGGTTAGAAAAAATCGAAAACAGGCCCGTAAAAAATGAAATTAAAGCTGAAGAGTTAAACGTCAAGAAGGACTTGTTTATAAGTACACCTAATGGACACTGATTCGTGTGAAACATGCATGGTACATTTCAAAATTATGCAATCCCATTGAACAATTCAAGTGTAACCATCAACTTTAAATTGGAATCATCCAATGAGATTGCAGGATTTTAAAATTGATTAGACACGTTCCAGACGAATCAATGTCCATCGGGTGTACAACAAAAATTTATTGAAGCCCATGCGAACTGAGAAAGTTGTAAGGTTATCAAATTTCTGCCAAGTTTAGTTTTTTTCTTATTTTTTTTTCAGCATTTTAAGAAAAAAAAACACTTCATGGAATCTAAAACTTGAAAAATACCTTTAATTTGCTTTTTTAAAGGTCTCTCTAGAACAATTCTAGCCAAAGTTACATCAGTTTAAAGTTGGTGCTTTTTTAGGTTAAATTTAGGTGTTCCCTTAATTTTTGTGCGGAGTGTATGAATGTCTCATATGTTCGTCTTCTTCTTCTTAATTTTAATTGGCTTTGTATTATCTGCTTATGTTGCAGCGGTCACTTAAGCCATATATACTTAACAGTAAGAGGCCCAAAGCAAATATAAAGGTTAAACAAATTTGTCACACGTCCGCGTCCATCAGAAGTCGATCGACATCTCCTGATATGTCCGTATCTAATCAAGTTCCTCGATTATCGTAGCAAAATTTCGACGGATCCAAAGGAATTTTAGGCCAGATACTCGTCTAATTATAATTACTGGACAGTTCTATACTGAGCCGAATTCATTGGAAAATAAAAAAACACCAAAGCAAATAAAATTTGAAAAAAAAAAAAAAAAGATTTTTAAAGAGGTTCATGCGCGACTCCCTAGTCAAAGCAGTGCCAATGCTCCATCTACAACCTCACGCAAAAACTGTGCGTGCACGCAAATCTCACTAGATTTTGCTAGAGCTAGTTGTGCAACCAACCTTGACTAAAAATTGCCACACTTTGTCTCCAGAAAACCATCCAAGAATTGTTTGTTTGAGGTTAGAAAATAGTTTTGATTTTTAAACAAGGTTGGTTGCACTCCTTATTCTAGTGAAATCTAGCGAAATTTGCGTGCACGCAGTTTTTGCGTAAGGTTGTAGAAGGCTCTTAACGGGGTTCCATGGTCCTACCATTACCGACTGAGCAATTCACACAGTTTCAAGCTTATTAAAAATAAAATACATCGAATCACAAAAAATCAAGAGAACACTCTTCTGTGATTTTTAACGTTCTATCATCCAGTCAAAGTTTGGAGTCGAAATATCAAGTCATTTTTGCAAAAACTTTGAACAAAGCGAAATTTAATTTCGTTCAAAGTTTTTGAAAAAACGGCTTAATATTTCGACTCCAAACTTTGACTGGATGATAGAACGTTAAAAAACACAGAAGAGTGTTCTCTTGATTTTTTGTGATTTGACGTATTTTGTTTTTAATCAGCTTGAAACCGTGTGAATTGCTCGGTCAGTAATGATAAGAGTATGGCTAAAATTTAGAAAAACCACACTTGTTATGTTATTCATCCATTTGAAATGATATAAATAGTCAATGTGTTATAAAAAAAGTTTATTTAACATGACTAATCAAACTAACCTCTTTATTTAGCACTGCTTTGATTAGGGAGTATGGAAATAATTTTCGGTATAAATCTACACTGAAAGAAGCGCACGATTCGTAAGACGGCGGTGTCTCGAGCGTTTCATACAGCAGCATCACGAATTTCCGCGGGCACCAGCGGCCCGAAATCACCAAATAAATGGTAACAGTGAATCCACATTGCATGCCGTATACCTATGCCGTATGCCGTATGCGTTTACTACTCGTAGACTTCCCTGCTGATTGGCTGAGCTTTAAAAAAACAGCCAATCAGCAGGGGAAGTCTATGAGTAGTAAACGCATACGGCATATGGCATATAGGCATACGGCATGCAATGTGGATTCACTGTAATGGTCTAGGCGCCACAGAGGTCCCCGTGGCCGATTGAGGTCGAGTCACTCGCCAAAGCTGTTCTTATGTATTTTGACGCGCTGATTACGAATTTCGAAGGGAATAAGCTTGAAAATACGTCCTTAAAAAGTTATAAACAATTTAATTGTTTAAATTGATGTTAATAGTAGTTAAATTCCAAGTCTATAAAATTGTAGCATTTTCATACACGATTCAGCTCCTTCTTGAAAAATCAAAAAATTATTGTTAGAACTCAAAATATTGCAAATTTACTGCACAAAGGTCTCTCTTCCACGCTCCGCGCCCATATCTTGACGTCACATAGGACATCAAGGTCAAGTCACTCACCACAGCTTTATTTATGTATTTTAATCTGCTGATAACGAATCACGAAGATAATTTCTCGGAAAATGCGGGCGATTTTACGGAAAATTTTGAAAAAATTTTTACCTTTGCGCTTCAAAAAATTTTTTTTTCAATTCTTCGAACAAATTTAAGAGTATACACTAACAATTACATTTGATGATTTATAATTTGTCTAAATAATGAAAAGGAGTTGCATGTACAAATACTATACCTTTTAGTTATTTTTATGGCTTCGGCGATTTTTCAACGAGAAACGAGGCATTTTACGAAAATATGTATTAGAACACTTTTCTTTTAAATTTATACGAAGAATTGAAAAATAGTACATTGTGCAACTAGGGGAGAAAATGAGCTATTTCAAGCGAGGGTGAGGTGGTCAGCACGAGTTGTAGTCGAGGGCGCCGAAGGCGCCCGAGACGGAGACGAGTGCTGAAAACACCTCACCCGAGTCTGAAATAGGTCTTCTTCCCGTGTTACACATCGTATTTTTTTCAACGAGTGCATGAGAGGGCCTTTTTATATGCATGAAAGTTGTATAGGGGATCGTGTATTTCGAGTCGTGCACAACCCAGTTTAAAAGTTATTTTATATTATACTAAAAAGGTCAAAACTTCATAAAATATATAAATTTGACAATAAGAGAACAATTGCACAAAAATTCGTTGTAGCGGGGAAAAATAGTACATTATGTAACAAGGGAGAAAAGTCGCTCTTGATTCCGGCGGGTGGGTTCACTGCCCGAGCGAGCGAAGCGAAGCGAGGGCAGTGATCACCCGAGGGAATCATCGACTTTTCTCCCGAGTTACATATAGTACTTTATTCCCATCTCAACTGTGGCCACTTTTTTATTTGGAAAATGGGACCGACGAAAATATGGGGAGTGTTTGTAAACATGGGCGGCGGCCGGCAAAAAGAGGGAAATATGGCCATATTTCCCTCTTTTGCGGGAAATACGTCATATTTCCCGCAAACGTTAAATTTGTTGAAAGAGGGAAACAAATCTAACTTTTGTTCCGCTTTTCAGGGAAAAAGTGGCCATATTTGTTGAGATAGGAATAAAAGGATTTTTCCCCGCTAAAGTGTAAAAAATGGATTTTTTTCATTCTTTCCTAAATCACGCTCGAAATGTGCGATTTTCTACACGGCTTTCAGACATGAAAAAAGGTCCATTTTATGCACGTGTTGAAAAAAAAAATTTTTGGGGCGCAAAGGTGAAAATTTTTTCAAAAATCATCCTTGGACGCATTTTCCGGGAAATTACCCTTGTGATTCGTAATCAACAGGTTAAAATACATAAATAAAGCTGTGGCGAGTGACTAGACCTTGATGTCCTACCCTCTGTGACGTTAAGACATGGGCGCGGAGCGTGAAATTCGCAGTAAATTTGCAATATTTTGAGTTCCAACAATAATTTTTTAATTTTTCAAGGAGCTGAATCTTGTATGAAAATGCTACCATTTTACAGCGATTTAAACAATTAAATTGTCTATAACTTTTTAAGGACGCATTTTCAAGCTTATCCCCTTCGAAATTTGTAATCAGCACGTCAAAATACATAAGAACAGCTTTGGTGAGTGACTGGACCTCAATCTGCCACGGGGACCCTTGTGGCGCCTAGACTATGGGCTGAGCGCCAACTTTCGGACGGATACAGTCTGTTGTAAATCATGTAAATGCAAGCAATTGATGATTAAATTTTTAATAAAATTTAGTTTAAGTAATAAATTTGAAATTAATTTTATGATTGAAATTATACCTACCTAACTACACTGATATCGTAAACGGGGGATTTTCGAATGATACACATTTTACTACTAGGATAAATGGTATTGCTGCATTTGATTGAAGGACTTTTAATTACTAATATCGATTATATAGTTAACCTTTAAGCTGCCTCTACACGGCGTGCCGCAAGCCGCGGCCGCGTGCCCTAGACAAAGACAGATATACGAAATCCTATAGGATTCGTATATCTGTCTTTGTCTAGGGCACGCGGCTCGCGGCTCGCGGCACGCCGTGTAGAGGCAGCTTTAGTGGGTAGGCATGACGGTATACGACTTCATCCGCTAAATCGGACATATCAGTCTATATTTATAAATATAGATACCTATAGGCAAGCATTGGCTAATTATGTACTAGATTCTATCAATTTTACAATATTTAATCATTTTTCAAACCTTGGCCCTCACCTCTAAGATTGACAAAATGTTAATTTCCCAAAAAAATGATAGTAAAAATTTTAGATTAAAATTAAATTAAAATTTTCTTAGAAATATCAAAATAAATACTACATTTTAAAATACCGGCACTTTGGTGAGGTAGCAGTACTGCACTTCGGCCGATCACTGAATTTAAGGACGTTCTCCGAGGGCATAGTGCTGCTTAAGGTATTTCTCTTCACATTGCAAAAACTGAAAAAGCTTCTGAAAAAAATATACAAATATTCTTCAAAGTCACAGAAATGATACCATATGTTTGTTTACATACATTGCGGAACAAATTTTTGAGAAAAAAATTCTTGAAAATGGTTATTTTTACATGAGAGTAAATGAGTGCTATATCAACTGTGACAGAAAGTAATAGAATTACTCATCAAAAAAACTGGACTTCAAAAAGAAAAACATAGCTTAAGAAATATGAAATTCGGCTCTTTCTATTAAGTTTATCAAATATGTATCAAGCCGATCTTTTTAAAAAGATATTAATGATTATAAACACAAATAGCAGACGACGTGCACGAGAGCGAGAGAGACAGAACGACGCCCATGGTATAGTTTGTTGTGCTCTCGCTGAGCAACAAACTGTAGTGCCCGAGGAGAACCCCCTTAAGGGCGTTCTCTTGGTTGAAACAGCAGTTTTCGAATTTTTAACTTTCAAATAATGTTTAATTAATTTAATAATCCAGTAGTAAGTACATATAGCAAATATACATTAGAGGGAATATAAAACAATTTTTTTCAAACGAATTCAGGCAATAGTTACTATGATATTGTTAAAATTGAAGACAAAAACTTCAATAAGTTACCTAATTTTTTTTCTTTCTTATCCAATCTTAACGAAATAAAGCTTATTTTGTTCGCTAAGAAATTTCAGGGGGAGTATCGATCGGAAAATTTGATACGAGTTACCAGTACGGCGTAATATCAATTTGTTTAAGAAAAGTAAGTCAAGTTTTAATAAACAAATTGATATTACGTCGTATTGGTAACTCGTATCATAAATTTTCCCATCGATACTCCCTCTGAAATTTCTTAGCGAACAAAATAAGCTTTATTTCGTTAAGATTGGATAAGAAACAAAAAAAATTAGGTAACTTATTAAAGTTTTTGTCTTTAATTTTAACAATATCATGGTAACTATTGCCTGAATTCGTTTAAAAAATTTTTTTTATGTTCCTTCTAGTGTATATTTGTTATATGTACTTACTTTTGGATTATTAAATTAATTAAGCATTATTTATAAGTTAAAAATTCGAAAACTGCTATTTCGACCAAGAGAACGTCCTTAACTTCATCAATATTGCAAAAATTATGATAATAAAATATTATTTATGATGAAAACCTTTCAATAGTTTGTATGAACGATCCAGAAAATATTAAAAATGACCATATTGAACATGCCATATTGAACATTATACCAAATAATTTCTAATATCCTGTAGTCTTGCATATTGCGTAAATTCACGCGTCAATTTCAAGAATATTGCATTATATAAATTATTGAACATTTTGATTATTAAAAATGCTGTGATCCCGCATTCTTTACACGATAAGAAATCGTTAGCAACTTAATTTTCAATATCACGAAGTAAATTCCGTGTGAACAATGGGAATTGCGGCTCGAGGTGGTAGTCACTATCGGTAAAGTTCGCTCCTACATGCACTTAACGCTACAACTTTCAATTTTATAAGTCAAATATTTCTATTTTGAATACCGCTTTCGATGCCGGGTTTTGAAGCATATACTAAGGACACTAAATCAAGCTTTCTCTAAAAGTTTCAGAAAAATCACAAGAAAATTGATTTTTAGGAGAACGTCCTTAAGCAGCGCTGGGCGCGGTTAGTACTTGATGGGTGATTCGGCTGACCGCGGCAAACCTATGCAACTTCGGGGATCGTTAGGTAATTTTTCGTTCTTAAGGTAGCATGAGCGGTGGGTACCATACCAAGCGGGGGCACCTGGTGGTCCTAAAGAAATTTCAATGCTAATTTTCTGCAAATTTTACTTATGAATGTGCAAAATCACTTGATAATGATAAATGAAATAAAAACCTTAATGCTAAAGTTAATCAAACAACAATTCCGTCTCTTTTCTCTCTCCGAGTTAAGACATGTATTTTTTATACGCTCCTGACGCGACCTGCCGCGACATCCACACATGCATGTCGGGGCCTGGCCGCAGCATGTAAACAACGTGGTTTCATGCGCAGTAAGCGCTTTTATACATGAGGTTATCGAAAGTAACTAACTTTCATCATAATTTTCATGATATTTTGCTCGGCGACGCATATTTTGTTTGGTTCTACGCTAATCTGCGTGAAATACTCTACAACCTGTAGTTTTCTCTTCAAGATTTAGTATTTTATGACTGAGTTATTCCTGATGAATCGTGTTTGGGAAAGGGAACTTCCATAACACCCGTGTAAAACTAACATTTTTCAACATTTGTTTTCTCGATAATTTGGTCGGTAATCCTATTTTGTCTGGGTGGATAAGATTAGTTGAATACTTCAAGAATATAGTCTAATTTTCTTAGCTATAGCTAGTATTTTACAAAAGTCGCTCATGCTACCTTACGGTGGCTCCGGCGAATTAGCGAAGTCGATAAGTAAGAAAAAAGAAAAATACCTACTGAAAGTACGAATTTTAACTTTTTTTTTGTATTTTTCTCAAGTAGTCACCAGATGAATTACAGAGAAAAAAATTTGTGAAAATTTAATTTTTAACATAGGCTCTTATGGAGAGAAAAGCATTTTTCCTCGTCATTTCATGAAAATCGATAATTTTTTTTTTCATAAAACCACCTAGAGAGTTATAAATAGTATATTACGCACCATGGGAGGAAAAAACTCCGTTCGAGCCTCCGTCGGTCCGAATTTTTCGGGAGCACTTTCAAAAAGGTGTCTCCCGGAATTTTGGCGGTGAAGATTCGAAACTATTCTGTCGGATTAGGCTTGCGGTTTTCGATACAACCTGTAGGTAGGCTGATGAGCTAGGTGCGCTGAGTTCATTAATCAACAGTCTATCACTGAGGGTCAGTACGGGAACCTCGCCTAATCTGAAGCACAAATTCTTACAAAAAGTCCCATGGGCAACACATATGAATGGTGGCAACTTGGGTCCCAAACGGAGTACCCATAGCCAATGAAAAGAAGAAGAAAAAGGTGCGAAACTTCAGAGCGGAGACCCATTAAGGACGTTCTCGGGGTCGAAACAGCAATTTTAGTTTTTATATTTTTATATAATGTTTTATTAATTTGACAATCCAAGCATAAGTACATGTAACAAATATATACTTGAAAGGACATAAGACAATTTTTTTCAGACAAATTCAGACAATAGTCACTATGCTAT
Organism: Torymus aiolomorphi; assembly: GCA_036365515.1. Taxonomy (NCBI): domain Eukaryota; kingdom Metazoa; phylum Arthropoda; class Insecta; order Hymenoptera; family Torymidae; genus Torymus; species Torymus aiolomorphi. The sequence goes on from CM070877.1 coordinate 119,084,045, forward strand.
TGTTACAATTAAACACAAAACCTTCAATAAGTTCTTTAATAGTACATTTCGACATGGGTGGGGAAGTCGATTATTTAGCTGGTATGACATTTTGCACGAGCGAAGCGAGTGCGAAAAAGTCACACCACCTAAATAATCGACTTACGCACTAGTTTCGAACGGTATTTTATACCACGAGCGCCGAAAAATCATATCAAAGTTGTGATTTTGAGGTTAGAGTGGTATAAATTTTTTTATTTTTTATCCGATCTTAACGAAATAAAGCTTATTTTGTTCGTTAAGAAATTTTTGGGGGAGTATCGATGGGAAAATTTATGATACAAGTTACCAGTACGGCGCAATATCAGTTTGTTTAAGAAAGTTTTGATGAAAACTTGACTTGCTTTTCTTAAACAAATTGATATTGCGCCGTACTGGTAACTCGTATCATAAATTTTCCCATCGATACTCCCTCTGAAATTTCTTGACGAACAAAATAAGCTTTATTTCGTTAAGATCGGATAAAAAATTAAAAAATTTAATGAACTTATTGAAGGTTTTGTATTTAATTGTAACAATAGCATAGTGACTATTGCCTGAATTTGTCTGAAAAAAGGGGTTTTATATTCTTTCAAGTATATATTTGTTATATGTACTTACTCTTGGGTTATCAAATTAATAAAGCATTATATAAAAATATAAAAACTAAAATTGCTGTTTCGACCCCGAGAATGTCCTTAATGGGTCTCCGCTCTGAAGTTTCGCATCTTTTTCTTCTTCTTTTTTCATTGTCTATGGGTACTCCGTTTCGGACCCAAGTTTACACCATTCATATTTGTTGCCCATGGGGCTTTTTGTAAGAATTTGTGCTTCAGATTAGGCGAGGTTCCCGTACTGACCCTCAGTGATAGACTGTTGATTATAGTGAACTCAGCGCACCTAGCTCACCAGCCTACACACAGGTTGTATCGAAAACCGCAAGCCCAATCCGACAGAATAATTTCGAATCTTCACCGCCAAAAAATCCGGGAGACACGTTTTTGAAAGTGCTCCCGAAAAATTTGGACCGACGGAGGCTCGAACACCATCGCCGCTAAGCAACACACACACATCCATACGGACATTTTCTAAAAATAGTGTACTTCGATTCCAAATATGTTAAACAACATGCCTAACCTATTTTCTTAAAAATTTTTTTTTTACTATCACAAAGCTTCCTCTAGGAGGAAGCAAAGTTTTTTTGAAACAATAGTTTAATTTTAATTTTATGAAAATGCCCTGATTAAAATGTTCTAAAGGATTCGGAAAGCTTCGGGTTCAAAGTCCGGAAAGGTTTAAAAAAAAAACCTTCAAGACTTTTCCTGTACTTTTCTTTCATTATCTGAACATTTCCGGATTTTGGTACCGGACCATTCCAAACATTTACGGCATTTTAACCAGGGTGCAGCGTCGCGGAAATAATGCATACATAATTTTTTTAAAGGTAGGTAGGCACATTAAATCAAACTACGTTTTCTAATTATTTAAGAAGGAATAATAGTCTAAAAAATTGGTATAAGGCATTTGGAAAAGTTATTTTTTTTTTACGACAGTCAAAAGATGAAAAGACAGTACTACAGTACGCGAAGAAAATCTCTGAGGGAGAGTCGAGACTGGCGCTGCCCGTACGATCCGCGGATGCGCGCTGCGCGTCCAACCAATGGCAGCTTGGCTCGAGCGGAATCGAGTAGAAAGAAAGATGATCTAGTCCGCTCGAGCCAAGCTGCTATTGGTTGGATGCGCAGCGCGCATCCACGGATCGTACGCGCAGCGCCAGTCTGGATCCTCCCTGAATTTATGGCTTTTTTGATGTTCCATTGGCTTATCCTTGTTCATAAGTGAGTACATATTACTGGAAGTGAATTTTATAGATATTTGCTTGAATTAGACAGCTTATCTTGGAACCACAGTTCGTCGGGAGAAAGGAGGAAGGTGCTATTTGAGCGGCGCGCTACGAAAATCGCTATTTGAGGGGCGGTTAAAAGTGCGATTTTTGTAGCACGCCGCTCAAATAGCACCTTCTGTAACGCACCGCCCAAATAGCACCCTTTGTGACGTGCCGCCCAATTATATAGCACCTTTTGTAACGCGCCGCTCAAATAGCACCATTTGTAATGCGCCACCTAAATATATAGCACCTCCTGCAACGGGGCGCCCAAATATATAACACCTTCTGTAACACGCCGCCCAGATAGCATCTTCCTCCTCCCACCAGACTCGACGTTATATATACATGCGCACACAAACTTAGAATACATACTCACTTTGGTTCATATTATTTGTCTGTAAAACTTCTCCTTAAAATTTCTATTCAGGATCATTTTCCAGTAGTTCACCAGCAGATATCACCGTAACGAAACCTGCGGCAGCTACTTTTGCTTTGTATGCTTCCGGTTCGAACCAGCGAATCGGTGCCTATTAAAATGTAAAAATTATACAATGAATAATTTTTTTCGTCAACGTATCATAATAATATATTAACATTTGAAGGTTTTTTTATATAATACATTTTTTTGTACTTTTTAATAAATTTGTAATCATATCTTTAAAAGTTAATAAGATGTGTAATACGATTATAAAAATACTTAAGACAAAATGATACCCTTAAAAGCTTAACTTCTTACCTTGTTACATCCTTAGAAGCAGCATGCTTTGAATGTAGATTAAAAATATGATAAGTTAATTTGGTTATATTGTTTTAAAAGGATAAAAGCTTGTAAATAAAAACTGTGCAATGCAATGAAGGTGGATATACAACTATAACAGCGTGCTTTTTGATTGTTGTGAAGGTATAATAGAAAATAAGAAAAGAAACACATTCATTAATTAAACAATGTTTATTTTTCACATATTTAAGAAAGCAAGTACAAAAAAAAATTGAATATTTTATTATAAAATAATAAGTATTTTTATTCTATACTAATCAAACTAAAGTTTATAATCACAACTGAGATTCATTCTCATTTTCTAGTATTAATGTAGTGACTAAACCATCAAAATACTTTAAGGGGGTGTGGTACTCATGCACTCTGTTTTACCGGCAGAACTCAGTAAATTCTATATTATTAAAATAAATATATCGAATTACGTCTTATAAAGAGATAGTTGCCCTGTGCAATGTAATAATCTACCAGCTTGCGCAGTTTTGAGCCCAAATATCAACGGCACCCTAAACAATTTTGCGAACAAAAATAACCGAAATTTCGTTCGCAAAATTTTTTAGGGTGCCGTTGATATTTGGGCTCAAAACTGCGCAAGCTGGTAGATTATTACATTGCATAGGGCAACTATCTCTTTATAAGACGTAATTCGATGTATTTATTTTAATAATATAGAATTTACCCAGTTCTGCCGGTAAAACAGAGTACATGAGTACCACACTCTCTTAATCACATATGAAATTCACTCAAATTTTTAGTCTTATGTGTCAGTTGAATAATAATCAACTACAAGAACTTTATTCCTTAAGTAATACTTAAATCGAATATTCTTAAAAAAAAATAATTTGTGTTCATCTTATTTTTAATATTTTACTTTAGACTTAGTAAATAATTACTATGATCATGTAATAATATAAAGGAATTTTTCTGACAACTATTAAATCAATAGTCTTAGAATCTGGTATTGAAAAAATGTTTCATTTTCCTCTTTTTCGTCGAGAAAAAAAGTAAATAAATTGAGCCTCTGTTAGCAAACCTAATACTAGAGCTTTCAAAAATACTGATTTTTTAAATATTTGCCTTTTATGATTGTTGAATGAAAAAACGAGCTATTTTTTGAAAATTAAACTTTGGTCTTGAATCACAGCAACCTGTTGTTATTAATGAATCATTCATTGAATTGAAGGATTTTAATTCTGTGTTATTATTGTTAAAATAGTTTGTTTTCTCTTTAAAATAAGGAGAAAAGTTATTTTGTGAAACAGTTTTATCAATAAATAATTTATGATTTAGTGTGTTAGTATCATAGTCTTTGCAGGTAAAAACGCTATTAGTAATATTGCCTTCTACCTTTCGCACAATATTAGGACATTCTTTTTGAATTCGATCCCAGTCCACCGGAGGTCGTTTAGCAAACGGACCCTTTGCACACTGCATGAGAATTTCATATGAAAGTTCCCTAGATGAATCTGAAACATATCAAAGATCTTATTAATTGTTAAGAGTAAAAAAAGGACGATATTTAATATGAAGAATTTTCAAAATCGCATGAAATAAAAATGTTACAACTATTCAGAACCTAAGGTTTGGATTATGCTACTATTGAGTATTGCTTATTAAAAATCAAACCTACTAAAGTAAAGTACCCGAAAGCGGGACACATTCGGAGTACAACCATATACAAACGGTGTTTTCAGAACGGACAATCAAAATTTTTTTTAATTTTTTAATCTAATCATTGATACACAATCTATCTTACTATTCTATACAAAAATAAACCTATTTAAATACTTTTTTCTAATAACTAAGATTGAAAAAACATGTATACAACTGCTATTCCTGGACACTCTATGTCGAGCTGGGACCTAAATCGGGACGTTACGGTGATGTTAAATATCGACATAATTTTCAAACGAGTAACATCTCATGAAAATACCAATAGAATCATTAAAAAAAAAAAATCTGAGTATAGTATTAACATATACGGAGCGCTTGACGAACGTGTTTTTCCAAAAAAATGATGAGAATTTATTTAATTAAATAAAACCCGTACTGTCGGTAAGTAGGAATCTGCAATTGACCTACTTTTCAAACGAGCATAGCTAACGAAAATGCTAATAGAATCACTCAAAAAATGCCTGAATATAGTGTGTATGTGTACGGAGCGCTTGACGAATTTTTTTTCCGAATAAACGCTTGAATGTTGATTTAAAAAATATTGACATTCACGGTTTCACATGGCCTTACTCGAACCCTATGTCGGGACAATACTTTTAAGGGGATGTAGGAGCGAACTTTACCTATGGTGACCCCCACCTCGAGTCGTATTTCCCATTGTTTACGCGAAATTTACTTCGTGATATTGAAAATTAAGTTGCTAACGATTTGTTATCGTGTAAAAAATGCGGGATCACAGCATTTTCAATAATCAAAATGTTCAATAATTTATATAATGCAATATTCTTAAAATTGACACGTGTAATTACGTAAAAGTGACGGTCATCGTACACTTTTCTGTGTGGAACGACATCCTCACCTCGCGTCGTATTTCCCATTATTTGTCTTAACTAAAAATTATTAAACGCTGCGTAACGTTCACAAACATTCTTTATTATAACAAGAACACGCGATCACCGCATTTTTGTGTTTTACGATTGTATACTTTTTTTTATTTATGATATTATGTTTTTGAGGTTAGGAAAATTTCAACCAATCAGCGTGGCTCCGACATCCCCTTAAGGGGATGCCATACTCGTACCATTACCGACCGAGCAATTCACACAGTTTTAAGCTGATTATAAAAAAAGTACGTCGAATCATAAAAAATCAAGAGAACACTCTTCTGTGTTTTTTAACGTTCTATCACCCAGTCAAAGTTTGGAGTCGAAATATCAAGTTGTTTTTGCAAAAACTTTGAACAAAGCGAAATTTAATTTCGTTCAAACTTTTTGAAAAAACGGCTTGATATTCCGACTCCAAACTTTGACTGGGTGATAGAACGTTAAAAAACACAGAAGAGTGTTCTCTTGATTTTTTATGATTCGACGTACTTTTTTTATAATCAGCTTAAAACTGTGTGAATTGCTCGGTCGGTAATGGTACGAGTATGGCATCCCCTTAAGGTAGTTCTTCTCTTCACATTGCAAAAACTGAAAAAGCTTCTGAAAAAAATATACAAATATTCTTCAAAGTCACAGAAATGATACCATATGTTTGTTTACATACATTGCGGAACAAATTTTTGAGAAAAAAATTCTTGAAAATGGTTATTTTTACATGAGAGTAAATGAGTGCTATATCAACTGTGACAGAAAGTAATAGAATTACTCATCAAAAAAACTGGACTTCAAAAAGAAAAACATAGCTTAAGAAATATGAAATTCGGCTCTTTCTATTAAGTTTATCAAATATGTGTCAAGCCGATCTTTTTAAAAAGATATTAATGATTATAAACACAAATAGCAGACGACGTGCACGAGAGCGAGAGAGACAGAACGACGCCCATGGTATAGTTTGTGCTTTCGCTGAGCAACAAACTGTAGTGCCCGAGGAGAACCCCCTTAAATGTGTTCCGCTTTCGGGTATTGGGAACCATGAGGCACCTAAAATGAGACAAAGATTTGACTTCTCACGCTACTGAAATATAACCTCGAAAAGTTTGGATACCGTTTGCAATCAATTAAAAGAGTAAATTAAGACAAAATTGATGTGTATAGTATCACAAATAATGCTAACAAAGTAATGCCGTTACTCCATTAACATTTTCCTTAATATAAATTAAGTGATCGAGATTCGTTCGGTTTTCGAGTATTTTTGCGATGTATCTCGAATTATTGCGAGGTAATCTCGAAGCGAGAAAGAAAGCGAGAAAGAACGGAACGACGGCGCGCGTAGCGCGCCAATTAACACTAGTTTAGTAGTTATTTCACTGCGTTCCCGACTTTGGTCCCATTTTTAATTTGTCCCGATTTCGGGTACTTTACCTTATTAAGGCACACAGTTCAAGTTGTCATTCAAATACAATCAATAATAGTGTAAAATTTTGTAACAGACTATCGGCGCTTATAGTTATAGGTAAAACTTTTTTCTTATTTCAATAATTAAGAAAATGACTTATTTACCATTTTTTTTGGGCTCGATTTCAGAAATGGACACTTCCTTAGATTTATCGATTTCTGCTGCGCCACTCTCGTAACTTAAATTTCTTCTTAAAAAATTTGTCTGGCCTGCAGACAATGGAGTATGTGGCGTCGTTGGAGTAACAGGAGAGAATGCAGATTCTTCATCAAATGTGAAATATTCTACTCCACTACCAGTATGCTCCGATTCTTCTGAGAAGTATTCATCTAGAGCTAGTTTTGCAGCCTGGAATGATAAGATTTTATTAGAATTTTCAGATTGTTTCAAAAGTGAGGTGCGGAAACAAAATTATTAATTCAAGAATATTATTTAAAGAGGACCTACCCTAGTGGAAATATCATTTGTTCAAAACTGTTTAAAACTGTTCAAAACTGTTTAAAATTGTTCAAAAGTACGTATTTTTGGACGTTTATAACAGTTTTGAACAGTTTTGAACACTTTTAAACAGTTTTAAACTTTTGTATGAAAATAGTATTAATCAACAAGAATTTGTTTAGAACAGTTTTGAACAGTTATGAACGATTTTAAACAGTTTTGACCAGTTTTAAATAGTTTTAAACGGTTTTGAACATTTATGAACAGTATTAAACAGTTTTGAACAGTTTTAAATGGTTATAAACAGTTTTGAACAATTTTAATTATTAATACTATTCATACTATTTTAAAACAAAAGTTCGAAACTGTTTAAAACTATACGAAAGTGTTCAAAACCGCTTAAAACTGTTTAAAACCGTTCATAACTATTCAAAACCGTTTTAAACTGTTCCAAAAAAATTCTTATTGATTAATACTATTTTCACAAAAAAGTTCAAAACTGTTCAGAACTGTTTAAAACTGTTCAGAACTGTTTAAAACTGTTCAGAACTGTTTAAAACTGTTCAAAACAGTTTAATCAAAGAGCAACATTCAATTTTTGGATTGATCATATCTTTTTTTTTCTCTTCAGTAATCAACCTCCTTAAGGTAGTTCCTCAATATTCGTGAAAATGAGACTCAGACACCGAAAAATTCTATTACAATCTTTAATAAACAAAGAATTTTTTACAATTCTTGTGTGCGATATTTTAGATCGTTTGTCAATTCGGTTATGGAATTATTCAACTTCAAAGTTCAACTTTTAAGTTGAACGAGTTTTCATACACGGGTTCTTATGGCAGTACCTTGGTAAAGCAAAAAACACTTAGGATGCGATTCTTTAAAAATGATAAGAATGATTAAAGAAAACTACTGGCAATATAGTAAATATACAAGAGAATATACAAGAGAATGTTTACACGAAATGTGAACGCGATAGACGACGTCGATTCCGAGTACTGCGGCAAAACGGTAAACATACGATCGAGTTCGTTGGCTGCGGGAGGGGGTGCGCGGGGCAGCGGCACACGGTCCGAGGGGACCCCCTCCTCACACCCCGGGAGCTGAGAGCTACCCAACCTCCTTAAGGGGATGCCTTACTCGTACTATTACCGACCGAGCAATTCACACAGTTTCAAGCTGATTAAAAATAAAATACGTCGAATCACAAAAAATCAAGAGAACACTCTTCTGTGTTTTTTAACGTTCTATCATCCAGTCAAAGTTTGGAGTCGAAATATCAAGCCGTTTTTTCAAAAACTTTGAACGAAATTAAATTTCGCTTTGTTCAAAGTTTTTGCAAAAATGACTTGATATTTCGACTCCAAACTTTGACTGGATGATAGAACGTTAAAAAATACAGAAGAGTGTTCTCTTGATTTTTTATGATTCGACGTACTTTTTTTATAATCAGCTTAAAACTGTGTGAATTGCTCGGTCGGTAATGGTACGAGTATGGCATCCCCTTAACGGGGTGCCATAGTCCTATTATTACCGACCGAGCAATTCACACAGTTTCAAGCTGATTAAAAATAAAATACGTCGAATCACAAAAAATCAAGAGAACACTCTTCTGTGTTTTTTAACGTTCTATCATTCAGTCAAAGTTTGGAGTCGAAATATCAAGTCATTTCTGCAAAAACTTTGAACAAACGAAATTTAATTTCGTTCAAAGTTTTTGAAAAAACGGCTTGATATTTCGACTCCAAACTTTGACTGGATGATAGAACGTTAAAAAACACAGAAGAGTGTTCTCTTGATTTTTTGTGATTCGACGTATTTTATTTTTAATCAGCTTGAAACTGTGTGAATTGCTCGGTCGGTAATAGTACGAGTAAGGCATCCCCTTAATAGTATATTTCGACACGGGTGGGGAAGTCGATTATTTAGCTGGTGTGACTTTTTGCACGAGCGAAGCGAGTGCGAAAAAGTCACACCACCTAAATAATCGACTTACGCACTAGTTTCGAACGGTATTTTATACCACGAGCGCCGAAAAATCATATCAAAGTTGTGATTTTGAGGTTAGAGTGGTATAAATATTTTTTATTACTAGGTATAACTTTTTATTTTTAGACACTATTTTTATTATACGCTATTTTATATTTTTAATTTATCTTATGACTAAGATAACAATGACGCAGGAGACGTAAAACATCATTTGGATTTTTTTACTTTGCTGTAAAATACCTTTAAAAAGTAATTTTCATGTGTTCATAACACACATTAATTTTACTTTTTGAACATTTTTCTATCGATTATATTGAAGTATAAATAATATAGTTAAAGTGTTTCGCAAAAAGTCGTCAAGTGCAACCAGATTTAAACTTTTGCGTCTTACAAAATACCTTACATTATTATACGTAAGGGGCTTGTGGTACTATACTTGTCGCCATGTTCTTAGGTGTTTTGGAATTGATTGAAAACGATGTCGGATGATAAATTGCATGAAGAGCAATTATGCATTATGCAAAACTAAGACACCATTGCCCCTTGTAATAATTCACTCTATTATGCTGCAAAGTTTTAAACCAATATTCCAAAACATCTACGAATGTCTTTTTTACAAATTATACAACCAAATCATAAATTTTGTTGAAATACCATTTGTAGAATGAATTATTTTAAAATTTTTAAAATATGTAATTAATTTAGCCCGATCGGTAACAATGGACTATCGGACCCTCTGAAGGAGATGCCTTTTACCGACACAGTCATCTGGTTAATTAAATATTTATTATTAACTTTTTCGGAAATTTCTACGCATATAGGTAAACTTATTATCTAATTCCCGGTCAAATTTCGGATAAATCTATTGGGAAATAAAGACGAAATTATCAAAATTGCAAGATGTATTTTGGGGTTAACATATTATGCGACGAATCGATTTTTCAAATTTTGTCTTTATTTTTCAATTGATTTGTCTAAAATTTGGCCTATGATTAGATAATAAATTTATTTTTGTGTCTCTGCTCACAGAATTCAAGAAACGGCCTGTAATAATAAATGTAAGAATACCCCAGGGCATCAAACTTTAAACTGTTACCAACCGAGTAAATTTTATAGTTATGAGGCTATAGAAAAAGAAATACTTCAATTATATAAAAATCAATAATGCATTTCTTTAAATTTTACAATATTCTACCACTATATGAAAATTTCAAGTTAAAATATCAATTTTTTCTTGCTTAGTCTAAACAAAATTTTGAGGTGTTATGTTTTGGTGGAGCATGGTACTTATATATACCATGAAGTGGTATAGAGTTGGATTCTTGGTTTGAAAGTTCTTTAGAAAAGAACTGTTCTATTTCATTTACAAAATTTACTATTATAGCATTACATACCCGGACGAGATCTAAATTACTGCCAGTAATTTTTAAAGAATGTGGTCCAACAGTAACAGTATACTTATATTCGCCAATACTGGCGTCGTTGGTGGACAAACTGTGAAGAAGAGATGAGCGCAATGACGAATGTTGCTGTTGTAATCTATTGCTTTCATCAGATGCACTACTATTTAATGAAGAACTTGATCCCCCAATACCACTTTTCTCTCGTCCACCTTGTTCGATTCGCACAGGTGATGCGTTTCGTTGAATTGTATCTTTTATTAAATCCTTCGCATAACTGCAAAAAATGGAAATGGGAATTGAAAAAGAAAAGTTTTAAAAACTATTGAATAGTTTAATTTTACTTACTGTATCTTGTCCTCGGAAGTACCCGTTATTTGGACAAGTCGTTCTTTTGCTCCAGGGTTCACTAAAAAATTCTTTTGGTTTAATACTAATTCAATTCACGGAAATATTAATCTCAAGTTCTTTATCTTATTAATTGGTTTATCAGTTGTAACATATTTTAAGAATGTTACCAAATATCACATGTTATTAGAAAAGGGCACATTAAACTTTGATTTTAATGTTACATTTCACATAAAAAATTAGATTAAACTGTTTATACTTAAGTACATATTAAAATGCAAGATGAAAAAAAAAAAAAAATAAACAAGAATATGTGATGAATATATTTAGTATTGTTTAGAAATTCATGTTAAAGGACACTCAGTGCTTCATGCTTAGAATAGCTGTTATGAAAAACAATCCTATAGGATTTATTTCTGTTTATTTTAGAAAAGATAATTATTTTTATAAATCAAACCATGAATAAATTTCGAGAATCTTATCCAAGATTATTTTTATAAGAAATAATTATAATTAACTAAATAAGATAATTTTATTTATATCAATTTAGATTAATAAACATAAATTAATAAGAAATAATTATCTTTTCTAAAAAAAATAAGTATTATTCTAAATTTTAGTTGTGAACTCTAAAATAAAATTATTATTATATGACTATTAGAAAATTTGTAAGAAAAAAAAATAAAAATATAAAAGACTTATAGATTATCATTGTTGTGCTTCATTATTAGATTAATTAAGTGGATCTGATGCATGAGCTTATTATTATCTCAAGCTTTACTTGCACGCCATTCCTATCTTTCACTTTACCTCTCTGGAAGGAGATGATTGTCTCGCTGAGTTCTTCAATCATGTGAACCCGTCGCCCTTTTATTCCCATCACTATATATTCGTGTAAATTAATTTAAAAAAAAAAAAATTACTTATATCTTGTTGTCTATTCAATTAACTTAATTTACTACAATTGCCCTTTCAATTCATAATGTATAGAAATCATATCTCAGAAAAAATAAATAAAGAAATCATAAAATTATTATAAAATATAATTTTACCTTTTCCGGAGTCACTGTTACGAATGACAACTTCATCTTTGCAATAGTTTTTGCCTGGTATACGAGTTGGCTTTGTAAATTTACCACTATTTTTTATTACTTCACCAGGACCAAGTAGGGGTGGTGATGTTGAATTCATATTCATCAATGATGGTGTCATCAGATTTGTTGGGGTATCAGGCGTGAGCAGCTCATTTTGCTAAATGAAATAGAAATGAGTAGTAATTTATTGTAATTCAATTTTAATTAAATGAATATGTAATGTACTCACATTATCCAAATTCGAAAGCTTTTGAGAATAATAAGCATTCATGGATTCATTATGATGCCATTGTTTAGCTCTCAATTCAATCAACTCCAGTAAATGAACCCTGGTCGTCATGTCTAACCGTTCATCTTGACTACCATTCCTTATAGCAATAAATGCTCTATCAAGTTGATCTAGGATAATAATATATTATTGTTAATTATAACAGATGGACATGATGATATATTAATTCCACAACACAATTTTGTTGAAATGAAAATAAACAAATCTGTTTAATTTCAATATTATTATTAAAATAAAAGCAAAGTCTCACCTTTATAAATCATTTCTAGCTGATGAGAGTACAACTTCAAATGATTACACATGGTAACGATACTGGTTTGTAAGTTTTGATCGTAAAATCCGCTATTTAGGTGCATAGCAACATTGTCGATCAATGAGACTATGTCGTCGACTGCAAGACCAAAGAGCAATTGAGAAACGACGATACTTTACTTAAATGGCGAAAGGTAGCTACTTTCGCGAAAGTAAAAAACGAAAACTCACCAGTCGTAATCCGCGTGTCGGTCGTTGGGCTGCGCTGGCTAATCTTCAGCGGCCGAGGCTTTTCCAGCTTCTTGATCGTTCGAGGTCTATTTACCGTGGTTGCCATTGTCTGCAAAAAAGAGTAAAATTCGTTGAAAAGTGCACCGGGAGCGGGGCCAAGAAAGGCGGGGAACAGCAGCGAGAGAAAAACAATCGAGTGAGTGTACGCTACCCGCGCGGACACGAGCGAACAAAAGAAAACAATTAAATACATTGCGTTCGCGGCCCACAAGAAGTGTCGCTCTGCTCGAACTCGTCAATATAACCTGAGAGTCGCCGCGAGCGCGCGCCTGAAAAACAATAAACAATTTCCGCCCTCGGCAGCGGCGTGCCGCGGAATCCCGCCATTGTCGCTCGCGCCTTTTCGCAATTTGCATTAGAGAATTTGCACACGTACGCCAATCGCTTCGAATTCCGGCTTGCCTCTCGCCGTGTCCGGCCAGACGGACCACGTCGTCGACGACGATGCCGACGACACAAAGGCAGCTCGCGAAAAGAAAGGCGTCATTTTAACTTTATCAAGGGCCTGCTAATTCGCGGAAAAGCACACACACAACACAACACTTGATGAACAAAGTCGTCCTTCTCGGCGACGTTCGCGCACTGCTTTGACACAAAAGCATCTCCGCTGGCTACGATGTGTTCTGCGTCGCGGGCGATTTAAAAATAACTCGCAAAAAGAAAGGGAAAAAAGGAATTTACCGTGAAGAGACGGAGAGCGCGCGCGCAGAGAGATAGGCCCTTCTAGTAGTGTGTCGCGCACGGGAAAACGCCTATGTGTACTACTGTACTAGTTACAAGTACAGTAGCTCACTCACTCCGTGTGCAACCTCGAGTCTGTCTTCACTATACTCCGTCCCCGTCGGCCAACTCGATGGGTAGCACTCCGTGCATGCGAGTGAATATGTGCGCACCGCGCGCTCGACGACGTCGTGTGTATCTCCTTCCGCGAATTCCCAACGGTGTGCGCAAGCGCGCGCGCCTCTGCGTGAGCGAGCGGCGTCGACGGAGGAACTTTGAGAAGTGACGAGCATATAGCACCGCAACCCGCAAGCGCAGGAGGAAAGCTGCTGCGCTGCCACCACCCCCCTCCCCGCGACTCACTCCCGCGTGCGCGCCTCGCGCGCCGGCATGCGGCAGGGCCGGATCTCGAAGATTCAAAGGGGAACTGATACTTATCTATTATCTTACTTAGTGCCACGGCATTGCCGGACATCCGAGTACCAAGTGTACTTTACTTCTACTTATAGTTTACAATGACTATTCATTGATCTCGAGTTTTGGCATATTTACTTTAAAATGGCTATGAATCATGACTAACGAGTATCATGTGAAATTTTGTCTACAGAGAATATAAAAACCGATACAACTTGTACTTCTTTTTTAAAATTCTGTTTATGGATCTTTATGTATAGAAAGTGCTATTATGTTTTGTTGTTTTAATTTTTTACAAAGGAATATAGCGCATGAAGTGGTATCGTTTAGAATAACAAAATTATAAGTAATTTATACAAAAATTTATAAATTAAAAAATTAAGGTAGGTACAAAAAATATCACTGACTTATTTAGCGTGGTATCTTTTCGAATTATTTGCATTCATAACTTTGAACTTTGTGTGATATTATTAATATTTTTGACACTCTATACATAAAGTACCACTTTTACGCACGTTTACGTCGGGAAGCATGCTCAAAAATACTTAGCACTTTACGTACGGAGTGTCAAAAAGTACTATCATTACCAATCACCATAACATAAAGCGGAATTTATCACTTAAAATAATTAAATTATCTGGAAAAAATTTGAAATTATTGGTATCTTTAAAATTAAATAAAACTTTATGTGAATGTTTTTGTTATTAAGTGTGCTAATGAGCATTTTAATGAACGACGAAAGTATTTATAGATTTAGAGAAAAAATTGAAGCACAAAAATCGTTATTCCGCTAGGTACAGAGCAGTAAGTAGCAGGAATTGGCACAATTTATGACTTTGAAAAAACAAATATAGTATTTACTTATGCCTATTTTTTCATCGTTGATGTTAATTTTGTAATAAATGATTTACTCAAAGATACTGAGCTACCTACTGTACATTTGGCGTCATAAAAAATTTGTCTCGATTTTGATAACGTTATCTTACGCGTAAAAAAATCACGCGTTAAAGTGAAAGTGTTCATTTTAATTATCTCGAGTGACTGGGCCGTATACCACAGCTTTTGAAAACCAATGCCTAGGTATAACAATTTTTTTTCTCGAGAAACAAAAACGAAGGTGCCTAGGTATACTAATGAATGGGGCACTTTGCCAGAGTACGTCGACGTTGGTCTAGGCCTGGCAAGTCGCGGGCACACATTATATGTAGCAGGCGAGAAAGAGGCGTGCGCGCACGCTCCCGGTAACGGGAAGGGGTAAAAAACGCTCGGCTCAGCACGCGCCGCGAGATAGTAGGAAGCGAGAAAGAAAGAGTGAGAGGAAGAGGGAACAGAGCCAGCCCGAGATAGAAGACGGGGAGTAGGAGAGGCGCGCGCGTGTGCGAGCAAGAGAAAAATAAAGGAGACCATACCGTATAAGACGGACGCATGCATAGGTATATAAAGGCACACTGCCGCATGCCTTCCATGCCCCCGCGCGCAGACCACAGCGCACGACGAGCCGCAGGGGGGCCTCTGTTTCGGCTGTCGGGCCCCTTCGTGTCCGTTACTGCTTCGCGACCTCTCTCCACCGATGACGGCCGAACAATTAAGTAATCAAAGAGTACCAGTAGCGTGCCGCTCATGCGCTCGAGAGAAACCTGGCCTGATTTTTATTGCAACCCGTTGGGCCCCCGTACACACTTGTCGCTTCTATATCCCAGTGGATTACTATAGAAAAAAGCCTCGTCACATTGACGCGCGCTCGCAAAATTCACTGTGCTGTTTTCTCTCTTCTCGCGCTCATCAGCTGAAAGCACTGCCAGAAAAGGGCCGAAAGGCTCTATCCCGTTGTCGCGCTGCCCCCTTTATCTGCGCACTGCACCTTTAACGGGAACAGTCCCAACCGATGGGATTCCCCGAATACAGTCGGCAACGAGACGGCACGAATGACTCCTTGAAATGTACACGCGCGCACTCACTATGTATTTATTGTATATACCTTCGTCGATGTGCAAGCTTCTTTCGAGACACCTCGGCTCACTGCGCGCCGCTGTCGCTGCTTTCGTCGTCGTCGTTGTTGAAATGCCGCTCTCCCTCGCTGCGCCGAGTACTATACACACGCGCTCGCTACACCTCGCGCCGCTCTCTTCCTCTATTTGTCTCGCCGTCTCGCTCCCACCTCCGCCTCTTCCTCCTTCTCGCGGCCCACGAGATTTTCTTCTCCCGCCACCCCGACTATATCTATATCTGCATCTGCTTATGTGTGCGCGCGCGTGTGCCTGTGTTTCTCTCTTTAATTCTCTACATACACGTATATTGTGCTAGCAGCACGATTCGAACTTTCTCACAAGTAGTATAAAAGGACTGCACTCGCTGTCGGCGAAAGTCACTAGAGGTGTACGGTCGCTAGGGAAAGCGCGGCCGCTCATCATCCACGGAGAGCTTTTCCTATATTCTTTCTTTCTCCTTTCTTTCGTAGCATGATTGCCCAATCTAGGTGACTGATTGAATGGAAGGAAAAGGTGATGTGTCGCTCATACGTAGTCTGCTTGGTATTTGAAAGAGTTACACACTTCAGCGATTGCAGAACGTGTTGTTGGACGATTAAATCAAATTTACTGGGGCAACATTTATTTAATTAATCGCTTGGAACAGAATAATCTTTAAACTATATCTCAATATAACCAAATAAAATTAGTAAATTAAAATAATTATTTTAAAAATTCTTTCTCGATTTTTAGAAAACAAATAAGTAGTTAAAGACTGCAGGTACTGAAATTGTATATGAGAATATTTACACGAACAATTTACATATGTATAGTAACAAATTAAATAAATAAGTAAATAATATCACTATAATTTTTAACTTTGTTATAAACATCGCTTTTTGTTGGGACCAAAAAATATATGCAAAAGTAATTGAAACGGCGAAAAATGAAACCCGTTGTGATCCTAAAACTACACTGCGCGCATATGGAATTCGCTTAAGTAACACGACAAATTCCGTTATTCTCTTAGAAGATCCTGTCATTTAAAATAATGGATGCAAGAAACGTTTTTACCCACATTAAATATCGAACACACCATTTATTACGATTCATCTTCAGAATGTCGATATAAGTAACGGAATAAATTCTGATTATTGATAGTCAATCGATCAACAATATGTCCAAAATCAATTATAATTAATTATATTTCAATACTTTTACGTAATTGTCTTATAATTATAATACTGATTTGTAAATTTGTTTTCACTTATTATGAACATTTTTTTAAATTGCAAATTGAAAATGTATTTATTTATTTTTCTTAAAGAAAGGAAACTATAAACTAAACTAACAAAACTAACTATAAGATTAAAAAAGGAGTATACTAAAATATATTTAAAAAATGTGCACCGAATTCAGCAATCACTTATATTTAATTTTTAAACACATTGAAACACTGTTTTGTAAATAATTGTTACAGTTGAAAATGAAGAAATCAGTCTTCTGTTGAACAAATTTTTTCAGATTGGTTTATTAATTCTCCTCATTCTCTTATTGAGAATTGTTTATATTTATTAAAAATGAACCTTCAAAATATTAATCTTGCGAAATTTATTTGATTTGATTATTGAACAGATGTAGTTAATACAAACTTTCAACAAAAATGTATTGTGAAAAATCAGAATGAAATGGTTAAAAAAAATTTATGGATATAGGTAGTGTTTGCATATGGGAAAGGCTTAACGTTTACGTTTTTCCAACTAAACGTTCAGAAATCGGATCAATTCTAATATGATTCCATATCTCTCTAACAGGGTAGCGAAATTTATAATTAGCCGATTGGCAACTAACAACTAAAATTTGAGTTTTTTATCCAACCGGCCTTTAATTAATAACTAAATTTTGGTTATTAATTAGATGCCCATTCAACTAACAACTATATAATTTAGTTCTTAGTTACCCGGCCTTCAACTAAAAACTAACATTGAATTGTTTGAAAACTAGTCAGGAGAGCATTTTCGCTGAAAACACTAATGGTTCGGACACTTAAAAAGGAACAGATAAAAAGAACAAGAATTACATAGGTCTCTATATCTATATGTATGAGGAACAGCGAGATACAGAAGGAACAAGATGTATATATAGAATATAGAAATCCATGTAATTCTTGTTCTTTTTATCTGTTCCTTTTTAAGTGTCCGAGCCCTAAATGAGAAAGTTTCAGGGTTTTGAATAAACTATGACGTAGTATGCCCTTTTTTAGGACCTACTAAACTTTTGGGCCTTTTTGAGACCCAAATTGAGTTTTATCAATCAGAAGCCCTATTTTTTACTCCAAATTCGTTTGCAGCGTTAATTTTTATGTTTTTGGACCTTTGGGTCCAAAGTATGTTCTTTGGTTAAACATTGTGTTATTGCAGATGGGTATAGTGAATTTGGTATCATAGCTTATATGCTTAAATGCATATACCAGTGTTAGAAAAACACACGATGTTTTATGATTTGTATGATGACCGAGTGATGGCGCGCGCACTTGGATATATCGATGCGAGGTATAGACCGATTTTTGAGAGAGCGTCACTGCGCAACAAGACGGCGACACGTTCGGATCGGACCGTCACGTTGCTTATTGTTAAACAATCCAGATTGAATAAATAAACCTCTTTATTTTCTACTTTTCAACAAAATCATTGTTTTGTATTTTACCTCGAACATCCTCCTCTGACACTGCGCGTTAATTTGAATTTGTAAGAGCCAGAAACATAACTATATTTATCCCTTAAACTTATAGTTTCTAAGTACAAGCACCTCTACTTAGTATAACTACTATACGAATTTCTTCATCCGCGCGCCGAGATATGCGACCTTGTTCCGCTCTTATAGGCTATAGGAGGTACGAATCAGCAGTCGATATAGCCTAGAAGGTACGAATTGTGAAACGCGGCGTTCGCGAAATCGTACCTCCTACACCCTTGACACGTTATTTTTCGTATCTCTCAGCTGGATTCGACCTCCAAATCATATCTGTTATTATTATTTCACTGTTCAAACACAATAAACCCCATATTTGGCTTGCCGGACCCTAAAAATTTGGAATATAAGCTCAATAGAAGGTACGAATTACGAAACGCGACATTCACGAAATCGTATCTCCTAAACACTTGACACGTTATTTTTCGAATATGTCAGCTGGATTTGACCAACGAATCGTTGCTACTACTATTATTTCACTGCTTAAGGACAATGAACCCATTTTTGGCTTACTGAATCCTAAAAATTTCGGATATATCATAAGCTCAATATATTCTAGGAGGTGCGATTTCGCGGACATGGTGGTTTGTAATTCGTACATCCTAGACTATATTGCGCTTATGTTCGAAATTGCTAGGATTCACCAAGCTAAAAATGGGGTTAATCATGCTTGAGCAGTGAAATAATATAATAACAGATACGATTTATAGGTCGAATCCAGTTGAGGGATTCGAAAAATAACGTGTCAAGGGTTTAGGAGGTACGATTTCGCGGACGCCGCGTTTCATAATTCCTGCCTCCTAGACTATATTTCGCTTATATTCGAAATTTTTAGAATCCAGGAAGCCAAAAATGGGGTCCATTATGCTTGAAGAGTGACATAATAGTAGCAAATACAATTTGTAGGTCGAATCCAGATGAGACTTTCGAAAAATAGCGGGTCAAGGGTCTAGGAGGTACGATTTAACAGACGTCGCGTTTCGTAATTCGTACCTTCCAGGCTACATTTCGCTTATCTTCGACGTTTGTAGGATCCAGCAAGCTGAAACGGAAGCAGGATTACGTCCTGAAACCACTCATTACCCAAAATTAGAAATTTTCCTACGGTAAAGAAGCTTTGGGCCCGTAAGGCCAGAAACATGAGAATATACTAAATTCACTATCCACCTACAATAACACATTTTTAATGAAAATAATTACTTTGGACCCAAAAGGCTCAAAAACTGACTAAGGAATAAGGATACCATCAATAACCATTTTGGTTTTATTTTTTAAAAAATCTCGAAGAAGATTTCATCTCATCAATCTACAGGAAGTGTCTCTAGCCTTGGAACAAGCCCAAAAACAACTCCAACAACACCAAATGCAACAAATGGAGCAGAATCATGAAGTATTAGAAGACATACATAAGCATGTATACCAGCAGGAAATCGCATATAATGATTTAAAGTCTCTTAATCAAAATAGAAAAGCAACAGATAATTTGATTTTATATTTGAATATAAGAGGTTTAAAAACTAATTTTGAGAAATTGCAAATCTTGAATAAAAGGCTCAAAATCAAACCATATGTGATAGTATGCACGGAAACCGGTAACTTAGAACACTATCAATATTATCAATTGAATGGGTACAATATATGTTATAACCATAGTCACATAAACAAATCAGATAGTGTAGTCGTATATGTAAAAAAAGGCGTAACACAGACAACTAATGTAATAGAACTGGGTAGGCTAAAAATACTGAATACAATTATAAACCTTCAAAACAATAGTCATTTGCAAATTTCAACTATGTACAGATCACATGATTTGCATAATACAGAGTTTATTTTAAAAGTAAATCAATATTTGCAACTTAAGAGAAACGTTAAAAACCATTTGATAATAGGTGACTTTAATATAAATATAATGCTACAAAACAATATTAGTCAGAATTTTCTATTCAATTTCCTTGAAAATGGCTATTACCCTGGCTTTACAGATACACGGAGAGAAATTTTAGAGTAAAAATTACCAAGGTGCCTTGGCAGCGCATGGATAGACTGTCAAAAGCCGTGATATTCCCAGGTTTCTAATACAATTTATAAGTTTCCCAGGAAAAACTACCATACCCACTTAAAAAAAATACCAAATTATCTGAATAAAAATTACCAGACACACTAGTAAAAATTGAGGTCTAGTCATTTTTACAAGGTAACCTAAGAATTTTTACTAAGAAAACTGATAAATTTTACCAAATAACCTGGTATTTGTGTACTCGCGCATGCGCACTGCGCATTATTGTGTTTCAGAAGATTGATACTAGAGGCGTGCGCGACGTTAAAATGAAAACAATACACATATTTTCAGTAAGTAATAACGGCGATTCAAATGGCTGTTGGTAACAGCTTCCATGGCGCAGTCGGTAGAACATCGGACTCTCAACCCAAAGATCGTCGGATCGAATCCCGCTTCCGTAAAAATTTTTTTCAGTTTAATGTTTTTTCATTCTTGTTTCTGTTTCTATTTCTATATTAAAATGCTATATATCCATCAATATGGATAAAAAAAGTTAATTTTTTTAATTTAAATTAACTAAAAAATTTTTACCAAGGCACTTTTGTAAAAAGTTTGAAATTGTCAGTCTGTCCATCCATTACCATAGAAACTGGTAATTTTGTCTCGAATATTTGTAATTTTCACTACAAAATTTCTCTCCGTGATACGACTAGACCATATAATATAACTACTGATAGTGGAACATGCATAGAAAATATTTTTATAAAAACTAGCTCAATCAATGCAAAAACTTTCAAATTAATGACACTTATTACTGATCACTTATCCGCTATTTATAGACATAAAAAAGCACTAGTGAATACAGACATGGAAAAAAAGAAAACTAATTATTCATTAAATTACAAAAAAAAAAATAGCTGTTATAGCAAGTCAAAAATATTCGACTGAATACAAAAACTTATTTTTTCATGTCTACATGACTCCCTTATAAGCGTGGACCTCATATCCTCCGCCTACTTGGGTTTAAAAATTAATTAAATAGTTGTCTTGCTTATGTTGCACGTCTACGTAACTCCGTTATATGCGTGAACCTCGCGTCCCCCGAGTACTTGGGTTTAATAATTATTCAAATAATCGTTTTGCTTATTTTTTCATGTCTACATGACTTCCTTATATGTGTGGACCTCATTTTCCCCGCCTACTTGGGTTTAAATATTATTTAAATAATCGTTTGTCTTATTTTTTCATGTCTACATGACTTCCTTATATGCGTGGACCTCATATCCCCTGCCTACTAAATTTTTCTATCGTTTAACTGAGATAATTATTTAAAAAACAACCATTTTTAGTTAAAGGCCATAAAAAGTATGTAGAAAATAAAATTCTAATGCATAACTTTTTGCAAATATTTTTAAGTTTGTGCCTCATGGGTTTGGGAATTTTGAGATTTTGCCGCCCCCCAGATGCTGCCGCCCCTACGCCATGCGTTGGTGACGTAGGGGGTAATACGGCCCTGTTCTTTTGTGAATTTAATTCTATCATGGATAGAATTAAACACATCCACCATATCATCCACAAAACATTCAGATACAACTGCAAAAATGTCATCAACATATCTTTTAAAAATAATTGGCTGAAAAACAAATTTAGACAAAGCAACACTTTCCAATTTTTCCATTACTAAATTCGTTATCAGATGACAAAGGTAATCCCATTGGACAACCATATCTTCGCTCATATAAACTATTCTTAAAAGAAAAAATTGTGTTTTTAAAAACCAATTAAGTGCCTTTACAAATTCATCTTTTGTTAAACTAGTATCTACTTTAATTTCAGACCATTTATCTTGTATAATATCATTCAACAACTCTAGAGGTATATTTGTAAACAAAGACACTACATCCAATGAAGTCATCCTATGATCATTCGGAATAACAATATCTTTCATTATATCATAAAAACTCCAACTATCTTTAATATATGAATTTGTTTTACCCACTATCTTGAACAATATATTAGATAAAAAACTCGCCAGTCTATAAGTCGGAAAATTTATCGATGATATTATTATGCTATATGTCAACTGTTCTTTGTGAATCTTAGGAAGCCCATAACATTTAGCTACAGTGCCATTTTCACATTTTAAATATTTAAACATACTATCCTTAATATAAGCTTTTGTTTTCCAATGCATCAATAATTCTTTCTGTTTATCTTGTAGTCTATTGATATGTGGATTCCTAATTTTCACGTAAGTGATATCATCATCCAACATAAGTTGAATTTTATTTATATAATCCCTTTTATCTGAAACTACCGATACATTTCCTTTATCTGCTTTTTGGCAGATCATATTCGGATTCTCTCTCAAGAATTTTTTCGTTATTTTTAATTCATGCAACAAATTACTGTTCAAATAATTATCAAATCTATTTTCTCTTTTAAAATGATTAATAACTTTAACTAAACTTTAAAGAACTCCTACATTCTTTTTTAAACTCTAGATTAAAAGTACTAAAACTACTAATAAGCGTACTTTCTACCTCAGCGATGATATTCTTGATCGGAAGAGCTTTACTTGAATATGATATTCCAAATTTAGCACCCTTTGACATGATATTTACCACCTCTTCTGGTATTACTTTGTCCGTTAGATTTCTAAACCAATCTTTATTAACATTATTAGTTTGATTGACCTGAGAGTGTTTTTTATGTTTTAAATATTCAAATTTTCTTTTTAATTTACTCCTATGATTATATTTTACTTTTTCGAAGTGCCTCTTTTGACCACGAAAAAATTCTTGCAAATCATTCTGTTCTACTTTATTATATAAATATCTTTCAAGCTCTAATAAACATTTATTCAAACGATTAATTTCAAAATTCAAATCTCTAATGTCTAAATTAAGCAATTTATTCTTGAAAAAGAAAATATTTTTCCGTAGATCATAAGAAACTCTTTTGTTGTAATCCCGATAAAAACCCTTATCATCAAATTTTTTCCCAATATGGATAGTTTTTTACACCTAAGAAGATTTTTTACTCTGGATAAATAAATAAATAAATAAATAAATTTACCTTTTAAAACCGTAGTCATTCAATCTTGGAAAGTTTTAAATAGAATTATGAAAAAAGAAAATAAGACTAGCCGAATCGCTTTCAGGTGATTTGAAATACCGACATAATTTGAGAACAAGTACATCTAATACTATAATAGAATCGCTCAAAAAATTTTCTGAGTGCAGTATTAACATATATGGAGAGTATGACAACCGTGTTTTTCCAAAAAAATATTTAGAAATTATTCAATTAAATAAAAACCACATTGTCGATAAGTATAAGGAATCTGCATTTTTATCATTTTACCTAATTTGCAAACAAGTACATCTTATAAATATTCTAATAGAATTATTTTAAAAAAATTGTGAGTATGCACGCACGGGGGGCCTGACAAACGTGTTTTTCCAAATAAACGTTCGAAAGTTAGTTTATTAAATAATGCTTTCGGGTTAATTTTGAACTACACATCGGCTTAAAAAAATTGCGCGAAAAACATGCAAAAGTTCGATCCTTCTAGTTTTATTTTCTTTTGTTTGTAATTAGGTTGGCTACATTTTTTTTATTTCGGATATGATAGAGAACGATCCCTAGTGGAAATTTAATTTGGGCAAAACGGTTTAAAACAATTCGTAACTGTTCAAATCTGTTTAAAACTGTTTATTAGTGTGAATTTTTGGACGTTTAAAACAGTTCTAAACAGTTATGAACAATTTTAAACAGTTTTAAACAATTCAGAATTATTGTATTGAAAATACAATCATCAGGAAATTATTTGAAATAGTTTAAAACAGTTTTGAACAGTTTACAGCAGTTTTGAGCAAATTAAATTTCCACTAAGGAAGCGACTTTTCGTCATATCTGCGACGATGGCTACATTAATAACTGTTCAAAACTGTTCAAAACTATTCTAAACAAATTCATATTGTTCAAATGAAAGTTCAGAACGGATTAAAACTGTTCAAAATTGTTTGAAACCATTCATAAATGTTCAAAACCATTTAAAACTGTTTAAAACAGTTCATAACTGTTCAAAATTATTTTAAACTGTTTTAAATAAATTTTTATTAATTAATAATATTTTAATACAAAAGTTCAAAACAGTTTTAAATTGTTCGTAAATGTTTAAAAAAGTTCAAAAGTATTCAAAACTGTTTAAAACTGTTCATAACTGTTTAGAACTGTTTTAAACGTCCAAAAATTCACACTAATAAACAGTTTTAAACGGTTTTGAACAGTTTTAAACAATTTTAAACAGATTTGAACAGTGACGAATTGTTTTAAACTATTTTCAGCAAATTAAATTTCCACTAGGGATCGAAAAATTAGGTCGTTTTTTTTCTTTTTTATTTAAATAATGATTATAAAAGTTATAGCAATTAGAAAGTCGTGTGACGTCACTTCAAGAGTATCGAAGTGACGTAATTTACCTATGTACCCTGTCGTAAATTTTAAATGTTAATAACAGTTAATAACTATTAAAAATTATTAATAACTATTTAGAACTGTTTAAAACTGTTTACAAGTGTTACAAAATGTATGATTTTGGACACATTTTTTCTAATTATAATACTTTGTAACAGTTTCAAACAGTTTTTAATAGTTATAAACACTTTCAAACAGTTTCAAATAATTTTAAATTTGATATATTTCAGGAAAAATTAATAATTAATAAATTATTATTAATAATTATTTAATAGCCTCATTATTATAATCATTAGAATCAAGGAGCGCGGGAGCACTCCGAAGGCAAGTAACAGTCAAACAGAAGAAGCAAAACCTTAATTATTTACCTTAAATGCAGAAGAAGCCTAAGGAGTGTTTAATTATACTAATAATTAATTATTACTATGTTAATAATAATAATTAATAAATATTTAAAAGTTATTAAATAATTTAATAACTCTTACAAACCGTTAAAAACTGTTGAAAAATGTTACAAACAGTTACAAACGATTAATAACGTCCAAAATCCTACATTTTGTAACATTTTTAAATAGTTTATAACTCTTTCTAACAGTTTTTAACATTTTTGAACAAAAATATTTCCGCTAGGGTAGTATATCAATATATATCAAACATTTGAAAACTTTAAAATGCTGTATCTTGAAAATTATTAATCGAATTTAAAAAAGGAAAAATACGACCTCATTATTTTTTAGTATTCTACTCAATGAAAGAAAAAAAGATTAAATTTTTATTTTTTGTAGCCAACCCC
This sequence comes from Torymus aiolomorphi, assembly GCA_036365515.1. Lineage (NCBI taxonomy): Eukaryota > Metazoa > Arthropoda > Insecta > Hymenoptera > Torymidae > Torymus > Torymus aiolomorphi. The sequence goes on from CM070877.1 coordinate 119,109,970, forward strand.
ATTTAAAAGAAGAATATCAGTACTTCAAAATAATACGGTTAATTTTATATTCATTAATTTATTTTTATTATTATAGGAAAACAAAGCAATATTATGAAGTTTCAGCATATTATTTAACATAGGTTTAATGCTATGGTAGGTAGAGTCAATGGAAAAAAACTTGGAGTCGGACTGGAACTCCAGCCGCCATGTATATGAATTAGGTTCTTACGGGCATGTTCAACTCGAATGTAGTTCCGTACCTTACCGGCACCTAAATTTTATTTTTTTATCACACCTAAATAAAAATTTTAGGAAAAAGCGTTCTTCCAAAAAAGTTTTTGAAATTAGTAATTAATAAGAATAAAGATTTTGGAAAAATCTAATCAATACAATCATTTGAAAATTTCAAAGGGTGAACTGACACTCCGGAGGGCGTGAAAGAAAGCTTTTTCCTATAATTTTTGTTTAAATACGATAATAAAAAATAGAATTTAGGTGCCGGTAAGGTAGGGAATCGTGCTGGTACTTCACATCAGCAGAACAAGGCCTCAAATATTTCAAAATCAATTTTGAAAAAATCTAATCGATGGAATTATCTGAAATTTTAATAAGATGTACTTAATGGCATTCCCGAGCGTATGAAAGAAGTCTTTCTTTTTAAATTTTTGTTTAAATACGATAAAAAAATGTAGGTGCCGGTAAGGTAGAGATCGTGTTGGTACTTCACGGCCTTACACCGCCTGAGCTGTAAAAAGAGTTCAAAGAGTCTGTGAAAAAATCTAATTTGGATGGGAAGACCAACCGGACTGCAACTGATAAAGCGTTTTTTCTGATGTTCAATCCTAACTTATCGGCACGTTGATTTAATTATTTTTTCGTATTTAAACAAAAATCTTAGCAATACGCTTTGGCATGCGATCTGTCACTGTATTAAGTCCGTAACTGTATATATCCCACCCAAATTAATACAATTACGGTTCGGACAAAGCGTGGACGGCAGCATGGACGTTCTCCAGGGGCAGTGGTGCTCAACTTTATCTATATTACAAAAATTGTGATCTAAACATATTATTTATGATAGAAACCCTTCATCAGCCTGATCTATACACTAATCCAAAAATAATAAAAAAAAAATGTAAAAAAAAGGTGTCACTACGATATTTGAAAAATACCACTTACACGGTATGACTATATCATATAGATGTACAAATAACATGTGTATAGTCGATTGTAATTATATCTAATTTGGTTTCATGTATAATTAGAAATTATCTGGAAGTTAATTATATCAGGTGTGTTATTAATTTGTAATTTAAAAGTATTATTATTTCGTCGAGTCGACATAGAAAATTTTGTTATAGCACGCCGCAAAATTCCTTCTAGGGATTTGTTTTTATTTATGTTTTCGGTCGATGCCTAGAAAATTGGGACCTGTTGTTATCGAGAGCGCGCGTTTGCAGCTAGTATCCATCAATCCTTCGATCGAAGCGTACTTATCTCTCTCCGTTGGTGAATTTTGATCAGCAAAGTTGGCACTTGCCAATTGTGCGCGACTCATATCACCACACAATCCGACGAGTACGACTAGTGCACACACTCAAAACATTGCATAATCTTCGGAGACTCCCACCTCGGCGATCGAGTCCTCGACGAAAATTTGCGCGACGTACGCATTAACATATCATTCATCAGTTCTCGCTAGTTGGCGCTCTGTAACGCCGTCTGGGCCCTCACCCACGGCAATCGAATGACCACCCTAGCGGAAATATTTTTGTTCAAAAATGTTAAAAACTGTTTAAAAATGTTACAAAATGTAGGATTTTGGACGTTATTAATCGTTTGTAACTGTTTGTAATATTTTTCAACAGTATTTTTAACAGTTTGTAAGAGTTATTAAATTATTTAATAACTTTTAAATATTTATTAATTATTATTATTAACATAATAATAATTAATTATTAGTATAATTAAACACTCCTTAGGCTTCTTCTGCATTGTTTGACTGTTACTTGCCTTTGGAGTGCTCATGATTGTAATAATGAGCCTATTAAATAATTATTATTTAATATTAATAATAATAATAATAATTTATTAATTCTTAATTTTTCCTGAAATATATCAAATTTAAAATTATTTGAAACTGTTTGAAACTGTTACAAAGTATTATAATTAGAAAAAAAGTGTCCAAAATCATACATTTTGTAACATTTATAAACAGTTTTAAACAGTTCTAAATAGTTTTAAATAATTTTTAACAGTTATTAACTGTTATTAACATTTAAAATTTACGACAGGGCATTCCACCCACACGTACATACATCCTCATAAAGTCATCTCATTGTAAATTTCCAATCAGGTGTTTTTATGCTACAAGGCTTTTCCCCTCATTAATAAAACGAAGAAATATTTTTTATAATTAATAAGATTTTATTAATATTTTTTAGCCCCTGCCTACACGTCACAGCACGTCTCAAATAAACCACGAAGACTTTCCACGTGATGAGAATGCCTTCAACGAAACATCATGGAAGTTTTTCTTTATGTTGCGATATCTCTGAAATTAAACCCGCTTGCTATATTTAAAATTATACCATATTATTTTCCTCTTGATTTATAGTTTGATGCCCCACGGTTAAAAAAAAAACCACAAAGAAAACTTCTTTGACAGTAAATCAATAGTATATTTCGATAAAAGTGCGAAAGTGTTGATTCTAGGTGAAGTTTGTCGCCCAAGCGAAGCGAGGGTGACAATCACACGAGTGTAGAATTATCTTTTGCACGTGTATCGAACGATATTTTTCAATACAGAGGGCGTAAAAGCGATTTTAAAAATTTACAGAATGTGTAAAATCGCATTTTACGCACACTGTATCGAAAAATGTATTTTTCAAACGAGCTTAGACAAGGATCATATGTTAACGCTGCAACTTTGTAGTCAAATATTTCTATTTTGAATGCCACTTTGGACGCCGGGCTTTGAAGCATGTACAATAAATTGAGCTTTCTCAACAAGTTTAAGAAAAATCACAAGAAATATGATTTTTCAGAGAACGTCCTTAAGAGAGGATTTAACAACAATGAAACAAAATATTCATATATTGTTTTGTGACACTATCATAAAACACGCTGCATTATCTACATAAGATTATGTATCGTTTTACACACAGATCAGTTTTAGCTAATCAGCTCAATTCTCAAGCGTCAACCGACAACCAATCACAAACGTCTTATTTTGGTTTCACTTTTCGCTGATCACTTTTTTAAGATAGGAGGATTCTAATTCAATTTTAGGCTTATCTTAAAAATTTCAATCATACTTCATGCAGACTAAGTTAGAAAACAGGGGATGCAAATATAAAATAAAAAAGATACGAAGAAAATAGTAGTGTCGGTAAGTATGTTTACCGATATACGGTACGATACAGGCAAATGTAATGGTTCCGAAATCCCCTGAAAAATTAAATTTTTATATTTATGAACAAAAAACCTTAGATAGAACCTTAAACCTAGAATCAAGGAGCGCGGGAGCGCTCCGAAGGCAAGTAACAGAGAATACTGTAAATCATTCTACAAGAAAAAACGAATGTTGAAGTCGTTTGATTGAAAAAAGGTCAGAGATAATATTACATCAAGAAAAAGTGGACATTGAAATTAATGTACCAATTTGACCAAATTTATAGCTCATTTTCATACAGCATATTATTTGCATTTTTTTTTTTAGCAATGTATTTAGAAATATCAATTAAGAAACACAGTGACATTAAAACATTTTATTCAGTCAGTAAGAAGCCTTCTACATAATAATGATGATGATGATGATGATGATGATGACAATGATAATAATATTAATTACAATAATAATATGCAATAATAAAAATGACAATAATGATAATAATTTGAATAATGGCAATAATAATAATAATAATAATAATATAATTAAATGTAATAAAAACATTCTTCATTTTATGAAATTTTTTTACGCATTGATTTATAAAGCGTTTTTAAAAAGTAATTCAGTAATTCACTGAGTCAATAAATTATTTTTATTTTGTCTTTGCTGCAAAGATATCTCAATGGACAGCAGCGTGAATTTTTAGAACTATAATAAAAGCTAACTCTGTTCGTTTTGGGATTATTTTTACTGTAAGAAATTGAACTATTGCATCAATAAGAAATATGATTCATAATTATTTAACTTGAAAGACTCAAGGCATTGGCATAGCAAACTAGATTCTTTTCTTATTGTGTTCAAGTACTGCAGTTTATTATAAATAATAATGTATAAATAATTCATTCATTAATGTACTATCATTTATACATTTTTCAGTAACTTATTTCATTGTTACAAAAACGAACAGAGTTTCTGTATTTTCGTTAGAGTAAATTTATATACTGTTGCTTTGAGGTAGTAACCACGTAATCCTATTAGCTTGATGTTTGCTATCATATGTCTAAATCCCAAAGAAAAACTATTTCTTTATTCTTATGAAATACTAATAAGATTATTTGTAACGAGCCAAGTGATCAATGCTTAAAATTAGTTTACTTTAGATTTGGACATAAGTTAGTAACTGTGCGGATATGTGTATTTGCATGAATATTATTCATCACGCTTGTACCCTTTGCTACAAGTCCAAAAAGTCAAAAATTCATTGACATTTTTATTTAATATACAAACAATTAAAAATAAACTAAATGAAAATGTGCTCAACACTGGATTTATATTCCAGGTTGAAAGAAAGCACCTTCCTCCGCAGACATCTCATTATGTTTTAAATTCAAAACCCTGTCCCTAGAAAAGTTGATTTGGACTCATAGTGGTCTCTTTGGAGGGTTATAGTTAAATTCTCAATTTTATCGTCCAAGTTTGAAGTGAAATGTTATTAAATGTCAAATAAAATTTGATTTATTAAAAAACCACCGTTTTCATTTGTTCACTTTAAAATTATCTTACTTAATATATTTATGTATATCTATAAATTGACGGTTATCTATTATATCGATGTAAAAAAAGTATTTGCTCTCAACAGTTTATGTCAAATTGTTTTTGACATTTATCATTTCACCTTCATTATCGGAACTACGAGGCTGCTGACGACATTAGGCTTGCTAGCACTTGTAAATAATGCCCAGCAATTGTGCTATTTTGTTAGTATCATCCTTTCTTCATTCTTTTAACTATTATTTCAAGAATAATTTATCACATTTTAATCTTTGTCACAGATTGGACAGAAAGAAATGCACGTAACATCACGCTTCGCCAATCGGCTCAAACAATGAACATCTTTGTAAAAAATATAGTACTATGAATGATCGAGCCTGCAAAAATTGGCGTAAGCGATTAAATTTCTATTGGAAGGCATAGCGAATTACTCCACTAACATAATTAGGTTTCTCATTGCCGAAAGTTTTGTCGAAAAATGTATACGAATTGCAATGCTAGATTACAAAATCTATAAAAAGTTAGATGATTATGAATTCTAGCATTACTACTCCTGCAAAGCTTGAAGCTTATCCTGGTATGCTGTATCAGAAATGTTTTCGAACTAAATTCTTCGCCTAAAGGATAACGAATTTTGATACAATTTTTCATACATTGAAGTAATTTTCATCTCACGTTACCTCCTTTTTTCTTCTCTCTGACGTTACGTGCTTTCTCTCTCTTATAAGAAACAAAATACAGTAAGTGAAATAAATGCTTGAGAAAATGTTTACATCAATTTTGAATTTTGTCACATCCACGTTAATGCTAGAGATTATACCTTTAATATAAGCTTCTTTTACACTTAAGTAAAACTAAAAAAACTTAACGCACAAGTACGCAAAATAAAACTCAACGCATTCTTTGAACCAAAGCACAGTGAAAGTTGTAATAGCCTCAACATTTTTACCAGGGGAAACACGAACAAAACATACATATAATACTTAATCTAGTACCTACTATTACTACCCTAGAACAGCGAGAAAATCCTAAGACATGCGATTGTGAGTAATTAGCCGTTAATTCTTAATAGTCCTGAAATTTTTGAAGTTCCAAAGGTAAGTGTAGTTTGGTACTTTCGACGGTAGCCTAAATGAATTTGCTTCTGAATGTCTTGTGATTTTTACGCTCTTGTAACAATTAATTCAGTGTTGCCGCTTCAACAACTCTGTTTTTTCTTTTTCGAAAAACTTTGAATCTCAATTTAGCTTTATTCTTATGGTTGATGTATTTTTGGCTTGTAACATTCTTTTTTCTCAGAAGCCACCATCGCTTATAATTTTTCTTATACGAAGTAAATTCGTCCATATGCATATCAGTGTTGCCAGATATATTTTGCATACTTAATATTTTAAGTTGTATTTGTTATTTATAAAAAATGAAACTATATAAATATTTGAGTTTATGATAATATTAAACTATAATATATCAATATAATAATAATTTTAATAAAAAAGAAAGAATGATAATATTAAACTATAATATATCAATATAATAATAATTTTAATAGAAAAGATTAAGTTCACTATTTATTACTATGTGATGCCATAGTAATTTTTTCAAATAAACAATTTGGCGTGATTTAAAACTTATTCAGTTTTAAACCAGTGATTCAGAAAAGACTATTATCTGTCAACACTGATTCCTCACTTCTTTTTAAATGAATCAGTGTCAGTAAAACACTTGTCTATGTAAAGTAGACAAGTTAATAATTATAATTTAAAAATTGGTTTCTGATAACAGTTGAAGATTAAAACCATTAGTAACTATAATTATCAATTATAATTACGACCATTACGATGCCTTACACAATAATACCACTGTAATACCATGTTTCTCTTCATCGACAGTATTCCCTTATTGGTAGACTTTTTATCAATTCATTAGTATAACTTAGTAACGAGAGTATTATTGGCATTTCGTTTACCAAGAGGAAGTGACGAAGTAAGTTTTCAGAAATTTACCTTTATAGTCAGTACCAATATTCTCAATTTTTGGGACGATTGAAATAAATCACTTTTTAGTGACGTCGTTTTTTCTTAAAACCTATTGCAAACATAAAAATGAAAAGTTAGTGTAAAGGAGTCATTTGTAATAAATGAAATGAGAAATATTATAAATTATGTATACTTTTTTTAGATTTTCCCTTTGGAGCTTTTCTTTTTTTAGCTGAAGAGGAACCACTAAAACTAGTAACTTCTGTTCCAAGTGTCCCGAGTGTAGTCATTTGACGCTGACGATGCTTTTCCTCCTTTGTCACAGGTAAACGAGTCATGTAGTTCTCTTCATATTCAATTTTTCTTTTATTTTCACGACCGAAATTTGATTGTTTTTCTCCTATGTCAATAGTATCTTCTACAGGAGCATCTAAATATTCTTCTCGAAGTTCTCTAAGTACAGCACCAGAAATAGCACGCCTACGAGCCCTTTCACCAGCTTTGCGTACTTTATCAGCCATTGTTTCATCTCCATCTAAAAAATCATTATAATGAATAAAAATATTAAGTTAAAATTTCAATGACTATGGGTTCTACTTTAAAAATATTTTTTATACTATACAAAAGTGTTATAAATAAAACCTGAAATCTTTTAGTTTACCATAATGAACTGCAGCTAATTTTGGTGGAACATAAACTCCAGATTTTCGTAATTTGACATCTTCATCTATATCTTCATCATTTTCTGACTCTTCATCTGATCCATCAATTTTTCCGATCAAGGCATCAGGATTGGGCTTAAAGTTGATAGGATCATCGCTATTTGTTGTACCAGTCACTGCTGTTTTTACAAGTTTGTCTATTTGATACTTGAGTTTGTGATCAATGGGCCTAATTTTTTCTAGCACTGTTCTGATTTCAATCAAGCGATCTATTGAGGGATCCCCTTCAATTCGTTCTCCTGAACACTTTCGCAGGACAATATATGTTAAATTTATTAGATAGGATAACAGCATATGATATTTCATTTCTAGGAAACTAAGACCCTTATCCGTTGAAATTTCTCCGTTCTTTACTCGTACCAACATGTTGTCTACTAATTGATTTACTTGTACAACATTTGCGTTCATTTCCCCCAGCAAGCGGAATGCTTGTGGCAGGTCCCGCTGCTCCATCTCATCTATTGCCTGAGGAAAGAAAATTTTTTTTACTAAATCTGTTGTTTTAAATCATTATAATTTATTCCATGAATTTTGACAAACAACAAAAATTACAAAATGATTTAGTAAAAATGAAGAAAAAAGAAATACATGCCAATAAATGCTAAAAGAATATAAATATTTTTCAAATAACTCAAAACATTATTTTTTAATTATTACATTATTGTAGAAAATAAATTTTATGTAAGGTATAAAATTATTGGAAGTTCATTTTTGCTGAAAATCGTTCATAAATGGATTTCTCTGGTTGTAAACAAAAGATCATGCCTTTTTTCATAACTGAAAAAATTCACCGGATAAAATAATCGAATATGTTTTATAAACGTCAGAAAATAAAATTCCGACGCATCCACAGTAGACTCCCTTGTTTCATCTCGTTCGCTATTTTTCCGTATCGCCGCCGGGTTTTTTCTCATGAGCACGCATGTCGCGCTATGATAAATCGCAAGCGCGCTAAAAATCAGTCGAGAAACCTCGTGGCGATTGTAATTTTGTTCAATTTACATACGCTAAAAAGTTTCGGCGATTGGAATTTTTCAGAAAAATGTCGGCCCCGCAAGCGAACGAGAAAAAAGCGCAATAATCTGCTGCCATCTTTCCTATTTACTAATGGATGACAGCGGAAAAAAAACAATCGAAAAATTGCCCCGACACTGCTCACAGAAAAAATTCGCCAATTCGCCAATTCCTCGTGAAATTCGCCGGGATAACATGTACACGAATTCTACATACCTGCACCATTGTTTTGAACAAAAATTAATGCAACAAACACATATTTAAACAACGTAACTTGTAATTAAACCGATCCCCACGTGGGAGGATATTTTCCTTTCGGGGTATATTTTTTCGCTCGGAAAAGCCTAGTCAAGTGAGAGACTCGTTGCTTCTCTCCCTCCGAAACTTTTTGTTCAATGTCCCAAATAATCTATCTTTTGCATCTTTATAATTTTTATTTTATTTTATTATATTTTACAAATAAAATTTTGTAATGTTTATGCAATTGTTGTACATACTAATTTTTGTAAAAGTTAACAGTTTGACTTCCTTTAGAAAGTCTCAAGTAATAGCGCGAAATTTGAAAAATGTTAAGCAGTCACTTCTCAAGATTTTTTTATTTTTGTAATTTAATTTGATGATTTCTAATGCAAAACATTTCAGAAATATATTTGTATTGAAATATTTATATCAGTTTTACACCTTTACATGTTTACTTTTGAAAATACGTTTTTAAAAGCATTTAAAATGTTAAATCATATTATTTTTGCGAGGGCTTTTATATGATTTTATTGTAAACTGTTTCAAAAATTTTATTTAGCATTAGAGTAGCATCATACGATACAATGTTTACTTGATAAATTTAAATAAAGACATTGTTAAGTTTTTTAATACCTTTGAAACCGAAATAAACTCCGTCAAAAGTGTTACATAAAATCTAAGGACATTTATGAAAAGCTAATATTTAAATTAATTATTAATTGCTTATTTAATTCGCACCAGAATATTAATAAGCCTTTGGTTATAATCGCAAGTTCGCGACTGCCGGATGGCACTGAAAGAAGTCAAGTTATACGCAAGGAGGGGAGATCATACAATATAATAGGAGGGGAGATCATACAATATATAGATATAAACTTTGCAAGGAAAGAATTTGTCGAGGTGTTGAATCAGTGGATCATCGCGTATACAACTTGTTTGTGTGAGTCGGGAGTTTTGTGTACTGTACAATGCATTTTTGACGTGGAATCTCAAAAGGCACAACGAGTGTGATTTGCCAAAAGAGGAAGGCTTAAGAGTTCGAGGAAGCAAAGCGGCAGCGTGGCGCGGTTTCAGAGGAAGAGTATAGTGTAGAATGGTAAATCTTCTACCTACTTGCTGGTTAAAAAAATTATTTTTTACTTGTTACATTTTTTAATTTTCTAACTCCTTATTATACTCCATTTACTTCTTTTCTGTTTATATACTGATGAAGAGCTGCCAATTCTGTTTTTTTTTTTTCATTATTTTTGAACCACCAAAAGTGCTTTTATTTACTTATTATCTATATATTATTATTATTTGTAGGCTAGATTAAAATGGAGATGGGCTACTTTAGCTCTGATATTGTTGTTGATCGAAGTTGAAGGATTTTATGTGCCAGGAGTTGCACCTGTAGAGTTTAAGAAGGGTCAGAAAATTGACGTAAAGGCTGTCAAGATGACTAGTACGCACACACAACTACCATATGAGTATTATAATTTGCCTTTTTGTCTCCCAAGAAATGGAACAGTATACTACAAGTCTGAAAATTTGGGAGAAATTTTAAGAGGAGACAGGTTTGTTTATATTATACAATATATTAATTAAAGGTTATGTCTTTAATTAACTTACCAAAAAACAGTTTATAAACTGCTTATGTATATTTTCTAGAATTGTAAATACACCATATGAAGTAGCAATGGGTGAAGACATATCATGTCGTCTTTTATGTAATGGTAAATCAAGTCCTATAACGTGGAATGAAGATTCATCCCAGCTGGTTATGGAACGAATTCAACATGAATATACTGTTCATTTGTAAGCTTTAAAGTATTTGCAATTATTTAATGAATAATATAACATAATCTTAACATGATTTTGATCATTTTTCAGACTGATAGACAATTTACCCGCAGCAACAAAGAAAAAACAGAGAGATAATACAATTGTCTATCATGGGTACCGATTGGGAAGTGTTACTGATGATAATCAAGTATACATCAACAATTATTTAAAGTTAAAATTGAGTTATCATAAGCATGGAGAGTGAGTAATTACTATCTCTTTATGAATTTATCAAGTGTTTATGTATGATGTATTAACTAAGGATATTTTTTAGAAATGAGTTCCGAGTAGTAGGTTTTGAAGTGGAAGCCCTATCGATAGATTATACTCAATTACAATTTGAAGGAAAAAATACTTGTAAAATACCTCCTTTGCCATTAAACAAACAACTTGTCAATCCTAAAGCTACAAAATTACTATTTTTCTACTCTGTCGAATGGAAGGAATCTGAGGTCAGCTGGGCAAGTAGATGGGATATTTATCTTGGGATGAGTGATGTTGAAATTCATTGGTTTTCTATAATTAATTCCTTGGTTGTTGTTTGCTTCTTATCAGGTAAAGTATAAACTTAAATTTGATTATAATTACAATCATAAAAATAATTTTTATAAATTAAATCAATATTTTAATTTTTAAGAAATTTTAATAAAAATCATTCATTTATAGTTTAATGAAAATATATCCTTTGTTTTAAGTAGCTAATTCATTTCTTGTATTATTTAGCAATACTGACAATGATTATTGTCAGAACGTTACGTAGAGATATTGCTAGATATAATGCAGGAGAAAGTGATAGTCTTGCTGGTCTAGATGAAACAATTGAGGAAACAGGATGGAAATTAGTTCATGGTGACGTTTTTAGGCCCCCCACAAATGTTCGCTTGTTTGCTGCAGTCATTGGTAGTGGAATTCAAATATTTTTCATGACTCTCATTACAATCTGTAAGTAAACAACTATTTCTTATGCTACTTTTATACTATTCAAATAATAACATATTGCTTATATTTTTTGTTTGCCCATCATTTTTAGTTTTTGCCATGTTGGGAATGCTTTCGCCAGCAAGCAGAGGAGCTCTTGGTACATGTGCAATATTTTTATATGTTTTCTCTGGAAATATAGCTGGTTATTTCTCAGCTAGATTATATAAGACTATGCGAGGGAAAGAATGGAAAAAAGCAGCGATGTTGGTGTGTACCATTTTATCATTTAATTTCAGTATATACCACTGTTTAATAACAGAATAAAATATGTATATTTTCTACTCTATTTTATAGACTGCAACTTTATATCCTGGAATTGTTTTTGGTACATGCTTTTTCCTAAATTTCTTCATCTGGGGAAAGCATAGTTCAGGAGCAGTTCCTTTTACAACTATGTTATCTTTACTCTGTCTCTGGTTTGGCATATCATTGCCACTTGTTTACCTTGGCTACTTTTTTGGCTACAGAAAACAACCATTTACTCATCCTGTTAGAACAAACCAAATTCCTAGACAGGTACCTGATCAACTTTGGTATATGAATCCCATTTTATGGTAAATGTATACATTTTTTTCTGTTCATCATGCAAAATAATAATTTTGTAGATTTTAATATCAATTTATATATTTTAGTACTCTAATGGCTGGCATCTTACCATTTGGCGCTGTATTTATTGAACTGTTTTTCATTTTGACTGCTCTATGGGAAAATCAATTTTATTATCTTTTTGGCTTTTTGTTCCTAGTTTTCATAATTCTTGTAATATCGTGTTCTCAAATATCAATAGTTATGGTATACTTTCAACTTTGTGGTGAAGTAAGTTTGTAAATTATATAATTATCATCCCATAATATATTATGTATTGTTAACTTAATTTTTTAAATTACTTCAGGATTATAGATGGTGGTGGAGAAGTTTCATTGTCAGTGGTGGATCAGCAGTTTATGTTTTGGCTTATTCTATCTTTTATTTTCTGACAAAATTAGAAATAACAGAACTTGTTCCAACTCTGATGTATTTTGGTTATACAGCATTAATGGTGCTTACTTTTTGGCTGTTAACTGGAACAATTGGATTCTTTGCAGCATATGCATTCATAAGAAAAATTTATGCAGCCGTTAAAATAGACTAGTCAGACTAATTAACGGTAATAGCCAGTGATATTCATTCTGCCAAAAAATTTACTGTAAAATTAATATGATTTACTTTATTGCAATGCATTCTTTTGGTATTAAGAAAGCATTGCAATTATATATCATATTTACTAATTGACGGGGCAGAAATTACTAAACACATAAATAGGATCAGTATTACTTTTAAGTCTTGTAATTTTAATAATATATTATAATAAATCTTCACTTTAAGTATTTTTAAGTTGAAAATCACTGCAAGACTTATAAGTATACTGATTCTAATTTAATTTAATTGCTTGAATGTTGAAGATGTAAACTCTTTGAATCTTGCGTGTATAAATCAAAGTTGAATCAACTGTACGATGAATTCATTTTAACATCATGATTGCAAAGTGCGCGTGTAAATATAAATCGTCGTTTTATAGGATATTTTGTAGATTTCAAGTTGTATCATTTCTTACAATTATCAGTATAAATATTTATAAATAAAATTATGATACATTATTTCTAATCAATGCTTTAAACTTCATTATTTTAAATCATTATTAAATTATTTAATTTATCTTTCTTACATCATCAATTTATTGATAATTTATGGACAACTTATAAACAGTATTATATGATTTTCAAAGGTTATGTTAAAATTGTGAAATTGAATTTTACATAAAATAAAACTCACTGATTTTTATAATGCTATTACCACTGTGTTACTTTTAAACAATCCTTAATAATTATTTGATGTATAAATATTATAATGATTTAGAACATATTTTATTATCACAAGCAATGATTATACAAACGCCATTGGACATATAGCTAACTTTAATACATTTTTATACATTATACATATACATATAAAAATTTGGGTTTAGTTAACTTTTCATGACATTGCTCAGAGTTTATGAGAATTCCTTGTATAGCATCACTTAAAATATCACATATTTTATGTAAAAGAGAATAAAAAAATGTAAGTTAAGGCTACTGAAATCAAGTTGAAAATTAACATTTTTAAAAATTTGAGTCTGAGGAGAGTTACTTGATAATTTTAATACTGTCTAATTAAAGAGAACAAAAGAATTTCTATAATTATTTAAAGTAATTTAATATTTGTCACTAATTTATTTATATTTATAAATATATACGTATAGATTGTGAAAAGATAATTACCACCGACATTAAATGTAAGATAACGAAAATTAATTTCATATTTATCAATTAATTAACCTAAATTTGTACTAAAATTCTGTTTTAACAATATTAAAAAATTATAAAAAATAAGTTTTTTTTAAAAAGACTTGATTTTCAAAAAGAATATTTTTTTTGTTTCAAAGTGCCTTATTGTATTCATAAAATTTATCTTTAAATTTTTGGTCTTTGTTCCTCACATAATAAAAGAAATTTAAGAGGTATCAATAAGAAATATTAAAAACCAGGTACTTCTCAATTTCGAGAATAGATATTCAATGAAGTTTTCTAAAATTATGGCGAATTATTTTTGGACGAAGTTTAATTAGTAAATATATAACTATACTAATTCCACTAAATATGTAAATATTGATAACTGTAGATTCAACAGGCATATAACATTTTGATATAGCATAATTATCAGGTGTGAATAGACCCTGAAAAAAAAGATAACACATGAAAATAAAAAGATGATATTCAAAAGTTATGGCGGGGTTCACTGACTTACAAATAAGAATGAAGGGTTATCTTTATTGCGCCAACTAAATGAAGGTACTGTAACTTCCAAAATATCTTCCCTGTGAATTTTTCTACAACCATGATGAGTATGTCCATCAACTACTAATCGGGGATTCAAAATGTCTAAAAGCTACAATGAAATAATTAATATCATTTAAAAATGCATTAAAATTGCAATAAAAAAATAAAATTTCATGATATACTTGTTCTGTAGTTTCTTTTGACAAACATTCCCAGCGTTCACGAAACTTAATATCTTTTATTTGAGCTGGAGCTTCATCTAATTCGTTACAAATTTGATCAGATTCTCGATACAAAGGGAAATGCTAGAAGAAAATAAAAATCAATTATTCAGCATACAATCATACTAATAAAATTAAAGTTAATATATTTAAATAAAAAATACCTGTAAAAGAATTGGCCTACTGTATCTTTTAATAGCATTATTTTTATTGCAATCATTACCAAGACCTTTGGCACATTTTAAATGTTCTAAAAAAATAAGTATATTTATAGAGATATTATAAACTAATTATGAATGTAAACTGGTATAGTATTTTTTTTGCCTAGCGGGCCGAAAGTACCAATTTTGCCCCCGGCGCCCGATCGCGAAGGTTGTATTTTCGGCCTCGCTAGTAGGCAAAAGAATCGTATACGCAACACGGGGATAAAAAGGGCCACCCCTCTTTACCTCTCGCCTTCGGTTCGGGTGGCAATTTCCATGTGCTCTGGACTAACCAACTCTTTACCTCCCTAGTTGCGTAATATACTATTATTTATATACTTACTACTTATTTTATTCATGGCAACTTCTGTAGGCCTGCATAGAAAACATCCATCTCCTTCTAGAGCCATACTATTAACCAAAACAAAATGATTTCCTCTAATACTGACTCTTCTAACACTTGGTGCATTCATACCACTAACAAATCTCTGATTTAAGTATGGAGTGATAACTAGAAAATTATAAAATCTTTAGTAGATTACTTGTAAAACAAATATTTATAAATACAATACATACCATAATGAAATCCCATGTCATGGTTACCTGCTACTACATAAAGATGGGTATTTTTTGGTACAGAAAATAAAGACTGGAATCTTGATATGTAACTTTCAAATTCTTCTGAACTACACCATTGTCCTTCGTCAAAAATATCACCTATGATTTCCAAAAATTCATTAGTATAACTAAGTTATGTTTAGCAATAATATAATTTTTTTTTAATTTTACAAACCTAATATAAAAACTACATCGGGCTTATGGATAGTCATTACAGTTTGAAATGTTCTGTACATTTGCCATTCCCTGATTCAATTAAAGTATTAATTTTATACAATGTGACATATTTTTTTAATTCTCTATAAAACTAATTTTACAAAAGAAACTACAGAGCTATACCTTCTTAATTTATCAAACCAGTGACCTTTTCTTGAACCCAGAAGGTGAGTATCAGCCAAAAACATAGCATGTACAGGTTTCTCATCAGATGTTGCAGAAGAAATTTTTGGATCAACTTTACGGGTATCCAAACTAGGCCATTTACACTAAATCAATTAATGCAAAAAATGTTATTTATAAATTCTAAAAAAATATTACAATTGCCAAAATATTTACCTGTATTAGTACAACATAGTATATAAGATATTCACAGAAAAAGAAAACTACTAATGCTGAACATAAGGCTTTTGCCAAATAATATCTATAGGAGCGTCTTGTGACATGGAACATTTTGTCAATGTTTAAATTAAACGTTTTTATTTCTAGCCCTTCAATTTATCTTTGAGATTCTCACTTAGAATTATCAACATACATATATACTACGTAAGAATATCTGTAAGGTATGAGCATTTTATTAAAAAAAATTAGATCTTTTTTTCTTTTTAATTCATATTAGCACCACTTTTTCATTTAAAATATAATTGTTTAGTGATAGTAAAATATATAACGAATTCAACTTGTTAACAAAATACGAATTGTATTTTTATTTAAAAAGTCGTTTTATTGACAACATATTGCACATTTAATCAGATCTATAAATTATACAATTATATATTTTTCATTACTATTTACATGATTCTAAATTTTCAGAGGCGCTTTACGCCAAAAATAAGAAAATATCATTTTCTTGCACGCATTCTTCTTGTCGTCAAATCACACGTATTAGTATATACATATATATATAATACATAAGCTATTGCTATTCAGTTTGTTGATACATTCTGTTAACAAGCATGGTGAGTTTCCATGTGGCGAACAACAAATCCATTGGAAAACGGTTATTCTTCGTTTTGATTGGAGGGTATTATTGACTCACACTCCATCTTAAATTCTTAGCAGAAATTGTTTTGTGTAAATGGCGGCAATTCAGATTGACAATAAAACATTCTTGTTATAATTAGATTTTTCAAGTTTTTTCACATAAAATTATTATATATAAATTTGTACTTTATTTATCGTATTTAAAAGTGGGTGTAAATATATATGAAATACTTGCACATCCATTTTTATTCTTCTTCTCATCATATATACCCATATCCTATATCATTTTCTTATTTAAATTTAGTATAAAAAATGGTATATAGGTATCGAGATTTTTAGTTTATTCAAGAATGTTAATCAATCTTTTATGTTTAATTTGAATGAATCCACAATGACCATAGTATTAAACGACAACAATTACGACCATAACAGTAGCTTCATAACTTATCATTATTTAAAGGAAAAATTGAATACCTATAAATGCTTGTATCATGTAACACTATGGCAGATTGAAAGAAAATCATCTATCCAATAAATGTAGGGGAAGGCGGGGCATGCCGTGTCAGGTAGGTAAGTTTGGCACCCTCATATTTTTAATATTAATGAATGCAAAAAATGTAATTTTTACGTAAACCTAATTAGATATGCTTTTAGAATTTTCCTCTATATTTTTGAGATTATAGATAATGTTTAACATTTCATTTAATAAGATTGAAAATCGGTGCTTAGAAACAAGGTTGACTTCATTTTTAAGTCGCTTGGAGCAACGAGAAAATGATTTTTTTTCTAAATGAGACCAAACCTATTTGATAGTTTCAACTTTTATCTTTCAAGCCCTGTTTTTGTTATTTTCAGAAAATCTTTATAAATAATATAATTAAAAAATGAAAATGGTATTAAAATGGGGCATGACGTGGCACCCTGGCGGGGCACGCGTGGCACACTCGGACGTATCAGTGCGCCGCGGCGGCCGCCGAGCAAAGTGATCTAACCTACAAATCAAAAACGGAGCAAGATGGGTTAACAACTACGCAGTGCAATAATTTAGTTTTAAGTAGTTTTTAGTTTCAATTATTACACTAATAAGTAAATAACGATTATTTCGACTGCGTATTAAGTTATATTTAGAGTAGAAGAAAGCCACTTGAAGACTTAAACACAAATCAGCTTGATTTATCCATTGTTAATAATAATTCAGCTTCCGTAAATAATGAAAATTACTTTAGAGAAGTAATACCTGAAGAATCAATTGTAGATACTCAAACTGCCTTTTTCAATGGTCAGGTAGTTCAAATATGCTACATAGATGAAAATGATGCGAAATCTTTAAATTTAAACTTATTGTAATAATAATGATAATTTATTAATCAAACAAAAGTATTATGTTGTGATCATATTTTATAAGAAGGAATTTATAATATAAAATCATTTATTAAAATGTAATAATTTATTTTAAAATAAAAATTGTTATGTTCCTTAATAAAAATAAAATTTTAAATTTTCAATAGACTGATTAATTATTTGATTTTTGAAAATTTTATTATGGCATAATTATTAAAGTGTTAATTACTGGAAAAAAGAATTGAAAAATACCTATAGTAAAATATTAAATTTGACCGTGCCATGCGTGCCCCGTCGGGTGCCACAATCCACCCGCCGGTGGGGCACGTAGAGCACTTTTTTCAGAATTTCTTTTCTGTATTTTATCAATAATCAAAAGAAAATGAAAAAAAAGTTAATAGTTTATTTTATTTTATTTTTTTCTGATCTAATTATTCCGTTTTTGTACATTTTGAAATAATACACGGTTTAGTTGTTATTTTTAATCAAAGTTAGGGTGTCACACGTGCCCCGCCCTCCCCTATACCTATATAAGTATCGATCGCAAAATCATTATCATTACACAAGGATAGGTATATCTTCACTTTCAATCTCCTTTACGCAGCACTCTATAGAATATGCATACCTATTGGTCTACATTGAATCGAAGTAGGAAGACCATACGAACCATGTGTGCAGTGTAAAGAAGGCTCGTTGGCTTTTTAGGAAATTTCCACAAATCCCCGCAGCTATTCCCATAATCGCTGCCGGCTCTTTTCTGAGCGGCGCCTGCGCATTGGCAGAGTGGACTTTATCCTCCACTTCACGACTCCGCAGCTCGTCTCGTGCGCATGTGACGTTGAGTGTGCGACGACGGGCAGACGGCAAACACCACATACTCACGTCGGGTTGGTCGGCCGGTAGTACCGTTATAACACGATTTTTTTGCCGTCTCCAAGAATTAATTCATAAACTCGTGAAGCATGGCGAGCTGTCGACTGTTCGGTGCGCTCTCGCGATTTTCCCGAACAAATGCCAACTTCGTCACCCGAACAGGTAAAGGGCCTTCATTATTTAATTCAGTTAATCACTTCTGATGTGCCGAATATACAACATGCTGAGTCATTCCTCTCTCAAAGAATTTCGTAACAATCTCTCCTTTTCGCGAGATTATATGTATAGAGAGTAACCTTTGCACCTTACGCATTCTTAACTTTTTTTTATCTCCATATGACATAACGATGGCTTTTCCAGTTAAATTGTGACTTTTTTCTATCAATTTGTAACTTAAAGGTTATATTACTTTGGGAATATAAAATACAAAAATGATCTTTTTTCTACTCCATTTTTGTTAAATTACAGCTAATAACCCCATGTATAAAATTTTCCACTAAAAAAATTAGATCTTTCAAATTCGATGCTTTATTTATAATGATTCCTTTTTTTTCATTTGTTTTTTTTTTTTTTATAGCACTTTATAAGGCTTACATCATGTTCATTCAACAGGTTAATCAACCTAACCCAATTTACAGCCATGTGTAAATAGTACATTTCGACACTGGTGCGGAAGGTGATGATTTACTTCGTGTGACGTTTTTCGCACTCGCTTCGCTCGTGCGAAAAGTCACACGAAGTAAATAATCAACTTCCGCACTCGTTTCGAACGGTATTTTATACCACGAGAGCCGAAAAATCATACCATAGTTGTGATTTTGAGGTTAGAGTGGTATAAAATATCATAAATTTTTTAGTTATAAATATTTATATTTGATATGTAATAATTTGTTTGTAATAAGTTTTAGTTAAAGATAATAGAACTTAAATATTTATATTTAAATGTTATAAATATTACATATGCTTATTAAAACATTTAAATGTTTTAAATATTATAAATATTTATATTTGAAATTTTCAGCTCTGTACCAGCCTTTGCGGACGCTGGCAACAGAAGCTAAGAACAAGCATTTTTCTTACAAAGTTGTTGACGATGTAGCTGTCATTTCCATGGACTCCCCAGGAGTCAAGGTCAGTTTTTTATCATTGTTTATGTAACAAACTGAATAACAATACTCAAAGATCAAGCTCATTTTAAACTAATATAATTATTCTTACAGATGAACACCCTAAATATTGAAGTAATGTATGAAATAGAATCAGTTTTAAAAAATTTGGAAAATGATCCTTTTGTAAGATCAGCTGTGCTTATTAGTGCAAAGCCAAACTGTTTTATAGCGGGTGCAGATATTACAATGCTACAATCATGCAAGGATGAACAGTCTGTTTATAAAATATCCAAGGATGGCCAGACACTCCTAAAGAGAATAGAAGAAAGTAAGAAACCTATTGTGGCTGCTATACAGGGCAGTTGCTTGGGTGGCGGTTTAGAGGTATTTATTTTTCTTTATTTTTTTTTAACATATAACGATGCCTCGAACGAAGAAAAGCACTTTTTACGGGGCCCGACAAACAGCTCAAAATCTCTGACGCAAAGTAGTATGACTCGCGAAACTCGGACGAAAAAAAGCACTGTTCACGGGGCCCGACGAACAGCTCAAAATCTCTGACGTAAAGTAGCATGACTCGCGAAATTCGGACGAAAAAAAGCACAACTCCATGCGCCCAGACGAAAAAAAGTACAACTTGCTGCATTCGGACGAAAAAAAAGCACTACTCGCAGAACTCGGACAAAAAAAAGCACAACACGCTGCGCTCGGACGAAAAAAGCACGATTCGCTGCGCTCGGATGAAAAAAAGCACGACTCGCTGCGCTCGAACCAAAAGAAACACGACTCGCGGGTCTCGGGTGAAAAAATACACAGCTCGATAAATAAAGTACTTCCATTATAAAATGGTTATATTTGTAATCTTGGACCTTCAAAAAAAACGAAAAAAGTAAAAATAATAATAATATTTCCCTACCGCCTTGTGGTATACTTATGTTTTCAAATAATGTAAGTAGCAATAGTTTTTTTGTCTAAAAATTTCTAATACTATGGAATATGCACAAAATAATAATTACGAGGAAGCAATGTCCCAATTTATTAGCAGCGATATTTAATATATTACTATTATTAAAAACTTAAAAACTTCACTCTAATGTTGCAATGAAAAAACAACAAGGGGAACGAAGAATAGATTTACCTAATAAAATAATGATCTGAAGGTTGTAAAAGACGTATATATGCACGATTACCCTGTTCGCCCGATTTTTAAATGACACATGAGATCGAGAAATTACGGAATAGTTACATGTTTATTATTTTTTGTACCGCAAGCACGATTTTCGCGTTTTTCGAACCTATTAACCTTTAGAGGACGGGATGGCCCCTATACGGGCCATGCCCATGATCGACCCTTTACATGTGTTAGTTTTGAGATGTGAGACATCACAAAAACTCGATTTCTATAGAAAAGTGAGAGAAAACAGTAAACCCAAATCCCCGTCCTCTAAAGGTTAATAGAGCCGAAAGCGACCGCTTGCCGACCAGCGGGCGGTAAAAACTGAAAAGCGCCCGCTGCTCGCCGTAGCGGGCGGTAAAAATCAAAATCGCCCGCTATCGATTTTAGTACATTAGAACAAAAAAAAGCGAAAATCCATACTTGCGTTACAAAAAATATTGTGTGTACCAAGGGCTAAGTGGGTTTTTTGACCTCGTGTGGTTGCAGTACTCGTCTTCGGTTCGCAAACGCACTCGCCTTCGGCTCGTGCTAGCTCACCTTCGACTCGTACTGCAACCCCACACTCGGTCTAAAAAAATCCACTTTACGCCCTTGGCACACAATATACTATTGTTGCCTAGCGGGCCGAAAATAGCACTTGCCCGATCGCGAAAGTTGTATTTTCGGCCTCGCCAGGCAAAAATTGGTATATTACGCAACTAGGGAGGTAAAGAGTTGGCCAGTCCAGAGCACGTGCAAATTGCCACCCAAGCCGAAGGCGGGGGTGGCAAACATGTGCTCTAGGGTGGCCCTCTTTATCCCCGTGTTGCGTATACTATTTTTCACCATTTCCCCCCGGGCCGAAAATACCACATTCGCATTTCTGAGCCGGGAGCGGAAGTGGTACTTTCGACCAGGGTATGATAAAAACTGTTTTTTGTAACAAATGCACGATATTCGCCGTTTTTCGGCCAAAAAAGAGGTTCTAAAGTAACTTTTTTCGACCGACGGGAAAAAAATACTTCTTTACCCGGCCGGCGTAAATAGTATATTACGCAACTAGGGAGGTAAAGAGTTGGCCAGTCCAGAGCACGTGTTTCGTATACGATTTTTTTGCCTAGCGAGGCCGAAAATACAACTTTTGCGATCGGGCGCTGGGAGCAAAAGTAGTACTTTCGGCCCACTTGCGCCGGCTGCTCTAAAATTGCATAAAATTTGTACATACATGTTTTTCATAGTTTTTTTTTTATTTGATGATGAACATCTTTACATTCGCACAAATTTGTGGTGGATTTATTATTATTTTTAAGAATTTTTTTATTATTTATTATTTTGATTTTTTGTTTGGACTTCCAAATAATTATAATAAAAAAAAAAAGAAAATTGAACAAACAGTTCAAACTCTATTCCTACAAGTGTTTTGTTGTTGTATAAAACAAAAATCAATTTAGCCTCGCTTTTTAGGCTCAAAAACCCCGAAAATCAACACATGTGTCACAAAAAATATGGTGTGCACCTAGGGCTACTGGGCCTTTTGACCTCGTGTGTTTGCAGTACTCGGCTTTGGTTCGCAAAACGCACTCGCCTTCGGCTCGTGCTAGCTCTCCTTCGACTCGTACTGCAAACTCCACACTCGGTTTAAAAACGCCCACTTTACGCCCTAGGGTACACAATATACTATTACATGCGAACATGTTATAACATAGGTACTTTAATGCTAATCACAGGTTTAGGTAATTTTTATTAAATTTATATATTAACCTTGAGTAAAATTGCCTCCATTTGATAAATATGTTGACCAAAGAAGTTCGTCTATTTTTTACCTGGGATAAACTATTTTGTAATATAATAGATTCAAATCATGTTTTTAATAAATATTTTTTTCAAACGTTAATATTGAGTTCAAATTAATACAGCATTTGCGACGTAAAAACTTTGTTCCTTTTGACTTGTCCTGGTATAGTTCGTGTTCAGTCTAAGGACTGAATATCACCATAACAATATTTGACGATCCCATATGGTTATACTAGTTTAATGCCCTCATGAGGGGACTAACAAACTTGAAAATACTTCATGTTCAAAGTTTAAAATCTTGCATAGAAGTTGGTATATATGTATTATATATATATTATTATTATATATAATTATATATATATTATTATGCTGTATAATTTTTTATGCATATTAGAAACATTAATGTTTTTTTAACGCCTTAAAAATTTTCAAAAGTAGATAAAAGTGAACAAAATGTTTTCTCATTGTACGAGAGGTGAGTTAATGACAACAAAAGGTTAGCCTTTGAAAATGTGTGAAAATGAAATATGAAATGACCTTCACGGTCAAGAATGATGATGTGTTTAAAATCGGGAAAGTGACTTTGTCATATATCGAAATAAGATATCTCTAAAAGAGGAAAGAAAAGCCAGAGATAAATGTCGAGGTGAAACATGAGCCGAAACTTAGAGGCCACGGTGACGGGCCGCTGAAACCCCCAGATACCATGAAGAAAATGGTATCTGCTAGGGCCATTGGCCAAAAACCACACCGCAACTCCCCACTCAGCCAATGCAACCCAGCTAATCTCCTTCGATATGATTAATTAAAATCTTGAATTGAAGAAAGATATTAAAATTGATATGGTCTCAACCAATAGACGATGATTGTGAAGAATGGAAGTGTTGGTTGTTTCAGCTGTCCGGATGATAAAGCCAAAACCATCAACACTGATTTGAAGCGAGTATGGAAAAGAAGATGTGAAATGAAGTAGATGAAACGGTTATGCAGCTCGCGGATCCCGAGGCAGACGTATCGCGCCGTTTTTTTCGTCTGAACGCATCGAGTTGTGCTTGTTTTCGTAACGACTTGAGTTGTGCTTTTCTTCGTACGGGGCATCGATAAGATCAAACAATTTTTTATAGAATAAAGAAACTGGTTAATAATTTATTAAACATAAATGCAATTTTATCATAAAACATTAATATTACTTTAATTTTTTACTCAATTATTTTCTAACAGGTTGCTCTGGCCTGCCATTATCGAATAGCAGTCAAAGACGATAAGACTGGTCTAGGTTTACCTGAAGTAATGCTTGGTCTTCTTCCTGGTAGTGGGGGAACTCAAAGGCTTCCGAAACTAGTATCACTGCCAAATGCCTTAGATTTGCCTTTGACTGGTAGAACCGTTAAGGCTGATAGAGCAAAGAAACTTGGACTTGTTGATCTTCTTGTAAATAAACTGGGTCCTGGAATAACAACAGCAGAAGAAAAGTTAGTTAATGTGAATTTATTGAGGGATCAATTTTAGTCCAGGCGCCAGTGGGGTTCCCTGTACTTTTTTAAGTCCCCTCGGTAACTTGATGTTACTGTTTTTCAAACTTACATTTTTTCAAACTGGGATTTTTTTTCTCGCAAACTATGGGTCGGAGGGAAAAGTTGATAAAGACCATTTTTATTCAGAAGATGACAAAGAATAGCTCAGAATTTTTTTTAATCGAAAATATAACATTTTTTATATTGTTTATAAAAAATGTTAATTAACAATTAACCTGACCACTTCTCGGCCTGGTAACCTTGAAAAATGGATTCAGCATATGAAAAAACATACAGTAACATCAAGTTACCGAGGGGACTTAAAAAAGTACAGGGGACCCCACTGGCGCACGGACTATTTACATGTAGAATAAACTATAATATGTTTATAGCACCAAGAGATATCTAGAGGAAACTGCAGTCAAAGTAGCAAAAGATATTGCAAATGGAAAATTAAAAGTTGACAGAAGTCCAAAATCTATAGTTCAAAAATTAACAAATTACATTTTGTCTGTAGATTTTGTCAAAGATCAAATATTCAAAAAAGCAAAGGCTCAAGTTATGAAACAAACTAATGGTTTATACCCAGCTCCATTGAAAATTTTGGAAGTTATTCGAACAGGATTGGATAAAGGTCCACAAATGGGTTATGAAGCAGAAGCTAAAGGTTTTGCACAATTAGCTATGACTCCACAAAGCAAAGGCTTAATTAGTCTTTTCTTTGGACAGACTCAATGTAAAAAGAATCGTTTTGGACCACCAAAAACAAAAGCTAAGTAAGTAGCAATAATCAAACTAATTTCTTAATAATATATATCAAAATCTAGTTTATAGATATTTATTAATAATGTGTATTTTTAATTATTTTAGAAATTCTTCATTAAATTTCTATATAGATTTTAAAGTCCTAAAAAACTTTTTTTTAGTATAGATGCAAGCCTACATATAATTTTTATAATAACCTAGCCATTTTTGTATAATAATTGCTAAAATTTAAGTAATAGATTAATAATAAATGTTATGGTATTATATAATTTTTTGTCAAAAATTTATATTAATCGATATCACAATAGTTTTTTGTACTAAGGGTTTAAAACACGAGTTTACGCCTCCTACTTAAAAAATAGAAACATTTATTAATGACAACTTTATTTCTAAAAATCTAAATTACATTTAAAACAAAATGAAAAAACAAAATTTTTTAATATCTTGAAAAATATTTTTATCTGCAATCGCTCCATTATCGTTAAACAAACATTTACAGTATTAATAAGCAGGTATTTTGTGTACAAAAAAAGTATATGTTTTACTTCCGCCCTTATTTTACGTGTTAAAAACCAAATATTTTGTATCAAATTCGATCATATCACAAAAAATTTTAAATGTAGAATTCTATAATTCTTTGCAAAAGTCCATTTTTCGATTTTATTAAACATTCCTTACAGTAATCAAGTTATCATAATGACTTATATGAAATTAACCACTTGCAAAATATTTGCAAGGTGAAAAGATATGATTTCCTTTCTTTTTCAAAAATTTCAAAAGCTGTATAGACATATGAATGATAAAAAAATTTATCCCAATATTTTCGAATTCACTTTGCAATTCCATAATGAAGCTAACTCGGATTTTTCGTGTTTGTTCCCGTGCGCAAAATATGTAGGTGATTCTGGAAAAAAGTGCTTCCTATTCTGCTACCTTAAAGTACGAAAATCGTCTGCTTTGTACACGAGATGCGCGGAACGTACAAAAATATTTTTCTACAATAATTAATATTTTACTTTTCTTTTATGTTGATTATTATTAATTTTAAAATTTTAAAATCCCAAAAAAATTTCATTTTTTGTTAAGTGGTAAATTTAAATAAAATATTTGTAAAGAATACTTAGATAAAATAAATCTTACTTAATGAAAAACTATTTAAAAATGTGCAATTTTTCCGATTTTTTTTAATAATTAACCCATTTTTCACAAATTTAATGTTCAATTTTAAGAGAAATAATGAAGTAATGTAACAATAAAATGTTAAATAATGTTTCTGAAAATAGGACTGTTGCTGTTGTCGGCGCTGGTTTGATGGGTGCAGGTATTGCTCACGTCAGTATTGACAAAGGCTACAATGTCATTCTTAAGGATACCAACGATGCTGGATTAAATAGAGGAGTTGCACAAATTCAAACAGGCTTAAATAATGCTCTTAAGAGGAAACGAATTAACACGTATGTAGATGTTAAGAAATATATTATTTTCCGAATTTAAAGACGTCATAGCTACAATTTCTTCCCGCTTTTGTTTAGAATCGAAAAAGGAAGATTATTGGCAAATTTAACTCCTACACTGTCTTATGAGCCACTCAAGAACGCAGATCTCGTTGTTGAAGCAGTTTTTGAAGATCTTGGTATCAAACACAAAGTTATTAAAGAAATAGAATCGAACACACCAGAACATTGCATTGTTGCTACCAATACTTCAGCTATTCCTATTACGAAGATTGCTGCCGGAAGTGGACGACCAGATAAAGTAATTTCTTTTATTTAATTTAAATGAAATGAATCTTTGATTTAAATTACTTGAATAACTAATACTACATATTCTTTGTATATTAGCTGATTGGAATGCATTATTTCTCGCCGGTTGATAAAATGCAATTGTTAGAAATCATTACTCACAAAGGCACATCTGACGAGACGATTAGGCAAGCTGTAGATGTTGGTCTTAAGCAAGGAAAGATAGTGATTACTGTTGGAGATGGTCCAGGATTTTATACTACTCGAATTTTATCGGCTATGATTACCGAGGGTGTAAGACTGATGCAGGTAAACGTTGATACTAAAATATATTCAGATTAAAGGTATTAACGGTAAGGTCTTCACGTTCATAAAACAAATTACTTTTATTTTAGGAAGGTGTTGATCCCTCAGATTTGGATCAACTTACAAAGAAATTCGGTTTCCCCGTGGGAGCAGCAACTTTGTCTGACGAAGTTGGAATTGATGTTGGTTCTCATATTAGTGTTGATCTCGTTAAAGCTCTTGGAGACCGTTTCCGTGGTGGAGATGAAAATATTTTAGTTGATATGGTTAAAGCTGGATACCTCGGTAAACAAAACGATTTTACTTTTAATATTGCATAAAAATTGAATAACTTCTATAACTAACACATTTTACAACTTTTTAAAGGCCGAAAATCGGGTAAAGGTATTTTCGTTTATGAGACTGGATCTAAGCACAGAGAAGTCAACCCTGGTGCTATAGACATTATTAAAAAATACTCTCTTCAACCAAAAGGCAGCATTTCTGATGAGGATAGGCAACTGAGAATGGTAGCTCGCTTTGTGAATGAAGCTGTGCTATGTTTGCAAGAAAAGATATTGGCTAATCCCGTAAGTTTAAAAGCATTGTATAAATTACAAAAAATTATTATGCATGTGTGTAAAATAATTTATTTATTTCCGATAGCTGGAGGGTGACATCGGTGCCGTCTTTGGTCTTGGGTTCCCGCCATTTACTGGAGGACCTTTCCGTTGGGTCGACTACTACGGAGCTCACAAATTAGTGAGCAAAATGGAAGAATTCATGGCTTCATATGGAGAACCATTCAAACCATGCGACTTGCTGTATGACATGGCTAAAGATCCTCAAAAGAAATTCCATACTCAGTAAATTCATGACATAAACTTTGTAAAAAGCCGTACAGTGAAATTTTAGTCGTTTAATCAAC
The DNA here is from genome assembly GCA_036365515.1 of Torymus aiolomorphi. Taxonomy (NCBI): domain Eukaryota; kingdom Metazoa; phylum Arthropoda; class Insecta; order Hymenoptera; family Torymidae; genus Torymus; species Torymus aiolomorphi. Next base: position 119,138,258 of record CM070877.1, read on the forward strand.
AAAAATATCTAATTTTTTAAGATTTTTAAAGAAAATGTAATAATGCAATAGAGAAGATATGCATTCGGGGAAAGTTACGTAATTGCGTAAAAGTTTCGAATACTTGTTACTGCATTTTACAGTGCATTTTTATACTTTTTCAGTCATATAGCTTACGTATTTTTCGACTGCCCTTGTTGAATGTGTGGTACAGTTAAGCATTTATTAAGTATATTTTTACATAAACCTGTTTATAAAATAAATTATATATACTAATGATAATACGTTATTGGATGATTTAAAGTGGCATTCCTTTATCTCAATATTAACTAAATTACTCGTTCATAGAGAACTTTCATAGGTTTAACAATGAAATAAGAATTGTATAGTGCGAAAATGGGATGAATTTATGTTTGTACGTGTCTAAAGCTTTTTTCACTAATACACTTGGTCTTAATATCACGTGTCCTCGAAAGCGACCCACGGAGAAAGCTCGATGCAACATTCAAGTTTGATTGCACGCATTGAGTATCGTATCTTAGACTGAAATTCAAAAACAAGACTTACTCGACAGAAAATATGACGATTTTTTTCTGTGTCCCGTAATTTCATACGCAAAATTAATTAGAATGTTTAAACAAGTTTTTTATATATTAGTATTAAAAAATGCCGATTTGCATTATCATATCATACAAACCAAATTTCAAAACATGTTTGAATTCATTGTTCATTGCAGATGTGTCATGTGATAACTGATTAGTAAATGAGGAATGAACTAACTTATTCGTAGATACATTTATAGAATCCTAAGAAAAAATTCATTGCAAGTCATTTCATCTGATACGAATAATCATTGCTAATCAAAAGATAGACTTGATCAGATTTAATCATAATAATACATAAAAACCATAAGGGGATATGAGAGCCATTACAGGTCCTTACATCGTATTTTTCATTATTCTAAATTCAATTTTTAGTTTTTCTTAACGACATTTATTTCATTTTTCAGAAAAAGTTAAACTTTTATTTTACTCATATCGTGCTTCACAAGCTAATGAAACTTTTATTACTATTTACTTTATTTTCGGAAACATATTTGTACTGTTAGTAGTTTTATTATATATTATATTATTTAAATATAGATAGTAAGTATAGTATAATATACGTAGAATTCAAAAGAATTGATAAGTATACCTGCTATACTTTTATGACTTCAATATTAAAAACAATTTTTTTTTAAATAGTGTTTTTTAATATTTACTTTAAAAAAAAGGTTTTAGGTATCATTTTTTAATTTTTAAATGGCATGTTTGGAAAGAGCATACCCAAAAATACCATAGAATAAAATTTTTTTGTGTATTATATGGTCAAGATTTACCTAAAAATGGTGTGTGCCCCAGCGTGAAAGAGTTAACTAATCTTATGAATTTATAAAATTTTTTTAGAATTTCATTCAACACTTTTGCTTAGATTTTCTCGTATTAATTGAACAACTTGATGAATTTTAATTATGAAGTTATATCTTATTGGTCAAGTTATAACCTTACTCGGTTATTTATTTATTTATTTATTTAATTACTTACTTACGTATTTATTAAACGGGCTATAAGCCCTTTAAAAGATAGAAAAGAATTACAAAATGACATAATACAAAATAATAAGAGGCAAAAAACTAGCTGAGTGAGGTAATACAATATATATGGGTGGCATAAAATGTTCTATGTTTATAACTGCATTACACTGATATATTTATATATATAAATATAAATAATTAATAAATTGAGACTAAAAATGGAATTTACATTTCTAATTTCCATCGGAAGAAAATTAGTATATAGTCTTCTCATCCTATTCACGGATGAGAAAAATTTGAAGTTCGAGTGGGTAGTGTCCTCGAGGAGAATACGGTCATACGGTGACACCTTAAGTTATGATTAGAAATAAAAAATAAGTGTGTCTAGGGGGACCAAAAATAGCGTACACGACAGAGAAAAAACGTACGCTACAGCCCCTCTTTTGCCTTTTACTCCTCCCACTTTTAGCGTATGCGAAAAGGAAAATTCCGGAAAATCTTTTAGTGTTTGCTTCATGAATCGCGTTTTTCACGTATGCGCTTATTAAATTTGACGTCAGATTTGACCGACAAATAAGACATTGACATAAGGAAAACGCAATTCATGAAGCGTACGCGAAAAGATTTTCCGAAGAAGCGTACGCTAAAAGATTTTCTGAAATTTTCCTTTTCGCATATGCGAAAAGTAAGCGAAGCCAAAGGCCAAAGGCGAGGTGTGTGTGTGTGTGTGTGTGTGTGTGTGTGTGTGTGTATATATATTCACAAATTTTACTTGACTATTATATTATACTTAATAACTTTTAAGTATTTCTTTATTGTTTTGTTTTTTTATTATATCAATTTTTCACAGTTTATATTGAAATTTTCACATTTTTAAGCTACTTATATCTGTAATTCGCCTTGTTAAGAGTTACGGACAGCTCCCTACTGGTGTCCGATTTTGGAAGCTTAGATAGTGTGTAAAAACCATCAAAATACGTGACAAAAATAAGAAATCATAAAACAGAAAACCCTACAGTCAACAGTTTGTTAAAATATTAACACCACCTAAGCTTCCAAAAATGAACATCAGAACGGCGCTACTTGTACTCTTAACAAGGCGAACTAGGTCTAAAATGAACATTTTTTTAAATGAATTGTTATACATTGCATGGTAAGCAACGATATAGTATAATAGACAAGTACTTATGTCAAGTATCGAAAAACAATTTTTTAACAAAATTTCAGTATTTCTAAAATAGATATCAACAATTGAAACAATGATTCAATAAATCATTGGTATTTTTTTTATTTTTTCTCCGATTTTAATTTGGAAACACTCATTTTAACCTTTGTGAAATTTCATTAGGAGTAAGGATCTATCACGAAACGAATTGAAAACTGTTTAAAATCTGAAAAGTTACAGGCAATTGTTTTACTGAATAATCGAATTCATGTCAGAGTAGTACCAAACTTGTTAAACAATTGCCTGTAATTTTTAGGGTTTTAAAAAATTATTATTCGTTCCGTGGTACCTCATAATGAAATTTCACAAATATTAAAATCAGCTTTTCCAAATTAAAATCTGAGCAAACATAAAAAAGATACCAATGTTTTGTTGAATCATTATTACAATTGTTGATATCTATTTCATAAGTACGGAAATTTTGTTAGGAAAATGTTTTCCGATAATTGAAATACTTGTCTATTATACTATATTATAGTATATATAATTTATTTCTCACCATGTAATATATGAACAATTTATTAAAAAAAATATATATCTTAGATCTATATTAATCATTAACCACCTTAAGCTTTTTGTTTCTTATTCTGAAAATCAAAACGTATATAAGAATTTGATATTTTAATAATCGAGAAACTTTAAATTGAAAAAGAAAAAAATTCTATTAACAATCCTGAAATTATTTATATATATAGTTGATAAATTTTTAGGTAAAAATCATAATGTTATAAAGTCGATAAAAACCTCAAAAATTAATATGTGCAGAAATATATTTCAAAAAGTAAAATTATTTAAATAGTTTTTTTATTTAAGTTATACATAAGGTTGTATGACCCGTAAGGTCCCTGCTAAAAGTTTTTAACGTTAAACTGCGATAAATAATTATGAAAAGCAAATGATCAATTCTGTGTTTTCGCGATCTATATATAAATGCAATTGAAATATAATAAGCTTCAAAAATCATAAATCCAAGCAAAATTGTAGACTTCGCTTTATTATCTTTTAAATTCGCCACTCCGTCTAAATTTGTGTATTTTAACAATTATAAAAAATGATATGCGAATTCTAGAATTTTGCTTAGATTTTCAATTTTTAAAGCGTATAATATTCTAATTGCATTTATATAACATATATCGCAAGAGCTAAAAATTGATCATTTGCCTTACATAATTATTTACCGCAGTTTTAACATCAAAAAACTAAATTTTCGCAGGGATATGTTACCGGTCATATTTCTTTCAAAATATAATATATTTTATTTATACGATATTAATTATTTTTAACGAAATTCGTTCTATAAATATACCTGATTCCCGTTATAAGTTTTTCAAAGGTTTTATATACTATCTAGTAATGGGAGACGATCAGTCAGGCATATACCATTGTGTTAAAAATCATTTTTCTATATTATATTAATTAACTTCATGTCCCACCGTCTTTTTCCTGGTGTCCCTTTAGGACAAATGCTTTAATTTTGTCTAATTTTAAAGTAGATGTAGTGCATTCAGTGTATACGAGTGCATTCAAATTCATACAAGTACTTTTGGTACATTCAAAAAGTTCTACATATTAACAACTCATGAGAAGTGTAACTATTTAAATTTTTTACTAGTAAATTTTTTGTAAATTTTTTGTGAGTGAAATATTGAAAGCATAGGTATTAAACTAATGCATACAACGATTTTTCTTCATTTTTTCAAACTGATTAACAACGGGAGAATGAAGGTCCTAGATTTTCATGAAACTTCGGGAAATGTTTTTATTTGCTAAATAAATGCATAATACGTGTTTCGGTGTTTTTCTAAATGGGCCTTAATAATAGTGATATGGGCATTTTTCGAAAAATGTGGCGGAAATGGATGTTTTGAAAAATAGCTTTATTCCTAAAAGTCCTAAAAATTTGTTACCCTAGGCGAGATGAAAGTTGAAAGTAAGAGCTTCAATTTACAGCTTGTTATTTCAATAGGTATTTGAAATTTGAATATCCCAATAAAATTATTAAAAGATTGCCTATTAAAAATGGGTTAAAAATATTTGTTGATTATTATATACTGATTTTGAATTACACATAAGTTGTATATAAATAAAGATTTTTCCCCTTGCCTGTAGTAGATATTTTTAGAACTTTCGATTTCAGCTATTTAACTCTCAGTGGTCATTATGCGAACCAGTAGACCCCACGCAATTTTAAAGGTTAATTGATAATTTCTAAGATTCCTTCAAAATTGTAAATTTTGTTAAGTCATTTGAATAACGATATTCGACATAATTATTATGGGATCGTCATTTTTTCTGTTCAAACTATGATTAAAATTTGGTTATAAAATTTTTTTTCCACAATGGCCATGTGACAATTATTTAAAGTATTAAGGACCGCTAGATCATATATGTTCATCTTGAAATTCTCAGGAGGTGTGAGGCACCGAAGGTTAAATTTCCGGAAACGTCATACCCCTATATTTTTCGAAAAATATCCATTTCTCTATTAGTAAGTTTCCTGAAGTTTTATGAAAATCCAGGACCAGCGTTTCCGGGTGCTTCCCTTACAAGTGATTGAAAGATTATGAGAAAATGATTTTCGTAAGGGATATAAACGTTGAGAAAATGCTAGCATTATGCAAAAATGTTACCCGATCCTTATGGCGAGGACGTATTGGTAAAACATATGATCAGAAAATGTCTTCACAAGAGTCATATTTAGTGAGTTTTATTTATAGGCCATCTGTAACCCAAACGTAGATCTCTACCTTATCGTCACGTGAATTCACTTTTTTTTATACTTAACGGAGTGCGCGAAACTCACTTTTTCATGCTTCTTTTGCTTGCGCGAAGTACCTGTAATTATAGCTTACACTATAATCGTTCTGGCTCGACAAACTTCACACTCGTCGAACATGAAAAAGCTAGTTTTGCTCACCCCGTTGAAAAAAATAAAGTTCGATACTTGTATCGAAATTACCATTTTCGGATTTAAACAAAAATCCTGAAAGAAGCGGTTTGTCGAGCCCTTCGCAATGGTATACAGAAAACCCTATCAAATTTTCGAATGATTCATGCATTAGATTTTTCCAAAAACTTTGAAATTTTCTAGCCTTATTCTAGTTAATTAGTTATTTATACAGTTATATCTATTGTAACGTTTATATTATCCATTGTTGATTAGAATAGCATAAAATACAAAATGTTATATTGAATTGTTGTAGTGATGAGATGCTCTGTTATATTTATAGGAACTTAAATATAGTTTGAGATGTTAAACCATTTATTAATAAGTTAGCTGTTTTATTTGCCATTATTTTCCATATTATAATATCATATCATCCTGTGCTCCTGTCAATTGCAGGGACCCATTTTTCTCTTTCAATTTTGAATTTTTAGAAAAAAAACTCTTTGACACGTTGTAGATTTAGTAAAGGACTACAACGTATCAAAAAGATTTTTTCTTAAAACTCAAAATTGAATGAGAAAAACCTGTCCCTGTAATCATCGGTAACGAATAGACCGCGCATCACTTTAATATAATACGTATATAATCAAATAGATAATCAAATAGTAGAGCTTTGTAAAATTGTTTCCTTAAAGCTTCATGTAAATATTTGTGCTATTCTTTGTCAATAGGTATCAAATAAATTTTTAGCTTTAGTAGTTTTAAAAAATTTAGAGTTTATAGCAATATTGACCGCATTGTTTTCGATCGTTTAGATTAACGCAGTACATTCTATACTCAAAAAAGGATTATTAAATTTTTTTGTTTGGTCATTTCTCTTATTGCTCATCATAAATATACTCACTTGAAATATAAGTCTATACTAGATCTCTAGCCTCAGGAGTTTTCTTTTTTATTCAGTTCAAACCAAGATGTTAAAGGTGTATTTAAATTTTTACTTAAAACTTTTTCTTATCATCTTTATTCTTTGAAACATTTTATAAACGCATCACTTCTCCGTCGATATAGTTGATATAACCAATCGTGTTTAAATTTTCTGAATCGTTAATTTTAACGATTGAATTAAAAAAAAAAAAAAAAATTCCTTAAATTTTTAAGGAAAATTATTTGGAAAAATATTTGTATTTATCCGCATACGGCAAATTAATGTTTGCATCACTATAGGGTCCATGGAATCATGCATTCTTTTACTATATTGCCGAATTTTACATTTTTTTTTCATCTAGTATTCCTGTGCGAATGATTTCATCAACAATTTTCTCATTACAAATTTTGTTTGTATTATTTTTAAGTAATACCATTTGTATATGTGGTAATCCTCTATCTCTCCATAAACAATAATTTTTTGTTTGTTACTTAGAATTTTTTACTTTTTTTACATTAAATCAATACCAATCAAATAAATAAAAATACATGAAATATTTCTTAAACACAAATAGCATAAAAAAGCAACTTTTTATAAATAAAATATGAATACTATTACACTCTTAAATGTTACAGAAAAATGTGGGTAAATGTAAATTCTACCGTATCCAATTGAATTATTATATGTATATTTATTTATTTATTATCAGATACAGCCGTAATTCCTTTTTAACCCCACCCCTCCCCACCAACTCATATAATACATCCCCTTACAAAATTTATAAATCGTACAAAAGTATAAAAAGTATTCGATGTTGATATTCTTACATTAACTTGTAGTATAAGACTGTCGGTAATGTCTAATATCACATGTCTTCTATTTAGCTATCCATATCTTACATCGAATTCAAATCAACTTAAATTTACCACAACAGTTACCTAAATTTACAGTTTACAAAAAATGATCTAAGAAATCAATTTATTTAATTAGTTTACTTTGCTCCTTCGCTACCCATGCTTATTCTAATTCTTCCATACTCTTCTCTTCTTCGCTTTCTTCGCTTCTATCGGCAATCTCGTCTCCTTCTCTTTTCCTTACCCTGTTTTCTTCTGGCTTCTTCGCCCACCATTGAATTATTATATATATATTTATCACAATTTAAAAGGTTCTTAAAAAAAAGCCGCTGCCAATTCATTGGCCCGTGGCTTCCTCAAACTTAATTTGCTTATTCCTTTAATTAATTTTTAATAACAAAATTTATAATTTTTGCAACAATTTATGACATAATTATAATTAAATTCATTTAAGAAGATTAAAAAGTATTAATTTTTAAATTATGTGTGAAAAATAAATAAAATAATTAATTGTAATATTATCGTCAAAACCTTTTAAAATTCCTGAATAACCTTTACTTCAAATTATATTTTCTTTGTGAAATTTCACGCATAGGGCACTTGTCTCTATAGTAGATATGTCTGTCCGTATTTGTGTGCTCTTTCTGGAATTTCCAAAATGTAAGAAAAAGGCTCTAACCTTAAAAATAATAAATGGCTATTACAAAACAAAAGCAGGTACACAACACACGTGCATAGCGCATAGCGCATGTCATTTCCATTTTCTAGTATATACATATTCATTCCCGAATAATTACGATTTTAAAAGAGGGCTAAAATAGTTTTAACCTCAAATATCTCTGAAATTCATAAACGAATTCTTTTACTCTAAGAACTCTTCTAATAAATAATATATAAACTTTTCATCTCCACCAAATTTCAAAGAAATTAAAACAATTTTAATGTACTTATATTGTGCGACAACAAAGAAAGTCATTTTCAAAAATACTAAAATTTTAAATATCAAACATCTCAAAAAATAATCATATAATCTGAATGAAATTTTACACAGGTATTGCCTATATTGCATAAAAATAGTCTATAAATTTCAGGCTGATACATGAAGTCGTCATTGAGAAATTAGGATTTTGAAAAAAACCGTAAAAAAATTTTTTCCTCACACCGGGCCGAATGTGCCTCATTCCCGCCCGGCTCCGAAACGGAAATATGTCATTTTCGGCCTCGATATAAGGAAAAATAGTATACGCACCACGGGAGTAAAATTGGCCAGCCGTCAGCTCGTGTTTGCCATCCTCGCCTTCGGCTCGGGTGTCAATTTACACGAGCTGTGGACTGTCTAAGTTTTTTCCTCCCATGGTGCGTAATATACTATAACCTTTAAAAATATTTTACAGCATTTGTACAGAGTATTTTTTAAGTACTATATGTTAAATACTTATATTCAGTTCGATTCGAAAAGTTTAATCGATTTCAAACTTGACTACTCAATCATTATACTGTAATGTACTTATATAGTGATTAAAAAACTCTGCATCGTTATGTTCATAGCAAGTATCTTAGAAAGTTCATTGAGGTAATGTAGAAAAAGGTATTCAGTATTTATTGCATTAAATTTTACTATTGAATGCTATAGAATACAAGTAAAACATATTTAAATTTTAGATTATTTTGAATACTTAAGATTCAATAATATTGTTTAATGAAATCAAAATATTTAGATCTCTCCTTTGCCAACAAGATGTCGGAATAGAGAGGAACAATTCAAGATTGGAAATACTGTTGACATTTACACTATTATATTTATCTGTACAAAATACGTATAGCGAATAGATGCTGAAATTGTAGCTTTCTAACGCTTTATCTCGCATGAACTTTCACTTAAGATCCTTGTCGACTGTTCCACAGCGTTTGAGAACTTTGATCTCATACCTATATCATTTGGGTATAGGAACTAAAAGTAGTAAGCAAATCCTTATTGAATGCTTGATAAAGAGTCTAAAAAAGCTGTTGATAAAATTGAAACTTTAGGACCGGTGTCTGTTTATCCGTGGCGAACATGTTGCGCTCATCTCAGGTGTCTCCCAATCAGGATCCTCGCTGTCTGGCTCACTTCTGCGCGACATCGCAGTTGTTCGAGGACATCAGGTCAGCAATGGAAGAGTCGAGAAAAGCATTGAATGACTGTGACAAGATGTCCTAGACAAGTGCAGCCGACATATGACCGATGTTCCCCGGCGCGAATTTAACTAATTTCGCGAGGCGGCAATGGCTGCATCCGCCAAAGGCGCCAATAGCAATCGGCAGGAGACTTTGCATCATCTACCGGTCCAGCGCGCGCACACCTTGTTTTACGAGGCGTCGGCGGCGAATAGGAGGCACGGTCCTTGGCTGATGCAAGAAAGTAGCTTTATTTCGCGGGATGCTAATGAGCTGCGCGGGTAAAGTTGCCGAGCCCCGCGCGCGCGCCTTAAGTGCCATCGGAGACAGGGGGAAATGGATGCGCATCGCGTCGTCAGCGTCGTCGTCGTCAGCGCGCGGCGGCCTATTGAGGGGAGGCGTCGTCGGCCTCCGATCACTATAATACCATTTTCCCGATTCCACATAAACGCTCGTCATACATTATGCATGTACTCGGCGAGACGTGCGAGCTTTTTCTGTCACTCTCGTGAGTACGAATCGTTAGCGCCTCCGAACGTCGACACTAATTGAGACTGTTTTTTTTTCCACCTATTACAGATCAATAATTCATGTGCGACACGTGTTGGATAGTGCAATTGTTCGAGAGTTTTGCACTATCTGTGATGCATAAACAGCCACGATTATGGAAGATCGAGCTTTTGTGCAGAGCTCGTTGAGAAGATACTATTGACTTGCTTTTCGATAAGTTGATGAAGTAATATCCCCTTGCACGCACTAAAACTGGCAAGAGTCAGTAGTTGATAGTTCGAGTAGTGGTCCAAAAATAGAAACGAAATCTTTGTCATATGCTATTATTGATATTCCTTTAAAAACAGAATCACACCATACTGATACCTCATTTTCTTATATAGCATGATCCAAGCAGCATAATTTTTAATTATAGTTCACATGCATCGTAAACTAGTTGAAAATGAGGAAAAGTTTATACTGCAAGATAATAATGAAGCAACGTTACTGCGTCTTTGCTGTGAAAGTCAATTCATTTGGCTATATTACTAATCAGAAGCCATTTGATATATTATAAATGTTGAAGTTGATACTATATTTTTCAATGCAAAAGTGTGTGCGTGTTTTTTTTCTAATTCTTGAGTTTTTTCAAACTGTTTATAACTTGCAATCGAACCAAACCGAAATTTTCTCTTCTGTCCTTCGTAGAGATTGGCGTATGGCCATAAGGGCTAACATCCCATATAACGTTTCGATATAAGCAGTCAATATTTGTATATATCCAATTTGGAGCAGTTTCTATTGCATCAGCTAAAGTGCGGTCTCCAGCGGGCGAAAGTTGCAGCGAGACAATAAGACCCCAGCGCGCACTGGAAAGTCAACCGCGGGGTGAAAATCAGCCGAAAGCGGCGCGGGAAACCGAGCTCGCGCGCGTATAATTAGTGGACTTCGCACCGTTTCGGGCTCGTTTTCCCGCGTCCGGCGCGGGATGGACACGCGCGAGGTTACGGCACGGCCTGCATCAGATATGCCGGCGCGTGATGGAAAAGTTTGCGCCGCGTGTCGTTACACTATATTATACCGTCCGCACGTACGATATACATATGTGTCGCGCGTGCATTTCTTCGTCGTGGTCTTCTGCGTTGGCCGAAAGAAAAAGAGAAAGAGAGAAGAAGAGGAGGAGTGTGTGTCCGCGAGCGCGCGTTGGCCCCTCTAGTCACGCTTGCTTTATTTATAAATGCGAATCTGGAGCGCACGTCGGCCACTGTGCTATACGCGCGCGCGCCCGCGAGCATCATCCCGCGTTCACGTGCGCGCGCGATGATGTGCGCGGGAAGAATCGCGCTATACTTACTACTATTATACTTGTTTTCGAGCCGACCCTCGTTCGTCTCCTCCTTCCCTAAATTTTTCGCCGCACGCGCCGAGCATTTTGCTGCCACTCTGCCCCGCGAGTCCCGTCGCGCTTCATTCACTCTCATTTTTATTCGACTTTTCTTGTTTTCCTATATTTTGAGGCTTATATTGGCCCACGTACTTGTAAGGTCGCATACCTATACATGCCTCGAGAATCAACTTCTTGCAGTCCTAGTTATTATTATAAGTGTCGAGCTCGCCTCTTGGAATTGGTTTATTTATAGTTATACTCTTGCGCCTGTTATTTATTTTAGTTTCAAGACTATTTATATTGAAAAAATATGGCCTGATCATGGCGACAATGATACAGCTTTTATTAGCAGCCTGAAAAGTGTCATATAGAGAACAATTTTGTACCGTTTTTAAAATACTTATTTTATTAAAATAGAGTATAGTAAAATTCATTTTACGCGTGAAATGAGAATTCGTGCAAAGAATGTGCACAGTTGCGGTAAAGATAGACGTCCGTAAAATGTGGCACGGTATTTCATGAATTGGAAAAATTTGACCCCGCTATGTGAGTTGAAAGATGAGAAATCCCCGGTCAAAGTCCGTCAGATAATTCGTGCAATATCCGCATATAATGCATTTAATTGTCGCTGTATATATTAAAAAATGTCTTATTTTACAGGCAAATTAAACATTACAAAAAAATTTGTTAAAAATTTGTGATAATTTTTTTACACATTCTATATATATATATGTGTGTGTGTGTGTGTGTGTGTGTGTGTGTGTGTGTGTGTGTGTGTGTGTGTAAAATTGTCAGTTCTTAGAGTATAATTCATCTGAATTTCGTAAGTATATGATTTAACTAGGTTTTTAGCCAATGTAACAATTTCAACAACTTATCGTTGATTATAGATAATTTAAAAAAATGTTTATTAATGGCATTTAAGCCTTTATTTATATATTGTAGTTAATTTCCATTTCAAAATTATTAATACCATTAATAGTACTTTTAATTCAATTAAACTTGCTTCCACGCAATTCTTGCATGGATTTCGTAAGTAATAAGATACAAATGGAATTAGCATACGCAATAACTTCTCGTATAATTCACTTTTGAGGAACAATAAACTTTCCCAAAGAAACGATAATTGGTGAAAAATATGTTTTTTAGTTTGTGGTTCAATTAACTGATTACAGATTGGTAATATTCTTATATTACTATGGCATGCTGTGACAATAACAACTAATATCTTTATATACTTTGAACTTGATTTTTTGTTATTGTATATTTTTGATTCTACGATGACTCAGAAATCAATAAAACATGTTTTCAATTACCATTAATTAAAAGCAATGTGCGATGGTATGTTTCAATGTTGAAACTTAGTAAAATGTGACATCATAAGTAAAGTTTAATATTTATTATCATTTGGCTGAAACCAACAATAAACATACATTTTCAATTTTTTATTAGTAATGAAGTACCAAAAATTATAATTATTTGCAAAATTAATTTTATAATTATATAAATTTTATAACTTCTCTTATTAATAATTGATAAATATGTTTGAAATAGAAAAGGGTAAACTGAATCGGATGTAAAATATGGAAATTTTTTTTGAGATATTTATCGCTCTAAAATGGATAAATATGTTACCGTCACTATAAAGATCATAAAAACGGGTTTTTACTACAAAATATCCTTAAATTATATTTAAAGTGTGTACATGTACACCGAATTGAACTTGCTATGGGAAAAGTTGAAAAGATAAAATCTTTGACGAGCATATTGAACCAATAATCTACTGATAGAGTGACTCATTCCAATTGTTCTTATGGCATGTTTATATGCTTATAGTGTATTTTTGAGTATATAATCAAATTTTCAAAGAAATTTTTTTGATTTATAATTTATTTTAAGAAACCAAAAAATAAATGTTGAATTAGCCTTTTATTAAGTAAATCAAGGAGCGCGGGAGCGCTCCGAAGGCAAGTATTAAATAAACTAAGCATTTTATGACAAAGTAAAAGTTGCTAAACGTATAAATATTTTAATTTATTTTAAAGAAATTACTCCTAAATAAATATAATAGGAAAAGGAAAGGGCAAAGGTTCATTAGAAATAAATAAAATAATTGGTTTATGAAAGTATTCAAGATCGTTTAATGCCTTCATATGGTATTTTGTTCCGCGTACAAGCGTAAGAAATGCTCTTCTTCTTAACTATATTTACACCGATTCTCTCTTAATCGCTTGCGATCATTGTATAAAATATATTTACAGTATAGCCTTTGTCAGCGACGTGCGATAGAAAATGAAAAAAAAATGCTCGAAATGCGGAAACAGGCAAGTGCGCAGTTTACACGAGCGCACCTCTTACTGGCTCTCGTTCGTATCCTTACGAGCAGTAAAATACTTGAGCACACGATCCTTCTTCGCTAACCGAAGTTCTGTATACATAGGTATATATACATATACTTCTCTTCTTTATATCAAATATATATATATAAACGACATCTCTGTACAGTATAAGGTAGATAACCAACAAGTCATAATATAGCACGATGAAAAGACATGAAAAGACGCACGGAAAAATAAATATATAATAATCTTCTCTCTCTCTCTCTCATCGACTTTTTCGCATTACATAGTACACGTAGCATATGCATATATATGGCGCGCGCGCGCTCGCGTCGACGCGCGCGATAATACATCTCGCAGTCGACGCGGCGTCACTGCGGAATCACAGACACACTTAGGTACACGTTTGGTCTCGGACGCGCGGCGCATACGCCGCAGTTCCGTTTTTATCTTCCTTCGCAAGTCGTTCGTGGCGACAGACGATCACCGCGGGGCCGGCGGTCGCGATGGAAAGGGGCCGCCGTCGTCCAGGTCGCCGCGAGCACTCCGGCTCTCTCGCCGCCAGCCCCGTCAGGAGCGGAAAGCCGTCGGCCTCCCGGAGCAGCGGGCCGCTGCCCTCGCGACAGTAACGTCGCGCGAGCGTCTCTGGAGCGCGCGATCCCTCGCGCCGTCCTGGCTTGGCTCACGCGGCCGCGAGCTGCTGCGGCTGCCTGGGGGCGATGAGGGGCAGCAGGCTCAGCCGGAGCGGGGCCGGGGCGAGCTGCGCGGCGGGCAGGAGGTGGGCCTGGGGCTGCTGGCCGGGGCCGGCGCGGTCGCGCGCGTGCCTCTTGACGTGCTTGGCCAGGTGGTCGCTGCGCATGAAGCGCCGCTGGCAGACGGCGCAGGCGAACTTCTTCTCGCCGGTGTGCGTGCGCTTGTGCCGGGAGAGCTCGTCGCTGCGCGAGAAGCGCCGGCCGCAGTCCTCGTATGGGCAGGGGAACGGCCGCTCGCCGGTGTGCGTGCGCGTGTGGGCCTTGAGGTGCGAGGACTTGAAGTAGTTCTTGCCGCAGCCGGGGTGCTCGCACTCGTAGACGCGCCGCCGGGCGGAGGAGTCCTGCGCGGTTGGTGCGGAGGGGGCGCCGACCGGGCTGCTGCTGCCGCCGCTGGCCGGGCCGTTCGCGGCCGTGACCAGGAGCAGCGGGGTGCGCGGGAGGACGAGGGGCGAGCCTATCAGGCTGGTGAGCATGATGGCCGCGGGCTTGGGCGCGAGCGGCTGGAGCTTCGGCTGCTGCGGGGCTGCGGGGAGGCTGTCGCTGATGACGTTTTTTGTCATTGGTGCGGCAGCGGTCATTTCGCGATCGGTGTTCTTGTTGTTCACGATGATCTCCTCCTTGCGCAGGCTCATTTTGAACTTGAGGCTCTTGAGAATGTTCTCGGTCGGGGCCGTGTAGTAGTTGGCCGGGCTGGTGGGCAGAGCCCGGGGCACCGGTGACGGAGCCTTCGGCACAGGCTCGGGGCTGCTGGCGCAGTCGAGGTTGGCGGGGCTGCAGGTGCCGTCGCGATTCGCTCGCATAATGACGGAGACCCGGGCCACAGGCTCCGGGCTGGGCGGCGGTGTCGTTGCCGAGCCATCGAGCAGGAGCTGTAAACAAAAACAAGGACGGTTCTGTTTATAATCTGCTTTGTATTTTGATTTCTATACAGGAATATATTTTTAACGTCGCGCGTTGTGGAGTCATCACAGTGGTTGCCGAAGTGTTGCTCGGGCAGCGAAAAGATTTCCAGAAATAAAAACAAATACTTAAGGCAGTAGCTACGCGGCAGCAGAGATTTACGGTTCGCGGCGAGCGCTTATGCTAATCGCGCTTGTATACGCACGAGGTTAATTTAAAACTCGT
This sequence comes from Torymus aiolomorphi, assembly GCA_036365515.1. Lineage (NCBI taxonomy): Eukaryota > Metazoa > Arthropoda > Insecta > Hymenoptera > Torymidae > Torymus > Torymus aiolomorphi. Next base: position 119,153,950 of record CM070877.1, read on the forward strand.
CGCACTCGTATATGCCACACCGCTATAGCGTGCGTTCAAGAGCGCCAGCGGTTTATCGCGACTGCGGGTCGCCCGTCGGGGGGGCGTACGCGTCGACTGAAGTCAGGTCAGTGTTTCGCGCATCGCGCTTTCTCTCCCCCCTCCCCGCCTCTCTTTCTCCGTCTGGTCGTCGTGATGCGAGACTCACCTTGGCGAGCTCGCACTGCTGGCTCTCGATACACTGTCGTTTCCGCGGCGGCTGCTCATCCTCCTCGGAGTCCGAGGGCTGCGGCGTGGGTGGGAGCGTGACGCGCGGCTGAGAGCTTGCGGCCGCGCTCTGGCTCCCGACTGTGACGAGCTTCTCGCCGAGGAGGGCCGCTACGCTGAAGGCGGAGTGTAGGGGCTCAACCTGCAACATATCAATGAAAAGGGCATTTTTAGTCTGGCTTCGGGAAGTATAGGGATCTCGGAATTTTACTTTCTGCTTGCAGTATTAATTTTCGTATTCGGGGGGAAAAACTCAATTATAATAATTAGTCCGAAGTGCAAACAGTTTCGGATTTTCGCTACTAATTTATTTATTTTTAAATACGAGGTGAATTAAAAAAATTAATTTTACGATTGAAAATGACTTTTATGAATTTTACCAAAATTAGCGGCAACTGAGTATAAAATTGTGTGTAGAAAAACTTCAACAGTTCCGAAGTATATTTTTCAGATTTGCGTATTTTAATGTTTGTTTTGATTCGAACAAGCCTATAACAATTCTCTCGTATAGCACATGAATATACTTGGTGTATTAAAATCTGATGGGTGCATAGCAGAGCCGAAAAATTGTTTAAATCAATTATCTAATAGAATCTCATTTTTAGCATCGAGAACAATGGGACAGTTAAAAAGTACTTTAGAATTGGGTGGGGCGCGCCTTTCGTATTTCGCGCGCTTCGCAGAATGATTGGCAGTAATGAGGGCGCGAAATTCCAAATGAGCTCTTGGCTCATTTAGCCTGCTCCAAAATATTCAAATCGGAGCAGCGCGCTTACAAGGCAAAAAATTAGCTGGGAATCGCAGAGAAAAATTAAAGTCAGAAGGGAAAAGTAATAGCCGTTGTTTAAATTTCAAAATGTTTTAAAATAACAAAGCATCGTTAAAAGGAGTGAAAATGCCCTCGGATACTCACATGAAGCTGTCTGAGCTGCGGCGAGGCCGGTGGCGAAAGTGGAGCTGTGCTCTGATCCATCGTTCACGCGCGCAAAACACTCGTCTGAATGATAAAAATCGCGCAAAACTGTCTTTTCTTTTCTCCCCTCGGGGCGACGGAAGAAGCGCGGTGGCACTTAGCGCGAGCTTCCCGCACAGAGTCGGCGGAGCTTGTATAGTGCTGCAGATCCTCTTTGCCGAGGAGCGGAGCTTAGAACGCGCCCGTCGGACGTGCGAAAGCGCAATGAAGTGCAGAGGCTTTGCCGTTTGTCTGCTCGGTCCCTTGGCGGGCGGGCGGTTACAGTAAGGCAGTCGCGCTCCTCTCTCGCGAGCCGCGAGCCGTCGTGTGTGCATGCGTTCTCGCGCGCAAAGGTGCTGTGTGTACGATCATGCGGCGTGCTCGGCCGGCTCGGCCAATCGCGGCCAGGGGCTCGGCCGCGCGGGCCAATCGCGCCGGGGGCTGTCAGCGCTCGGACGCGTGATCAGCGGCGTGCTGTTCACGTGCTCGCCGTCTGGCCGGGCCGCGGCGAGGTCGTGATCGTGACGTCACGCGGCGTGTCGCCCGCCCGCCAGCGGCTCGATACGTCATGCAACGCGCGCGCGCGAGCAGTGCTACAGCTATACACAGCGTACACCTTTCTCTCTCCCTCTTGGGGTATACGTTGCCCGCTGCACGCATCCACACGCCGCTCCGGGGAGCCTTTTTTCGGCTCCTCTTGCGTATGCGCGCAAGCGCCCGACCGAGGACGTTCATGTCTCGGCGCTCCTTTTTACGCTCTTTTCATATATATGGGTATACGAAGAGATAGAGAGAGAGGGAGGCGTGCACGCATCATCGGGCGCTCGGCGTAAACAAGTCTCGCGAGCGCGCTGACTCGGCCGGGCTTGAGGAAGAGAGAAGGACGACGAGCCTCCGAAATTCCCAAGCGCGCGCGCGTGTGAGCTGCTTTTCCTTTTCGCTCGACGGCAGGTTTCTTTGTTCCGCCCCTCACTGTTTATTATTGGGAGAGACCGACGGGAATTTGAATTGCATTGCACGCGAATGCGGAAATAGCGATGGATCGTGCGTGACGCAGTCCGATGCATATTCGGTTTCTTGAAAAACTCTTAGTTTATATAGTACGGGGTTTGCAGTATTTATGGCGCGCTGTATAGGCTACCGTGATACGTGTCGCCCGTAATAATAGCATCTGCAGGCATTTTAAAGTGGTAGCGGTATAAATTGATGCTTTGTATTTTCATATGTCGTTTTAAGAACGCCGCCAGCGTTGTATTGTTATATACGTTAGACGTTGCGCGCTCACGATAGTGGAAAACTTTCTTCGTCGCTCACATTGGAATCTGTACTTGAAAAAAATAGCGTCGCGCTGGCTCGACGCTGTTTACTTCTTTTGCAGGTCGCTTTCTGTTGTTGACCAAGTTCACTGGAAGTATCGATGCTCTAGATCCTATACAACTGTCGGTTAGAATTTCGAGAAAAATTATTTTGGAGCTTTTTAAGAGTTATTCTAGTATGTGTTATAAACAATAAAGTCAACGTTGAACGATCAATGAATTAGTTCAAATTATTGTTAACAAAGTCTGAAAATAACGGTTATTCTATATATGATATTTGGAAATCAATGAAATACCTATTTTACTCCAAAAATATAATATAGGTGGTGTAATAAATTACAATTCTTTCACTTTGGTAATCATTAACTTAATATTAAATCCTATATGTAAAGATAACAGTACGTTATAAATTCTCGTTCAAGTGTATTGGATAAAAGTATGCAAATATTAATCTTTATCACGCAGGTTTCTGACTGTTAGAAGAATCGTTAAAATAATGTGTGTTATTAAAATAAGTCAAAACTATAAACTTTTAAAATGTAGATTAGTAGGGTGCAACTATTAATTTGTAATTGTGACTAATAAATCTTAAAAATCCGTAGTAAAGTATAAGAGTCGTTTTACATTCAATGTTTATTGATAATACTTAAATATAGGTCCCCCAGATAGCCGGAGTTGTAGCACGTGCGTAGTAAGTGAAAGACTCTCCTCGTTTCTCAGGACAGTCTGACTCACAAGTGACTCACGATTATTAACATTTTTAATAAAATGATTTTCAACACTACTCGAATTCACATGTCCAATGATAATTAACATCTTTTCAATGAACTAACACGTTGTCAATATGTGAATATAAATTTATATACTGGCCGCAAAACGTGCTTTAATTAGAAAAAATTCTCCGTCTCGACCGCTTTATTAGTCGCGATGTCAAAAAGGATAACTTTTTGTCATCAACCACCGGCTTATCCAACGCTCACGTGCCAAAACTCACGCGGCTCTAAGAAATCTTTGCATAATGATTTTCATACAGATGACCGTCAGCACGCATGCATAACAAAAAAGTTTATCAAGACGCAGAGACGTCACGCAAAAACCGGTGTGCCGTGTACCTCCGTCTTAAAACGTTAGCGTTGAAACTCAATATATGTAAGCACTTATACACAGACGAGAGCTAGCGCGGAAAGAAAAAGAGCATAATGTGCAAACTCTCACGTCCTCCTTTTGATAATCCTGCAAACTGATAACAACCGCACCGATCTCGACAAATATTGATTACGCCGCTCAAGTTTCTTCGGAAAATCGTAGAAATTTCGCGTAAAGTGCACGCACATGAGAAGTCTCAAATAAATACGTTTGATGAATGTTGTTTTTTGCAAAACGTTGCAAAAGTCACGTAGAAAAGTTATTTCAGTGCTGTCTGCAATACACGAATTCTAGGTTTATTGATTACTTTTATTGGAATATTCTAGTAAAGCCTTCAACTGCCTTTGGCGCATACAGGAAATTGAGAAATAGATGGCCGATGGTCTGGAGTTCGTCGAAATTAACGTCAAAATACTGCAATGAAGTTTCCTGAAATGTGGTTTCAGAAATTTTCACTGAATTTCATATGAAAGTGGTGGAAATAAATTATTATGCATTATATTATCACTATCAATATGTGTAGAGCGTCATCAGATATAAATTTTCCTCTGAAGAAAATTGAAATCAAATATGGTAATTTCTTTCATGAACTTTTTTCATAAAACGCTCATCATGCATATTTATTAACATTCCGTGATAATGTTACATCTATTATTAATATTGTATTCACAATTATCATGTATACTAAAAAAAAATTAATATACATAAAATGTTACTTTCTGTTATCGTATAAACTAAGAAATGTGTAAAAATAATGCAAACATGTCTAGGACAAAGCTTAATCTGGAAGCCGATACTGATTAGTGATCCATATCTAATGGCGTAAAATGTATAGCTCACCGTGATGAATACTGAAACATTGTATCATCAGCCAAGTTAAAAATAATGAAACGTGCAAATTTTTTTCAATGTTACAAAACTGCGGAAAAGGCCGATGCTAGGACGTGATTGAAATTCAATTGAATTTATTAAGACATGCCAACATGATGCAATTTGTCGTATCAGTTACCTTTTAAGCAAAACATCAAACAAAGAGAGTGGAATTTTGATGACGATGAAATCAATATAAATTCATTCAGTAAAGATTTTGATAAGGCAGTGTGAGAAAAAGTAATGAACTAATTAATCTCTTTTAAAAGCGATAATAAAATTAATATAATCGTTATAAGAAAACGATTATATTTCCATTATTTCCAGTTTGCAAAATTAATTTCCGACTCTCTAATCGATTTCCTATCTCGCAGTTTTCCTATCTAGAACCAAACGTAATCGCGCATAAGTTTGGTTGCATAAAAAAAAGTTTCGGTAGCTTTCGTCTATTAGTCCTTGATAAGCAATGTCGATAATAGTATCGCGAATAAATTTTAGAGTGCTCGATTGCTTGAACTATTTTTTCGTTTGCCTTAAAAAAATTTGGTATTTAGCAGACAAACGCCGAGTCAAAGCTGCGAGATCGGTGCACATTGTGAATATAAGAGAGGAAGGGACGCGACATTATTTTGGCGCAGACTGCAGTTAAATATATACCACTCGTCGTGTATCTTTTCGAAAACATATACTTCGATCGTTTTTTTGTATGCTTTAGTTAAATTAAATTGTTGTTTGCTATAAGTCTTCTGCTTTGTTTGTATCAAATGCAAACTCTAGTGCAAATAAATAAACAATAAAGTTAAATTAAGAAGCCGATGTCTAAGAATATACTGAAAAACAATTATTGAATACCTGCGTGTTTACGCCATAAAACTATCTATAGCATATTTTATTTATAGGATTTATTCCAAATGTATATTGAATAAATATTTTAAACCTTTATTATTAACTTGGTTTAGCTTTGTAGTAATTTTTCTGCAGCATGTTGTGTATAAGTATAATTGCAAATTAGTCAATTTTTCTTAAGGAAAACTTTTTTTTTATAAACTTTGGAAAGATATTTATGAATGTTATTAATGGAAAATTTCTGAGGAATATAGCTTGTAATAAAAAAAAAACACATAAAGCATTCTACGTGTCAGTAAATATATGCGTAATAATAAATATAGTTTAAATACATATTTTTAACGTACACACTACTGAAATAGTCGACGTTGCATTGAAAAAGGGTACAAGACTGGTCTGTCATAACCACTACGATACGTATTATAAGTGTTTTTTCAACATTGAACTTGCACGTATCATGAAAAGAAAACGAAAATTTCCGTAAACTTATTGATCATGTTTGGGGTCACTTAAAAAGTATAATAAATACGTAACGGCGTTACGTATTGCTGATTATAAGACGGGTGTGAATTCACGGCCGAGTCGCGAAGCCGAAAAAGCCTTCTATTTGCAACCACATAGATTATAAAATCGCGCGGGTGCAGAAACAGGGACAGAAAAAGAAATACGGAGCAGCAGTCAAGAAACTTTCGAAAAGGCCTGCATCGCGTGCAAGGCTGCGTCTGAGCGTCAATCAATCTCTTTCTCTTATTTCGATTCGCTGCGAGTGCGGGTTGACTTATTTTTAGAGCCAGTCATTCAGAGATCGAAAGGACACGTAGATAGCCCGCATATAGCTATATAACGCCTGCACACACGCCGCACTACGATACGTACGGTTATAAACATCGACCGCTTGTAATATATGTATGTATATATATGTGTGTGTACGACTTCTACTGCCGTCACGAAGCGCCTACGTCATCTCGACGACGACGCCGACGAGTGCCGACTGTATATCTACGGCGTGCATATGTATAGGCGCATTATACAGGAGCGGCAGTCTTCGTGCGTGCGATGTCGAAATTGCACGTGTACAACTCCGGTACGCGAGGCTGCCAAACCAAAGCGCGCAGCATAAACCACACACGCGCGCGCTCGAGCCTCCGAAGAAAAAGAGAAAGAGGAGGGACGTAGAACGGACGTAAGTATATACGTACGTGGGTATATACGCCAGTGTGTCCGCAACGGCGCGTTCACCTTTAAACGACGGCACGGCTGATGATGTATATCTATATATACATGTGTAATAATACAGGCTGGCTGAGTGTGTGGCAGGAAAAGCCCGGTGATTCACTCAGATGGCGAGCTGTGCACTATCTTTTTAAATTTTAAATGCACTGTTGACCTGATCTCATCGGTTTATAGACGATTTTTTCACCAGATGACAACGAATTCTGCTAATAAATATACTTGTAATTCTTGTACTTGACCAACATTTTTATACAGGTTTCTCGTATACCGCTCCGCACGTGGATGTATTTTAATTTCCTCGAATGGAAAATAACAGCTCCCAAAATAATAGATTTAATTGGTTTGCATTACGGCAGCCTTGAGAAGAGCGATGGTAGAGACGACGAGACCGCATAAACATGTTGGGCACTCGACCAATTGCGGCTCGGGGCACGCAAGCCGGAATCGTCCAAACATTTGTAAAATCGAACGAATTTATTGTGCGATTGCAAAACTACATAGCAAGAGCACGCAGTAGCCCGCATCCGCTTTGAAAGCTTGTTTTTCTCAATAACCGATTGTAGAATCGACCATGCGCCGCGTATATAATGTGAATTCGCGAATCAGCACGCGTACAAAACGTGTGTAAACGATGCAATAAAATTTTGGTTGTATCCAGTAATTTCTTAATGAGCCTGATAAGACGTTGATGCGCCTTCGATTCGCGTCGACTTTGCTTACAAGTTTTTGCTCGTCCAAACAAGTGTATTTGATTAAGATTTTGATTTATTCGAACAATATCGTGCACAGCTTGTGTTCTGCTATTGTCCATTACACATCATACATTGCAAATACGTATCTTGGTTGATATAGTCAGCATGTTTGTAATTTATGATTATACCAAACTATAAATAAAATACTATGAAATTTTTACAATTTTCTAATTCTAATTAATGTTCATTCCATTGCTAAAGATAGGGAGAAAATAAATTGTAGTAAAAGCCTTGCAGTGGTTGATTTGTGCCGTAAAAGTTAAAAAATACACGCAATGCAATCCTGTAGCTTCTAGATACAACCAAGCTGTAATCAAACCACTAACTATAGAACGTTACGCAAGAAGCGTTTATTGTGAAACGAAAATCACAACATTAATTAATAAAAGTGTGTCGATGACTTCTTTAATAAGAGATCGTTTTCGGCATAACACGATACAATTGCAAATGACCGAAAAAAAAACGGTAACTGTTTAAGCGACAAAGTATTAATGATAAATAAACGAACTAACAATAACAATTTTTAGCAAATTCTCAAAAATTTGCGTATAATTTATTGAGGAGTTTTATAACGAGTTGTGTGTTGGTAAGAATCTTATCGCTTTTAATATAAACATTGTTCGACAGCCGAGAAGCCCAGATATTAAGAACAAAATATTCTGTGTTATTTCGTAAATAACGATCGATAAAAAAACGTATACACAATCAATATATTATAATTACATAAAAATAATAATCTTATAATAAGCATAATTTTTACGTAAACTGCATAACGATTTTTTGTAAAACCATTTTTATCTTATACTATAATATTATGACGCAAATAAATATATACACACGTATACGGAGACACATACATATAGAGAGGAACATATTCTTTACCGTTGTAAAGCTACATTTGTGATTGATAACACTATTAAGAAGTTTCTAAAAAGTATATCAATATTTATAGTAAAATCGAGAAACATGAATGGAAATATCAGTTTTCTAAATGGCTTTTGTTTATAAAAAAAAAGCTGAAGCTCACTAATAACAGACGATACAATTGCATAATATACTATTATAATACCTATACTATTTTATAATCAAAAGATTAAGATTAAAAAATCTTATGATATTATAAAGTGGTGTAACATTTATCTTCTAAGATTATATTTGTTTTCAGTAAAAAAAATGTTCTGATAAAAAATAATTAATACTTTGAATTCATTTCTGAAGTATTATATATGTAAACAAAACATGAAAGTGAAAACGCAGGAGCGGGAATAAGCAGTTATAAAATTTTTTGATATCGTTATGATATAGGCCCCGTATTGGAAAAATGCTGGTTAAAGGGAACAAATATTTTTCTTTAAAGCCAAAGGGCCTTACGTTACAAATATTTGTATGTGAATTTCAAATATATACACCGAGAGAAAAACGTAAGGTAGGAATAACTATTTGACATAGTAAATAGAAATCTTGTTATATAGTCTGACATTTTGATAGTAACGATTACAAGAATTTTCTCGGGATGTATATAATATAAATATATTTAAAAAGTATTTTAGTTTACACGAGTTTCTTTTTATTTTCAATATGTGCAAGTATTACATGAAATTGAATTTTAATTTGTTATGCGCTTTTGCGCATTTCACTTGGATTAAAGTACCAAGCATGTGAATGTCTTTTTAATATTAGATCACTTTTTTTGCTTCCTCCTAGAGGAAGCTTTGTGATAGTAATTTTTTGAGTTGTTGTAAAAACATGTTATAATTGATATTCGAGGTGTTAGGAACCAAAATACATGATTTTTGAAAAATGTGTGTACGCCTGGATCTTAGCTTCTACTCGATCGATTTTAACCGGACATGTCTCATTCTTTTTGATTTTTTTGTGTGATGGCGGGTCAAAAATCCGTTTTTTGATTGGGCCGATTCGTTTTTGTTTTATTTCGAATTTTCGATTTTCTCAAAATTGTTTTTGACTTTTTTTCAATGATAGAATCGAGATATTTAAATCTGTTGGGTAGCATTCGAAAGAGCGTAAAAAAATCTCTAATTTAAAAAAAAAAATTTCTCTAGCTATCCCGGTTATCTTGTTATTGACATAAACGTGTTTTTTTTTAAAAAGCTTATAACTCCGAAACTAAACGGTCGATTTTTTTGAGAAAAATCACGATAATGCAGAATATACATAGCTATAAGCTCTAAAAATTTGAATCCATTCTTTTGGTTAGTTTTTGAGAAAAAAATTGAAAAATGAAAAAAACGAGTTCTCTATGTCCAACGATTACGGAAGTAAAATAGACTTAATCGCTTTAAAATTCCTTGTACAGGTAGATTTTGTATAGTTGTCGGTCGAGTTCTTTGGGCAAAATGATTGGTCTAGAAATTTCAGAGATATTTGAGGTTAAAGTTTTTTTAACCTTTTCTTCAAATCGTAATTTCTCGAGAACGGCTGTATGTATCTGGATCGGATGGGTAGCATTCGAAAGAGAATTAAAATATCTATATTTGGAAAAAAAAATTTATGTATAGCTATCACAGTTCTTTTGTTATGAATAAAAACAAAAACGTGTTTTTTTTTCAAAAAAGCTTGTAACTCCTTAATCCTATCTCCTATCTTCAAAAAATGATGGATTATTTATGATATCAATTTATTAGTGGTTTGGTTGGTGGGTGTAACGGGTTGCTAGGTCACAAAAACAAAAGTGGTGTAGTTTCGATAAAATCACAGCGCTCACCGCGCGCTTCGAGAATACTAGTGATGTTATATATGTATATATGTATATATTATGTTAAACCTGGAACATTCTTGCCGGTTGATATAAATAAATAAATGAATGAATAAATTTGAAAATTAATACTTCTTAATCTTCAAAATAAATTTAATTATAATTATGGCATAATTTGTTGCAAAAATTATAAATTTTGTTATTAAAAATTAATTAAAGGAATCACAAAATTAAGTTTGAGGAAGCAACGGGCCAATGAATTGGCAGCGGTTTTTTCAATGGTAAACTATAAAGATTAACAATTTTATGTGATATACATAGCAATTTATTATAACAAACTTCTCCATTCTCATCTATTAATTTTCTTCCTTTTTGCTTCCTCCTAGAGGAAGCTTTGTGATAGTAAATTTTTGAGTTGTTGTAAAAACATGTTATAATTGATATTCGAGGTGTTAGGAACCAAAATACATGATTTTTGAAAAATGTCTGTATGGATGTGTGTGTGTGTGTGTGTGTGTGTGTGTGTGTGTGTACGCCTGGATCTCAGCTTCTACTCGGTTGATTTTGACCGGACAGGTCTCATTTTTTTTTGTTTTTTTTGCGTGATGGCGGGTCAAAAATCCGTTTTTTTATCAGGGCGATGCGTTTTTGTTTTTTTTTTCAAATTTTCGATTTTCTCAAAACTGTTTTTTGATTTTTTTAATGATAGGATCGAGTTATTCGAATCTGATGGGTAGCGTTCGAAAGAAAATTAAAATACCTATATTTTCTAAAAAAAAAGTTTCTAGCTATCACGGTTCTTTTGTTATTAACAAAAACGTGATTTTTATTTAGAAGTAGCTATAATCTGTTAAAATTTGAATACATTCTGTAGGCTAGATTTTGAGTAAAAAATTGAAAAATGAAAAAAATCAGTTTTGTATGTCCAACGATTACAAGAGTAAAATTGACTTAATGGCTTCAAAATTCCTTTTAGAGGTAGATTTTTTATAGTTCTCGGTCGAGTTCTTTGGGCAAAATGATTGGTCCATAAATTTCAGAGATATTTGAGGTTAAAAATTTTTTGACATTTTTTTAAAATCGTAATTTTTCGAGAACGGCTCTATGTATCTGAATGGGGTGGGTAGTATTCGAAAGAGAATTAAAATACCTATATTTTCTAAAAAAAAAATTAATTTTCTATCTATCACGGTTCTTTAGTTATCATCAAAAACAAAAACGTGTTCTTTTTTAAAAACTCATAACTCCATTTTATGCGTTTTTGAACCAAAAAAAGAAAGGCTAAATTCATTTTCGCGATTTTACATAATTTTAGAGCAGAGGGAGAGAATGAATTTCTTTACACGATAGGTAAAAAAAGTCACTTTTTAGAACATATTTTTATGTAGGAAAACGCAGAAAATCATTCATGTGTTACAAAAAATAATTTAATCTCTAAATTAAAAAAGATTTATATTTTATTTTTAAAAAACGCGCAGTGATATCTACCGCTAGGTGGTGTGGAATGAGGAAACGTCATTGAGTAGGCATTCGATGATTTTTTTTAATTTTTAAAAACCAACCAACAAAATGAATTAAAATGTTTAAAAATTATATCTATTATAATCTATTATAATTATGAATTATGCATTATGAATGCATTATATTCTGCATTATTATAATGTATTTGTGAGTTATGAACTTTTTTAAAAAAACACGTTTTTGTTAATAACAAAAGAACAATGATAGCTATAATTTTTTTTTTTTTTTAAATATGAATTATGAAATATAAAAAAAACACGTTTTTGTTAATAACAAAACAACCCTGATAGCTATTTATTTTATTATAAAATATAGATATTTTACTTCTATTTCAAATGATAACTTTATTTATCAGCTCAAAATTTATATAAATTTGATATAAATAAATAATAAATAAATAAATAAATTTAAAAATAAACAATTTTTAATATTCATAAATGAATTTAATTATAATTATGCAATAAATTTTTTAAAAAATTATAAGTTTTGTTATAAAAATTAATTAAAGGAATCAACAAATTACGGTTGAGGAAGGTACGTGCCAATGAATTGGCAGCGGTTTTTTTACTCAAAATCTAGCCTACAGAATGTATTCAAATTTTAAGAGATTACAGCTATTTATATTCTGTATTATCATGATTTTTGTCAAAAACATTGACCGTTAAGTTTAGGCTTTTTTTTTTTAGAAAATATAGGTATTTTAATTCTCTTTCGAACGCTACCCATCAGATTCGAATAACTCGATCCTATCATTAAAAAAAATCAAAAAACAGTTTTGAGAAAATCGAAAATTTGAAAAAAAACAAAAACGCATCACCCCAATCAAAAAACAGATTTTTGACCCGCCATCACGCAAAAAAAAAAACAAAAAAAATGAGACCTGTCCGGTAAAAACCGACCGAGTAGAAGCTGAGATCCAGGCGTATACACACACACACACACACACACATCCATACAGACATTTTTCAAAAACCATGTATTTTGATTCCTGGCACCTCGGAACACAATTATAACATGTTTTTACAACAACTCAAAAATTTACTATCACAAAGCTTCCTCTAGGAGGAAGTAATTTTTTGCTTCCTCCTAGAGGAAGCTTTGTGATAGTAAATTTTTGAGTTGTTGTAAAAACATGTTATAATTGTGTTCCAGGGTGTTAGGAATCAAAATTTGAAAAAAACCCTCGCTATCGCTCGGGCGATACTGCATGGTGCAAAAATGGACTGCTAATGGCACAAATAGGCGTGACATGGCGGATTTATGCAATCAGTGCTATAATAGTACATTTCGACACTGGTGCGGAAGGTGATGATTTACTTCGTGTGACGATTTTGGCACGAGCGAAGCGAGTGCGAAAATCGTCACACGAAGTAAATAATCAACTTCCGCACTCGTTTCGAACGGTATTTTATACCACGAGAGCCGAAAAGTCATACCAAAGTTGTGATTTTGAGGTTAGAGTGGTATAAAATAATGTACGACACACGTGTCATAAGTCGTTCTTTATGGCACGGTGTTAAGCGCACTCGCTACGCTCGGGCGCTTATACACGCCATGCCGTAAATTGCAACTTATGCCACTAGTATCGTAATGTACTAAAAATTAAAAAATTGCTATCTACCCTGAGATCAATTTACTTACATTTTCAAAATTATATATAATAACTCCATTTTTTACATTATAAATATATTATTATTCAATAATTGTGTATCTTTACTATAAATAATTGTGTACATATTATAAAAATTGAAATTATAAGTCTAATTTTTATTTTTTTAATGATCCGTTATAATTTTCGTCATCCTCTTCATTTATTTTCAATAAAATATGGTTGTTTGTTGATTTTATCATTTCTGACACCATCTTAATAAAAAAAGCAAATAAAATATTATGTAAACACAAATATCAGTGGCAGCTGATAAAAACATTTACATAACTTTGTAAAGGCAAAATGAGTGTATATACAATTGTATGCCCGTGAACCATAAACGTTTAAACTTTAAAATTTTTATCTAAAAATTGAGAAAGGGTAATTCTTACTATATTCACTTTAAATCGCGATTATTCGAAAAATTAATTCAAACTCAAATTAATTGGCCAACATATCTGACTAATTTCATGTCTCTGCAGAGCTCGCTGTAAATTAACCTCTATAAAACCTCTATAAAAATTACGATTTGAAAAGAGGGCTAAAACAGTTTTAACAGCTTTAACCTCAAATATCTCTTAAATTTATAAACTAATTCTTTTACCGTAACAATTCATGTCATAAATAATATACAAGCTCTACACCTCCATCAAATTTCAAAGTAATTAAATTTTACTCTAGTTATTGTGCGACATAGAAAGTCATTGCCAGAAATACCAAAATCTTAAATATCAAATATCTCAAAAACTAACCATATAATCTGGATGAAATTTTACATAGGTATTGCCTATATAGCATACAAAATAGTCTGTAAATTTCAAACTGATACATTAAGTCGTGATTGAGAAACTACGAGTTTGAAAAATACATACAAAAATTTTAACATTAAATATCTCTAAAAATTATGAGACAATTCTTTTACCTAAAGGACTTATTATACGATAAACATAAAAACTCTACATCTCCATAATATTTCAGCATGATTAAACAATTTTTTTTCTCTAGTTATCATGCGGTAAAGAAAATGACTTTGCAAAATACGAAAATTTTAAATATCAAATAGCTCAAAAAGTAATCGAACGATCTTGATAAAAAATTCGCATATATATTATCTATTATAGTACATTCAAAATTGTCTATAAATTTGGAGCTGATTCATCGAACCGTTCTCGAGAAATTACGATATGAAAAAAAGGTTAACAAAATTTTAACCTCAAATATCTTGAAATTTATTGACCAATCATTTAGCCCAAAGAACTTAGTTGAGAGCTATGTAAAATCTACCTCTACAAGGAATTTCAAAGCGATTAAGTCAATTTTAAAAAAGTAAACGTGTTTCATTCAAAACGCATTTTTTCAGTTTTTAATTTTTTTCTCAAAAACTAGTCGACAGAATGGATTCAAATTTTTACAGATTCTAGCTATTTATATTCTGCATTACCATGACTTTTTCAAAAAATTGACCGTTTATTTTTCGAGTTATAAGGTTTTTTAAGAAAAACACGTTTTTGTTAATAACAAAAGAACTGCAATAACTATTGTAATATAATTTTTTTTTGGAAAATATAGGTTTCTTTATGCTCTTTCGAATGCTATCTGTCCGATTCAAATTTCTTAATGTTATCATTAAAAAAACCGCTGCCAATTCATTGGCCCGTAGCTTCCTCAACCGTAATTTGTTGATTCCTTTAATTAATTTTTAATAACAAAATTTATAATTTTTTAAAAAATTTATTGCATAATTATAATTAAATTCATTTATGAATATTAAAAACTGTTAATTTTTAAATTTATTTATTTATTATTTATTTATATCAAATTTATATAAATTTTGAGCTGATAAATAAAGTTATAATTTGAAATAGAAGTAAAATATCTATATTTTATAATGAAACAAATAGCTATCCCGGTTGTTTTGTTATTAACAAAAACGTGTTTTTTTAAAAAAGTTCATAACTCACAAATAAATTATAATAATGCAGAATATAATGCATTCATAATGCATAATTCATAATTATAATAGATTATAATAGATATAATTTTTAAACATTTTAATTCATTTTGTTGGTTGGTTTTTTAAAAATTAAAAAAAAATCATCGAAGCCTACTCAATGACGTTTCCTCATTCCACACCACCTAGCGGTAGATATCACTGCGTGTTTTTTAAAAATAAAATATAAATCTTTTTTAATTTAGAGATTAAATTAATTTTTGTAACACATGAATGATATTCCGCGTAGGGGTAGATTTTGTATACGAACCGAGTGCTTTCTTTGGGCAAAAGGATTGGTCCATAAATTTCAGAGATATTTGAGTTTAAAATTTTTTTAACTTTTTTTTAAATCGTAATTTCTTGAGAACAGATCGATGGATTATCCTGAAATTTATAGACGAATTTGCATTTGAGATAGGGTAAGTGTGCCAGTTACTGTGCCCCTTAAGGCGATGTCCATAGTATTTAATCAATTACTATTTTTTTTTTCAATTTTTAATCATCTTAAGACCTTTATATAATAATTATATATTCTGTGAATAGAATAAACACCTTTTTAATACAATATTATGTAAGGAATATTAAATAATTAATAAAATAACAGCATAAGCCTTGCATCAGTTACTGTATCATTAATTTAGTTACTGTGTGTCAGTTAGTGCACATTGTTTTAAATACTGTGTGTCAGTTAGTGTACATTGTTTTAGTTACTGTGTGTCAGTTAGTGTACATTGTTTGAATTACTGTGTGTCACTTAGTGTACAGTGTTTTAATTACTGTACCTTAGATTCTGGACACTGTATTTAATCCTGTGTCTTTTTTTCTCACTCACCTGTATCTGCATAAACTATATAAAATATATTTAAACATGAAATTTGTTTTTTTTTTTTTTATTATATTTAGTAGACTCCCTGCTGGAAATCATCCATTTCTTTCCCATTGGTGATTTTTCGAACCTTTTCTAGTGTTTTCACTCAACTTGGCTTTCACTCAGCAGGGCTATGATTTACTACGTATAGAAGTATTTACTTATTAGAGAAGAAAATAAAATAAAGATAGGAATAAAATATATTATTTTTAAATATATTAAAAACTGTGTTATTTGCTCTGTGGGTAAGCAATGAACGTCGAAGTTGACCTACACAGGCGACAAAGCATGAGAAAGTAAGGTTAGCGTAGCCTACCGCGAGGGGGCACAGTAACTAAATACATTCACGAAAACTTGTCCAGTTACTGTGCACAGTAATAGAAACATGCCGAAAATTTGTTTTAGTTATTGGATTATATTAAATTAAACAATAATATTAATCAAAACTACTTTTTTATTGTTCTTTTGTCAACTAGATGGGTTTTATAAACATTAAGTGTATTTTTTTATTATGAAAAATGTTATTTTAATAGTTTTTCAATCACTTTTGTATAGGCATATTCTTAAGCGTTTCGATAAGAAAATCATAGAAATCGCGATGAGAAATTTAATAAATTATTTTAAATATATTATAAGAATAATTAAGTCATACTGTGAGTTTAATAATAAAAATCATGAATTAAACTGTATGTAAAAATTTAGATATTTATGATTAAATATGATTATACTCTACTATAAATGAAAATGATTTAAGGGCACAGTAACTGGCACACTTACCCTAGGCAATATGTGTGAAAAATTTTGATCATGTTTGATCGATTATTTGCAAAGATATTTAAGATTGAAAATTTTCAAAATTTTTTGAACAGTTTTTTGAAATTGCAATTTATTGAGAACGGTTTGTTTTTATATATAATTTAAATATTTTAATTATCCTTACGTGTAAAAAATATTTAATATTCATACATAAATTTAATTCTAATTATGTCATAAATAGGTGCATTAATTTTCAAATTTGGCTTTAAAAATTAATTAAATGAATCAATAAATTAATTTTGAGGAAGCCACTTGCCAATGAATTGACAGCGGTTTTTTTAATTGCCGTAACTGAAAGGTCAACCACTTTGAGTGAGTAAATACTAATACTATTAGTCTGTAGTTATGTAATATGTATAAAAACAGATTGAATTTTATAAATTATAATAATAGATTTCTAAGAAGTTATATAGGATAAAGGAATTTCAATTTAACAAGAATTATTGCAAAAATTATATTAATAGCAATAATAATGTACTAATTGTCGTGAGAGTTCTATTATGGTAAATAATAAACAAGTATGATTGTTTTATTAATTTTTATTTGCGATTATAAAATTGAGTAAAAAATAATTGTTTTTTTTCCCTTTATTTTTTTGCGATAATACTTTTAAGTGTATAATTATACATTTATATACTTTTTTATTACAGTAGTTGTTGTACAACCAGTGCCTTTCTACATTCTACAATACATTTCCTTTCGTGCTGAACGTTGCTATGAATTCCTTATTTAGAAGTTTTAGAGTATACAGGAGGATGTATTTCAAACAGTCCATAACTGAAAATACCTGAAAAAAAGAAACTATGTCTTAGATTTTTTTATGTCATATTAAGTATACAACTTAAGATATAATTTCAATTTGAGTCTTATTATAAATAGTTACGCTGGTAGTAAATTAACCATTTTTGTTGGTTAACGTGTTAATCAAATGGAAGCATTTTCGACCAAAATCAAAATTTAAACCTTATTAAAAGTATCGAAAATTATAATCACATGTTGAAATATTGACAATAGAATATGTTCTTATCAACGAAAATTGAATATTTATCTTTAAAAACGAAATAATGTTAGTGTGACGTTTTTAAATCCAAAATTAACCAACAATTAGCCAACATGTCATTAACGTTTCTACCAGGGTAGTTTTATTAGCAATCATACGACGATGCGAAAAGTGAAGTGGAAGTTAAAAAATTACTTCAGTTTATGTAATCAAAATAAATAAAAACTCGTAACTCAGATGTTAGTACAATTAAGAATGATAAGTATGATAAATTGGAAAACTTTGTATACATAAATCGTTATCAATAGACGATGCTTGAACCTGAATATAATTTATGTATAAAAATGTTATGGATCAGTAATAACTGAAACTGAAGATTATTACTCATGATCGATTTCTTACTTAAAATGTTACTTACAATTGGAATTTTAGTTATGATCAATTATGTAATGTAGTTACAATCGATAAGAATTTTATGTTAAAAATATATTTGTTTTCATTTTCGTAAAGTCCGGAAAAGTCATTATTTTAAATGTCGGATTCAGTTTGTGTATACACGTTTTACGTAACTTACTTTTAAAACAAGTGAAAAAAGAAACTCAACTGAATTCGTAAGAATAAAAATACTGAATTTTCGAAGATATAAAAAACTAATATTATTGAAAATAAAATGAAAGTAATTTAGGATATAATATTATTAATTTTTAATAGAAACAAACTAAACATAAAAGATATTAAATAAACGATGTTCAATCTGAGTTAGCGAAGAATGTATAAGTATTATGCAAAGCGGCGATTGCGGAAGGAGGGGATCGTATCTTTTTCCGCGCATACCACGTTTCATCCAACCTCGTCAAGCTAACAGCTGACGCGCAAACATTCTTACCGTAATACTCAATAGCAGCCCATACCAAAATAGAAATCGAAAGTTTTTTGTTTTATTTCTTTGCACTTCTTCAAGTATAATAACACGATCGAATGAATTGAAGCAGCACAAATAGTTTTAAATTAAGTCAGTTGATACGAATTTTTCATTGCTGATTTGATATTTAGGACTTTTCACTTTTCTATAATTATTGGCACACTTGAACAGTGCTTTTATGAATAATTTTCTTCACTAAAAGAAAAAATGACACTTATATTTTCTGGGTCAAGTTTCATGCAGAATAAAACATAATAAAAATAATACAAACTCGTATATTTAATATTTTCTTACTTTTCTTACTTACATGAAGCAATAATTCCCTTCAATGTTTTTTTCCATGATGACATCCTACGTATCCTTTTTTAAACGGTCCCAACGGTTCGAGCCGCTTTATTTTCCGCTTTTCACAATCGTGATCGGCATGCTTCCGCTTTCCTTCTTTTTCAGATTGCTCTACTGCATTTTGCCTCTTCCAGCCTTTTTTATGCTTTCCAAACCCTTTAATATCCTTGACCCGTTCCGCAAAATTATTTCCAAACAGAAATTCGTCGGGCTCGTCGCAAGTCTCAGCAACAGGTCGGACTTTCTTGCCCAGTTCTGGCAGTATAAAGGCCTGTCTCGTTTTCGTCATGTTGTATTGAACGTCGGCAAGGATAACCGCAGCCTCGTTGAGAGTTTCCAGAATATCTGCGAATTCTTTGTCTTTTTTCATTTCGGACTTGTTATTCAAATCAGTTATCGCGTGGCCCAGGGCCGTCAGTCCGGTAGCGATTTCGCTTTGCTCGTACATTTGTATCTTGTCCCTTTTGATAGCAGCCTCTGTCGCAGCATGTGAGATTTCCGCATTAGTCTTCGGCGCTCTTAAGGCTAAGCAGTTTCGGCTCACCGGATATTTTTCCAGCAGCACTTCTCGAACACCATCTGGCAATCCCTCTCGGACGATCTTCGCCCAATTTTCGGCCAATACGGCATCGAGCTCCGGCCCTTCGGGAGTACTCTCCACACCCTCCGCAGGCTCTGCATTCACTTCCTGGACGTCATCGTCCACCTCCTTAGCTTCGCCACAGGCTAAATCCGCGAGAACCGGTTCACAGTCAACCTGACTTTCTGCTGACTCTTCCTGGGGCTCAGCGGGGAATGGGTCGATCACCGTGTATCGGCACCCGCGAATACCATCCTGACGACCTCCTGAAGGGTGATGGCACTGGTGACGCCAGTGGGGGCGGCCTCGAAGGCACGGTGGTGGAGAACGGCTGGGGCGGCCGGAGAACGACTTTGACCTGGTCAAATGGTGTCTCGGGCCTCCATGGTGAGGATGAGGTGGTCCAGGATGCGATCCGTGATGCGGTCCGTGAGGCGGTCCGTGATGCGGTCCGTGATGCGGTCCGTGATGCGGTCCGTGATGCGGTCCGTGATGCGGTCCGTGATGCGGTCCATGATGCGGTCCATGGCGATGATGCGGGGATGGTGACCTCGAGTCTCCGATGCTCGTCGAGCTGGAGCTGGAACCGCTGCTGGAGCTGCTGCTGCTGCTGCTGCGCCCATGTGAGCCGAAGCACTTTCCATGCTGGTGATGGTGCTGCCTACGCTGACAGCGGCTCATGCGCTTGTGGAAGTGTCTCGAGTGGGATTGCGGTCTGGCACTGCTGTCACTGTCCGAAGGCGAGCCGCTGTCGGACGAGGAGGTCTTACGAGCGCCGATGCTGTTCTTGCTCATTATTTCCTCGAGCTTCGCGATCTTTTTCATGAGCTTGTACGCCTTCTTTCCCTTGTGGTGAGCCTTTTTCCCGCGGTGGTGGTGATCATGGTGATGATGGCGGCCGTGCAAGAGGAGCTGCATTTTTCCGCGCACGTCCGGAGCTGTCAACTCGCGAGTACACAGTAAGGCGCCGCGTGCGTGTAGTGTGTGTACAGTATACGGAGGAGTTAAGTGCGCGAGAGTGGGAGTGATACGGGCAGACGTGCGTATACGAGAGAGCTGTACGAGTCTGCGGGAGAACGCGAATATATACTTTTGCGCGTTACTTTACGCGAGTTGAGTGAGCCGAGCGCCGGGCGGCGCTGCCTTATACCTTGCCCGAGGTGACTCATAGGATAGTGAAATGTTGCGCGAATGGGTGCAAACAGCCCGCGTGTCCTTGAAGTTTTCACGATAGCGGTTATTGCCAGTGACGTAGAGAGCTACCGGGGCCCCGGGTCCCCAGCGCCCGCAAGACCGCCAACGGTTGTTTTTATTCGCTTTTTCTGTAAGGTAAAAGTACCCATTATGAAACATCGCTCAAATCGTGATCCCTTCATGGAACAGTTTGAGAGAAATATAGTAAAATAAAGTCTATTAATGATACAGATAAACAATATCAAAATTTTATCTGAATAGTGAAGGTTTATTATGTAATAAGCAAACAGATTCACATTTCTACATGATAATTATAATTTTAAAAAAATATATGACTGCGTGTTATTCTGAGATCGACTCAAATCTGTGGCTGTTGACGTCAATGGTGCTGGTTTCATACGTTTTATTTTATTAACTGTAACTATGCACTCCAACACTTTTCAAATATCAATCTTTTTATAATATGCAGTTTTTTACTCATAGATTAAAGTTTTTCAGTAGTTTTTTTGCAACAATAAAGATTTTCAATAAATATTTTAGTGTTTCATAATTGCCGCATACAAACGAGCGTATAAGTCCGAGTTTATGGAACAGCCAAAGGTGGCGTTCCAAGTTCGGGGACCTCTATCTCTAAGCATGTTCCTTTTATGGAGCGCGTTTTTACTCAACAGTTTTAAAGTTATTTATTATTTAACATTATCTTAAGACGTGCGTGAACAATCATTTGAGTTTCCTGCATCATTTTACTAATAAGTAAGTATATATTTGTTTGTGAAATTCTGATTGTGAAACACAAATAACAAACCTAACCTATAAATTTGATAAAACATCAGTTTGTAAGTTACATTCCTTTAGAAATTTGTTTTTTATTTTTTACAGATTTTGGAACTCAAGAAAAATGACAGCGAAGAAAACAAATTAAGGCACCACATAAGACAAATAAAATGGGACTACGGAAGATATTAAAGAGATGTTAAAAAAGAATGCTTAGGACAACAAAGTTATTCACAAGAAAATTCAACCAGACAAAAGGAAACTAAAAATCAAAAGGAGACTGTATTCGGCATTACAATTGCAAAAAAGCTTTCAATATAGTTAATGCTGCACTGCAAATTGCAGCTAAATTGAATGTCTCATCCACATCTCTCCACAGAGCTGTAAAGATCCACAAGAATCTCCTTCAAGACCTGGCTCGTCTAAAGTTATAAAACCTCATATAGAAAAATAGTATAGAACTAAGCAACAGTTTAAATAAGAATAATTGCATACTAAACGAAGAATGGTTACTCGATAACTGTGAAGATTTTACAACAGAAAATTTGATTGAGAAACTAAGTCAATGGTGTTCGTACAATCTAATTGAAAATTATTCATGTAACTATATTAACATTTTTCTTAATTTAATCATGTTGAATTTTTTAGGAGTTTTTTCTCCATCTGCAATATAGTATACAATGATGAAACACAAGAATCTATCAGTCGAACAGTCAATAATGAGATTTGTCAAGAAAGTGTAATAACTTCTGAAAAAATAAATCTTCACTCGAGTAATCCTGAAAATAACTTAAAAAATAATACGATGGAAGAAGAGACTATGCTCGAAATGAAAATAGTGTAGCAAATAATAAATCCAAACCAAAAAATAAATTAATTGTAATTTCAGATATTTAAAAATAAGTATAGTATTCTAAGTTGTATGCAATTATTGTGTTAATTTGATATGTTTAAAATTGTATTTTGTATTCATGTTTTTTAATAAAAAAATTATAAAAAATTTAAAATCATCATTTGTATATCATAAGCAACTTATTGTAAGTAAAATAGTACATAAGTTATTAAATTAAAACTGATTTCTATCCTGTTCCAAAATGGGGACATCGATTATGGAACGGGGGGACAATATGTAAAAATGTCGTTCCATAATACATACTTGGTGTCGGTTTGGTTTTTTAATTGTAATAATTACAATTCGTATTCAATTTGCTTTTTTAAGGTCTCATTTTAATCTTTGATCTTTATCCCCTCGATTGATATCCAAAAATTGTAAATGTTACTCCTTTACAATAGTTTTAATCTCAATCCAAACTCTAAACTAGCAAAAACTGTTCTATAAAGGGTACTTTTATCTTACCTTCGCGGATGGCCGAACGTCGTCAGCACTCATCATTATATTACAATTCATTAAATTTCTTTTGCAGTATAATCAATTTGAGATGTTGTTCTTCATACGTGATCTTTTCCTTCGTTGTCACATGCAGCGCTAATATGTATAAACTCCATTTTATGTGAAATTACTGAAAGGAAAAATCACACGAGTATTATTTTTTCGAAAATGAGTTTATCGCTTATACTATTTAGATAAACTCATTAAATTTTTACAATACCTTTTTTGGAATATTTTATTATCATTATCAAGTCGACATTTATTGTCAAAATCTTACATTTACAAATACTCGTATTATATTTTCATTAAAATTGGAATGATACGAAAATTATTCTTTTGTAAAAATATTTAATAAAATGTTCAAATAACCGAACAAAATATTGTTAAACCATTAAAAAATTATATTTCATAATATTGAAAAACCATATACGCATATAATTCGAGCTCAGTGAAGCAATAGATTCTAGGTGCGGGATTTCTATATGCGGCAGTCCCGAGTTACATTACCGCCACCGACAACTTTCCACTGACTCTACTGGTAAAATCGCATGATGTTAATTAATATTGCAATTTTCATTATTTTCGGTAAATTAATGTAATTAAAATTTTGATGAAATCACATAACAATAAACGTGGTTACCCCATACCCTTTTTTGATTTTTTAGAAATACATCTTCGCTGCAGAGTTGATTGTGTTATTTTTTAATTTTCACACATATGCCCTAGATAAATCATTTATAGAAATCTTTCAAAAGGGTTATTAATAAACTTTGTATAGAAAATATTCGCGTCCCTTCGTGAAAAAACTCACCTGACTTCAAAACCAGGAAAACGCTAGAATTAATTTAAAAACCGCTGCCAATTCATTGGCCCGTAGCTTCCTCAACCGTAATTTGTTGATTCCTTTAATTAATTTTTAATAACAAAATTTATAATTTTTTAAAAAATTTATTGCATAATTATAATTAAATTCATTTATGAATATTAAAAATTGATAATTTTTAAATTTATTTATTTATTTATTATTTATTTATATCAAATTTATATAAATTTTGAGCTGATAAATAAAGTTATCATTTGAAATAGAAGTCAAATATCTATATTTTATAATAAAACAAATAGCTATCATGGTTGTTTTGTTATTAACAAAAACTTGTTTTTTTTATATTTCATAATTCATATTTTTTAAGAAAAAAAAAATTTGTAGCTATCATTGTTCTTTTGTTATTAACAAAAACGTGTTTTTTTTAAAAAGTTGATAACTCACAAATAAATTATAATAATACAGAATATAATGCATTCATAATGCATAATTCGTAATTATAATAGATTATAATAGATATAATTTTTAATCATTTTAATTCATTTTGTTACACATCATTGTAGTTATGAGTTTTTTAAAAAAAATACGTTTTTGTTTTTGATGATAACTAAAGAACCGTGATAGATAGAAAATTAATTTTTAGAAAATATAGGTATTTTAATTTTCTTTCGAATGCCACCCACCCCATTCAGATACATAGAGCCGTTCTCGAGAAATTACGATTTTAAAAAAATGTCAAAAAATTTTTAACCTCAAATATCTCTAAAATTTATAGACCAATCATTTTGCCCAAAAAACTCGACCGAGAACTATAAAAAATCTACCTCTAAAAGGAATTTTGAAGCCATTAAGTCAATTTTATTCTTGTAATCGTTGGACATACAAAACTGATTTTTTTCATTTTTCAATTTTTTACTCAAAATCTAGCCTATAGAATGTATTCAAATTTTAACAGATTATAGCTATTTATATTCTGTATTATCATGATTTTTCTCAAAAAAATTGACGGTTCAGTTTAGGAGTTATAAGCTTCTAAAAAAAATCACGTTTTTGTTAATAACAAAAGAACCGTGATAGCTAGAAACTTTTTTTTTTTTTCAGAAAATATAGGTATTTTAATTCTCTTTCGAATGCTACCAATCAGATTTGAATAACTCGATCCTATCAATAAAAAAAATCAAAAAACAGTTTTGAGAAAATCGAAAATTTGAAAAAAAAAAACAAAAATGCATCGCCCCAATCAAAAAACGGATTTTTGACCCGCCATCACGCAAAAAAAACAAAAAAAATGAGACCTGTCCGGTCAAAATCGACCGAGTAGAAGCTGAGATCCAGGCGTACATACACACACACACACACACACACACACACACACACACACACACACACACACACACACACACACACACACACACACACACACACACACATCCATACAGACATTTTTCAAAAACCATGTATTTTGATTCCTAACACCTCGGAACACAATTATAACATGTTTTTACAACAACTCAAAAATTTACAACAAAAATCACAAAGCTTCCTCTAGGAGGAAGCAAAAATGGTTTGTTTGACTGTTTGGGAAGTCACGAAGGTCATATATCTTTTATAATTCCTTCTAAAATGTATGTAGGGGATAGTGGGGCGATCTTGTACACTTCATTTTAAAAAATTTTTTACTCTGTCTATTTTGTGTAAAAACAATTATTCAGTGAACAGGAGTAAACTTTAAGATTTCGAGAAACTGCATACATTTTTTTTGGATGATTATATCATTAATTAATATTTTTACTTTGATATTAAAGAAGAAAAACGCTTTGTACAACTTCACCCCTCAGTAGGGGTCAAGTTGTACACGGCTCGGGGTCAACTTGGACACCCTACTGAAAAAAATCAGGTGATCATTCACCTGATTTCTCATGCTAAAATCTCACCTGAGATTCTGCTTCAGATGCTGTACAAATCTTACGTAAATTAAAAATCAGCTTCTTCAGTATTGGAAATCGCCTACTAGGATGTTTTACCCCCCAAATGAGCTCAACAATGCACGTTTGGAAGCATTTTATACAATTTTTCAATTTTTACAAATTTTGTACACGAGATCTCAGGTGATTTCTCAGGGGAGATCTCAGGTGATTTCTCAGGGGAGATCTCAGGTAATTTCTCAGGTGAGATCTCAAATGATTTCTCACCTGATATCTCATGTACAAAATGTGTAAAAATTAAAAAATTGTGTAAAATGCTTCCAGACATGCATTTTTTGGGGTAAAACATCCTGACAGGCGATTTTCAATACTGAAGAAGCTGATTTTTAATTTACGTAAGGTTTTCGTAGCATCAGGAGCAGAATCTCAGGTGAGATTTTGGCAGGAGAAATCAGGTGAAAAATCAGCTGACAAATCAGGTGCAAAATCAGCTGATTTTGTTCAGTAAGGCATTCATTTAAAATCACTAAAATCCATTTATAAAAATAAAGAAAAGCTATGTAACCTATTTTCACTACTTACTATACTTATTTATACCTTTAATTAAATAGAATTACAAATTTTAAAGCAAAATTATAAATTTTAAAATTGACGTGATATTAAGTATTGGCAACGTGTAACGATTTCATGTGCTAGCGACAAATGGTACTACTTATAACCTCGTTGAGATCACTGACAGCGTTTGATGACCGTCGACGGTACCGGCGCACCATGAAAATGCTGCGAAAAATTCAATTTGACATTTTCCGGGATGTTTAAGATCGTCCTTATTATTTTGTACGACTTTTGTACTACCCCAAGGATAAAAAAATCTTTAAATATAGATATTCTATTCATTGTAAAACTTACCGATCTAATTTTTATGCCAAATTGTCAGTTTTTGTGTGTTCAAAATGGTGAAAAAATTGATGTAAGTTCAGTGCGTCCCTGGTAATTTTGTATGCTTTTTCTGGAGACCACAAATTTTACAGAAAAGGTCGGAAAATTCGACAAGTGGACGTTAAAAATTCAAAAAAGGCCGCAGCCAATCTAAAAGGTTTGCCAAATATGTATTGTATCGGAAAATTGATGTCTACCTTATTTCGGTTTGTTTTAAATCGCCCCATGTACAACATAGCCCCACTGTCCCCTACAATGGATATGTACACTTTTTGAGAAAAATTGATTTCATAAAAAATGTTTTCTAAGTTTTTGTGCAAAATATCACTTGAGTTCTCACATGAGATCTTATGTGAGTTTCTATTTCTCACGTGAGATTTCAAAGGCGAACTTTGAAAAAATTTTCGTAATCAAAATTTTTATCAAACAATTAATTTAACATGCATTTTTCTGCATTTTAGAAGAAATAATAAAAGGAATATGATCCATACAATTGTATGGATAGGTAAAACAAACACATTTTTTAAATATATTTTACTGCTATTCTGGTTTTTAAGTCAGGTGATATTTTGACGTGAGAACTCACGTGAGTTTTTTCTGTAGGGTCATGAAATCATTTACATTTTTTAAATATCATGGGTTAATCAAGATTATTGAAAGAAAATACAAAAGTTTCATCAAGACTTGTAATACTAAACTTTTTTAGTAACGTACGGATTATGTTTTCAAAATTAATTGAATACATACTTTGTTATTGAAGTTAATGTACATGTTAATCAATTTCTCACTAATATTTTTTTGAGTAACCGTAAAATTAGTTTCAAATTCGTATCATGTTCAGGGGCATCTCTAGTGCTTGATTCGGTTCTGCCTCTCCAGTTATCGCGCGAAGTTACGCCACATGTCGCAAGGTTTACGCGCAATAACCGTTCTCATGTCGTGACACGTACAAGGTTGAACCACATTATCTGGTTAATGTTCGCTACGCCGGTGTGAACAGTATTTGCGAGTGATTATTGCGATAACCGAGGCGTTTTTTCTGCCACAAGCTTCGTCATCGATAAAAAAAAAGAAATGCTTTTAATATTTACGGTCGCACTAGAAAATCGATGAATTGTCGGTTTAACAAATTTGTTTTCAGCGACGATACAAAATCCACAATTATGGTACGAGTGATGCAACTCTTTGCGATGAAACCTGATTATGCTGACAGTGCCTGTCATTCAAGATTTCCTTGATGTACGCACCAAAGAAAATAACCTGGTAGTGAGCTAAAACTGGAATGTTACGTGTATAAGGCTATAAACGTATGTACATGTTTATTTGCGAGTATACACCGTTATATTGCGTTGATCTCTTGCGTCTTTTTTTCTGTCCCCGCACGCGTACTGCCGGCACACACGTGGCATGCATTTATCAGCGCAGGCGACGTCGCCCGGATAAGAGTGGTGAGCAAACAAAGGGGACATGCGCTTTTTTCGTGCTTTCTTCCGTTTTTTTGCACGCCTTTTGCCTCATCCCCTCTTTTTCTCTCTCACTCATCCCACCATTCCCGTCTCTATACACTCCGATTTGATAAACCACGTTTCGCCGATGACTGGACGCGCTCGTATGACGAAAATTCGTATTACGTTACAGACGCACGATAAAACTCAAAGATAGTGTGTCCAGCTGAATTGCGCAGAAAGCTACGACTGCAGTTGCAATTTTTTGTACAAAGTTGGATAATATATACATGATGGAGATGATTTTTCTACAGTAACTTACTTATAATGCGCAATAAAGTCTTGAAAACATATAATTATCTTTACTACCATATTTTTACAGAGTTTAAGTAGTGACAATAAATTCAGAAAAATATGTTTGTTGTTTTAAGAAATTTTAATGACAATTTTATATTAAATTTCTATTTTATTTTACATTGATCTTTGAAATCTTCATACAATATACATGTACTTTTCCAATTCATAAATTACTTAAATAACTATAAGATTTTTATACCCATAGTGATAGTTGTTTTTTAGTAACAGACAGTGTGAGTCATCAGCCATTCATTATATTACTTCCATCCGTTCCTTTGTGTTTACGCGCAAATTAAGTAATAAAGTGTAGTTTTTCCCTATTTATTATTTCAAAATTTAACCGTCTTACATAATATTTAAAAAAATATTTTTATATACTACAGTACAATGAGTATATTGACACACAGAGTTGTTAAATGGGTATAATGTAAGTGAAACGTTTCATGTAAATACACTGTTTTAGGGTACATACTCTGAAGAAGAGGATAACCCAATAGAAAAATATTGATGTTTCAATTTTTATCTACCTTAGCACCATCATAGGCAGCGCTATTATAGATTACTCACAACCATAATGCTAAATTATCTTTTAATTTAGAATAAAAAAGAAATAAATAATATGGATATCAATTTTTTATGAAATAAAATTGTTGAATGATACTTGATCATACACTGCAGTATTTGATGATTAAACTTTTGAAGAAAAAAAAATTATAATCTGCATAAATTCGAGATAAAGTTCAAAATTTTTATGTCAATTTTTGTTAATGGATAAATTTTTACGTAAAAAGTAGTTTGATGATTTTTTTGCAATTCCTTTTCAATGCACGTAAGTTAATATTACTATAATGAGGCAAATGTATCATGCAGTATATGCATGATACTCTTTTAGAGGAATCAACATATTACGTATTACATTGCTTTTTCTGAATAGGAAAATAACATGTCACAATCACTACAGTTAGGTAAAACAAATTACTTGTGTGTGTGTGTGTGTGTGTGTGTGTGTGTGTGTGTGTGTGTGTGTAAGGCATTAATACCTCTCAAAAATGAAATATCCATCACGTAAAACTTTTATAAAAGTATATAGTAATTATGCGAACTCTTTAGAAAAGAACAAATTTACGCTCTTAATTACTATACTTTCGTAATAACGGCCATAATGATTTTGTTTTATAAAAGATTTCGGTCATAATAATATATGTAACTTTTATTCTGTTCTATTCTTCTTTATTCTAATTCATAACATAATAATACTATGTGGGGCTAGTTTAAAATCTGGAACTATTATACAAAACCGCCTTTATTACAAGTATAACAAATTTTATAATATTTTTTAATAAATACAAATTATTTTGAATAAACAATAAAAAAACACAAGAATTTAACATTCAGTAATGCATAAGTAAATGAGTTCTTCACAACTTACCCAGTGGAAAATTTTAAAAGTTAAGCTATCGCAGCTTGCTATCAAAACCGTTCTGTAAAATATAGTTGATTGTCTGAAAGTATTATAAAAATCAACAGTGCTATAATAACAGTGAAAGATATTTTTCTTAAAACCTGTTTATCCATCCCTTTTAGGCACGTGCTATGTCAAATGAAATAAAAAAATATCGCGCGTTATAAAAAAATGTCCAACGGATGCACCCGTATACGGCTCTATAGGCACACACGAGGGGGAGGGGAGGGGCGCGAGAAAAAGTCCATGGTAATATCGCGCAAGCTGGCGCCGGCGGGGCTTTTCATATTGCTCGTGTGTGTACACACCCGCGTGCGACGTGAACATCAGCCGGCGGGCTCGTGATCGGCGATTAAGCACTCCGGCTGCGTGCGACGCAACCGTATTTTCTTTGCTCAATCATTATCGAAGACTATATACTTACGACGACGACGACGACGACGTCCTCGTGAAATCGAGCCCTCCGCGATGCGGGGGATATCGTGCTGCCTGCTAAATACGCACCCAGAGCTTAATTCTTCGATTAATTTGTGTACTTCTGAGCGCAGACTGTACCTGATAATTGTTTTCATTAGATTTAACGTCTCTTTTCGCGTAAACACATTCGATTTTTCAAAATTTCACCGAAACTTGTGGAATTTCGTACACGTGAACATCATTGCTTGTATTAATATCAGGAATTCCCCTTGCGGGCTTAAAACAGTTGGTTCGCAATAGTGTGTTTTCAAAGATTTTATCATTTTTGTTAATTGTTTCATTTATTATTCTGTTGAGTATTATGATATTCCGTCTTTTCTTGGGTTTTAAAATATTCAAAAGCTGATTCCAGCAAGTTTTTACGTTTGAAAACATTTGTATGAACAGTTATTTTTCAACGATAAATACTCAATAGGTCACACTCTGTGTGTTTTTTAGAAAGCTTATGAATTTATTTTCGTCTGAATTCAATTAAAACAGCTAATTACTTTCAAGTATGTGTCGTTCTTAAATTAAAAGTATATTTTATGCTCAAATAGCAATTGTCACGTGTACCTCACCGTTTTGACTTATTTTCCGAAGAAATTTATGCCTAATATTATGATTGGACTTCAAAGTATTCATGTATCAAATTTGTATTATCGAATCATACTTTAACCACTACTTAAATTACCCATTTACTCTACTTACAACATCTTTTTTATGTTAAAAATGAATGAAAATTAAGTATGCAAGGATAATTTATTCTGATTGTGTATGACAAACCTATTTTACAATGTAATCAAACCGGAATGAACTTTTTACATCTCGGAATCTTCTTTTGTTGTGACAATTAAACTACATTTTATCTTCTCATCAATAAATTAATCAATTGTTTTATTTACAATTCTTATCAAACGTTTTTATCATAAAATATGTCATTAATTATCTCCATACAAGCAATCTATATTTAAAAATTATATACTATCGGTGTAGATGTTGATATGGTTACTAAAGAATATATCATGTTTCTATCGTACTTAACATAAAAAGGATAGAATGAATTAAATACCAAGATATTTTTTTAAAGAGTAAGCTGTAATTTTTGGTGATGTGAACAAGAATTATCATTAAAAAAAGAAAATGATCATTAAATCGTTTTTTAAAGAGATGCAAAAATGTTTTTTTTCTAAATTACCTCAAAAATAATTATTTTTTTGACAACAGAACTTTCCAATTCTGTATAAAATATCGAAGATTGATGATATTTACTGGACAACTATGTTAAAATATTCATTGACAAGTTCTAGTATCTTCATTACCAAACAATCGGGCATCCGATATCGAGCAAACCGGGTATTATTTTATCGTGGTTAATACCAAGGCGGCAAAATATTTTATGAGCCCGGCGATACGTAGATTTTTTTAAGGTTTGAAGATCATGAAGATCATGTTGAGAGAATCTTAACTTACTTCTTGTTAGTTGTAGAAAACAAGGCAATGTCTTAAACATAATGTTCAACCCTTTGATTATTGTTTCCGCCCTTAATATAAATAATATTTTTGATTTATATTATATATTATGTTCGATTCACAAATTTGTAATTTCGCCTTTGATTACAGCACTTCCTTGAAATTACGAATTTACCAGAGAGGTACGTTCAACACCCCATACTACTTTTATTTACATAAAATTTGAAAAAGCTTATATTAGGACTTACAAAAAATTTAGGTGACTTTTCAGGATTTCTAAAAGGTATAGGCAAAAAGTTTACATTTATATCGGATTTCTAATTTTAACATAGTGAAAAAAATAAAGTAACATTGGTTTTTTTTTTTGAAAAATCGACTTTTTTGATAAATTTCGCCGGGGTGTCAGATACCCACAGCTATAATCGAACGTTAATATTTGTTTGAAATAATTAGATATTTAAATGTTATAGTAACAATTTTTTTATTTTTTGTAAATTTGATATCTCAACTAGTTTTGATCTAATTATCTTAGAAAGTTTTTTGTGATGTGAAATTGTATAAATATTTAATTAGGATTAATGTTTTCTTAATTAATTTATGTAGTGATAGAAGGCAAATCTCCTCTTTTATTTGAGGATGACAAAAACTTTGATCATTAAATATTTAACCAATTATTTACTAGTATGAATTTCTTTAAATCACGTTTGCCTTTCATGATACATTCCCAGTTTCATTCACATGTTCTTTTGCTCCTTCCTTCGTCCCCGTCTCACATTTCGAAGCTGTACAGTAATACGGCCTACAACCGACCGCGTAATCATGTAAGCAGAAATTTCCATACGAATTTTCGAGCGTTAATCTGCCTGTTTGCCTTTTTAATGAGCCTCTCTCACCTCTCCGCTGGAAACCAGAATATATATATTTCAAGAGCAAGGCTAAAACCAAAAATTATGCAAAGTTCCTAGTTTTTTTCGCTGCCGTTTGGCTTATCGTGCCTAGACTCGTCTGATTTACTCTAAAAATGTCGAGTGTCAACAAATCCGAGAGAAGAGAACATAATATATACCGAAAACAAGCTATAGATTCGCAAGGTCTATTACGAAGGTCACGCGCTATATATATATATATATATATATATATATATATATATATATATATATATATATATATATATATATATATATATATATATATATATATATATATATATATATATATATATATATATATATATATATATATATATATATATATATATATATATATATATATATATATATATATATATATATATATATATATATATATATATATATATATATATATATATATATATATATATATATATATATATATATATATATATATATATATATATATATATATATATATATATATATATATATATATATATATATATATATATATATATATATATATATATATATATATATATATATATATATATATATATATAAGCAAATCACGTAGACAGCAACAGAGAGTCAGCCACGGAGAGACATGGAGGGAGGGGGAGAGACAAGTGTTTTTTTCTCTCGCGTGGCGATTTCGAAGCGCCGCGCGCGATAAGAAAGCTCCTAGCGCATGTATACGTATAAGTATTTACAGCGCGCGGGGGCGATGACGTTGCCTCGCGCCTATCAAATCGTGTGGGAGTAGCCACATATTACGAGGCCGTTTCACTCGGTTTCTCTCACTCGCGCGGCGTCGCGCTGCACCGTCGCGTCGCGCTCCTCCGTTTTGCTCGCTTTAGCAGTACAGTAAGAGACACGTACATTGGATAGATCCACCGCCCTGTAATTGCGGAATCACGATATTGTGCGGAAAATTCCGACCGGTACGCGCTCGTTCTCGCGCGCTAATATGATACTTATCGCGATATGATTTATCGGAGTGGCAGAGCAGGGAGAGCTCGTGCGACACAAAACTTTTTCGTGCCTCAAGTTCTAATTTCCACTTCTCTTATCGGCGATTCTGCGCTAAGTTCTTTCTTTAGTCGCAAACAAACAGTTGCACGATGACGATGGTTCGAGCTGATGTGCTCGCCTCGCTTAATCACGCGACTCATTGTGCAAATTTCTGTCCAAAGTCGATCGATGCTTTTTTCAACTTAGGTATACAGTTGTCATATATTATGTAACAACTTAGACGACATTATAAGCTGAACCGTTGCTTCGATTTGATAAAGGCTTTTTACCATATTTATAACATAATAAAAGTTAAAACTATATATATTAAATAAGAATTGTTTTTAATTTGCACGCGAAAGTATTGCAATGTAATGATGTTGTTAAAAATTTTCAAATTTTTACCTGTTACGTCCTGCCTCTATATACACATATCAAACAATTACAGTAAACTCATAGGTAAAGTAAAATCATAAGTAATTTAATAGTTTTTGTATACAATCACTTAGCGATTAAGGCGATACGACCCCCCCCCCCCCCCCCGGTTACCGACGATTGCAGGGACCCGCTTTTCTCATTCAATTTTGAATTTCGAGGAAAAATCTCTTTGACACGTTATAAATTCGGTAATGAACTACATCGTATCAGAGCGACATTTTCTTACAAATTCAAAAATTAATGAAAAAAACAGGTCCCTGCAACCGTCGGTAACGGGTGGCACTCACATCGCTTTATTTTAGTAAAATATTGATTACAGCTATTCTTATATTTTTATATTTTAACAATTCAAACTCAAGCGATAGTCTATAATTATGATTATAAAACTGAATTATTTCAGTTTGTAGCATAACACAGTTATACATAGTAAACCTTCAATTTAAATCATTATACGAAAATTTCTAAGATTGTCCATCAGTAATATATTAGAGTTTGCGATAAAAATTTATGATTAGTAACATTTATAAATGCAGTTATAAATTTTGAATATAAACAACTATAATTTCAAAAAGAATGATTAATAGTAAAATTCCTGCTTGCCGATTTTCGATTTTTGCTCTCTTATACATACTCCAATAGTTTCTATTAAGGTGTTATCAAATGACATCTAGCGATTGTAACAGATGTACTTACAAAATAAGACTTAAGAATATTCCAAGGAATATTCGCTATTAAAATTAAGTTATTTTATAATAAAACGTTATAAACATAAAGACTATTTTAAATAATGGATATTCTGGTAGAAATATTTACATTTTTAATATTCATAAACAGTTTTTAATTAATAATAAATTCTTTAACTAATTTTCACTTTAAATTTAATATAATTCAATTTTTAGTTAATATATTGTTTAATTCTTACTAACTCCGACTACTTTCACATTTTATCAAAATTTTGTGATTGGCAACTATACTTATTTTAGAAAAACCATTATATTAAAATAAATTATTTGTTCTAGATTTAATGTTAAAATCATAAGTTTATACACTTAATATTGCTTATTAAATAAGTTATAAGGGTTTTGCATATTCGGACCTTATTGACGAATCCCAGTACCTATTCGAATTTCAGTGAGGGTTGTCTCAAAGCTCTGAGCGGTCCAACCTAATCCACGCGTAGGGGAAAGCGACCGTTCTCAGCCGACTACATATGCAAGCGCATCCCCAAAATCAGTAGTCAAAATTCTTAAGGGGGTCCGAAAGTCAATTAAAAATTCAAATTTCGCGCCACAATATAGCAGACGAAAAAATAAGTAATTTGCCCATAACAAATAGTAAAAACAATATTACGGAAAACCAGGACTGCATTGCCCTCCGTTACATTATTATCTATCATTTTACAAAGTTTGAAGTTTCTAAATATTTCGCTGAATGGCGTTTAAATAATGTCTCAAAATCAAGTAATTCAAATGCCATTCAGCGAAATATTTATATAGAAACTGCAAACTTTGTAAAATGATAGATAATAATGTAACGGAGGGCAATGCAGTCCTGGGGCCTGATTCTAAGAGTGTTTCGGCCACGAAACAGACAAATTTCGTAAGCAACTTGCGAAATAAAAATGTGTCGGTTCGCGCCTTGTCTCGATCCTACAGAGTTTTGTTTCGGTTTCGCGTCCGACACATTTTTATTTCGCAAGTTGCTTACGAAATTTGTCTGTTTCGTGGCCGAAACACTTTTAGAATCAGGCCCCTGGTTTTCCGTAATATTGTTTTTACTATTTGTTATAGGCAAATTACTTATTTTTTTGTTTGCTATATTGTGGCGCGAAATTTGAATTTTTAATTGACTTTCGGACCCCCATAAGCGGAGCAGTTCACTCTAAATTTTCAAACGCCCATTTTCGCTCTCGCTGTCGGATCCGTTCACTACTATGTTTACAAGCATTATACGCGTGCCTTATTTTCGAGCATTTTCTCCAGTTTTCGTTATTTTGCTCACAATTAACTCTGCTCTTCGAAGCAATTGTTATGATCGCTTCCCGTATGAGTTGTCTTTCACTCAAAATTTTTGTCTTAAATTTCGTGCGACAAAACTCTAATTTTGTATTTGTTAAACTCTAATAATTTATAGTGGATAAAATTGCATTTTATAAAATAAAAACTTATTGGTGCTCGTGCTATCTCTAAATTTATACCCGACCATTTTATTGAAAAATTTGCATTCACATTCGTTCCAAATCGCTGAGGGGTAAGCAGACCTCTTAAAAAGGAGTTTTATTCTTTTGCTATAATATCAATCAGCTAGAATATTTCCCAATATATTTCGCAATAAAAGAAAGTGATTTTTTTTTTATATAACAAAATCCTCTAACTTCCGAGTACCTAGGTCGGGTAGCTATACGCTCGTATCCGATAGTGTATATCTCACTAATCAAAATAAAAAAAAATATATAAAATATTTTTATTACATAATCCGATTATTTGCGTCAATTGTTTGTAGATTTGTCCATGAATTTTATAAACGATTGGATATAATTTTGCAGTTTCTAATAATTTTTCAATTTTCATGTCGGTATCACCACATGAAATTGTACAAGGAACAAAATGAGTCCTTGCAAATTAAAATCGGATGAAAAATGAAAAAAATTTACCTATATGTTTTGTCGATTTTTTTTACAATTAGCGATATTTAACAATACTAAAATTACTTTTCGATAGAGCCCCTGGTTTGAACTTTTTTTTTATTTTGATCTATATAATATACTTTTAAAAAACTGCAAAAACATTAATTACAGTAACAAAATAAAACATTACATTCTGAAATTTTTCTCTACAAAATACGCTTTTATTTCATTCTTATAATTAATAAAATTTTTTCATAATAATCTTTAATGTTTGTAACATGTGGGAAAACTCTGTTTTATTACTGTTTTAAGTATATTCACCTGAATATGTTCTCAATAGCAAAAATAATATCATACCAATAAAAAAAAATTTTTAGATGACTAGATGGCGACACCCGGCAGACAACACCGTTCGCTACAATCGCGGGTTTCGTTTTTGAACGCCACGAGCCGACTAAGTGCGAACGGCTTCGGCACTCGGCATTCGGCAATGGCCTTCTCGGCAAGTGGATACTGGAAACCGATATCAACGAACTGAAAACTGTTTTTTCTTCACTAAAAGCTACCTAATAAATGGAGGTCGACATCAGTTTCTAAAATTCTAAGCAAGCCGATTTAATCGGCTGTGCTCTAATTCCAAAACCTTTTATAGTATAGTAACACTAACAGCAAACGAACGGTAAACGAGAAAGACACGTATTAAGTTAGAGAAGTCGTTGATTTGCGTACACCGATCACAATGTATTCCGAAGAAGGTGAGTACGGTAATTAATTCATGTTGAAGAATATCAAATATTTTCGCAGAATAGCATAAGTAATCTATTCCTGATATTTTGTTAACTTAACCTCAAAATTACTTTAAGGTACTTTAAGATCTACTTTGTAGATTTTATTGTAAGTGTCAATGTTAATTGTTTCCAAATTAACTGTTTAACAGGATTTGCAGATCAATATGAAGATGAAGATGCAGAAGAAATTTCATCTAAACTGTGGCAAGAAGCCTGTTGGATTGTTATCAATGCATACTTTGACGAGAAAGGTCTGGTACGTCAGCAACTTGACAGTTTTGATGAATTCATTGAGATGTCGGTTCAGAGAATTGTGGAAGACTCGCCACAAATTGATTTACAAGCAGAAGCTCAACACACTACAGGAGAAATCGAAACTCCTGTAAGACATTTAGTAAAATTTGAACAAATTTATTTATCTAAACCAACTCATTGGGAAAAAGATGGTGCACCATCACCTATGATGCCTAACGAAGCTAGGCTTAGAAATCTGACATATTCAGCACCTCTTTATGTTGATATTACAAAAACAATTGTTAAAGAAAATGAGGAACCAATAGGTAAACCTGGCATTATATTTAAATTTAAATCACAGTAAATAATTTGTATTTCAATATGTTTTTATTTTTAATTGCAGAAACACAACATCAGAAAACGTTTATTGGAAAAATTCCAATCATGTTAAGATCAAAATATTGTCTGTTGGCTGGATTATCAGATCGTGATCTAACAGAATTGAATGAATGTCCACTAGATCCTGGAGGTTATTTTATTATCAACGGTTCTGAAAAGGTATGTAAATGATTTCATTATATTGTAACAAAATTTATCATTCCATTTTTTATCTTATAACTATGTTGCTTAAAAATTCTTAACAGGTCTTAATTGCCCAAGAGAAAATGGCAACAAACACAGTATATGTCTTCAGTATGAAAGATGGTAAATATGCATACAAATGTGAAATAAGATCATGCTTAGAACATAGCTCCCGACCTACTTCTACATTATGGATTAATATGATGGCTAAAAGTGGTGCTGTAAGTAAATTATAGTACATTTCGACACTGGTGCGGAAGGTGATGATTTACTTCCGCACTTGTTTTGAATGGTATTTTATACCACGAGAGCCGAAAAATCATACCAAAGTTGTGATTTTGAGGTTAGAGTGGTATAAAATAATTAAATTAAAAAAAATAAATGGATTAAAAGTTGATTGTATTAATATTGATGTTTGGTATTTTTTTACAGAATATTAAAAAATCTGCTATTGGTCAACGTATTATTGCTGTTCTTCCTTACATCAAGCAAGAAATTCCTATCATGATTGTATTTCGTGCTCTTGGTTTTGTTGCTGATCGTGATATTTTGGAGCATATTATTTATGATTTCGATGATCCAGAAATGATGGAAATGGTTAAGCCATCTTTAGATGAAGCTTTTGTCATTCAAGAACAAAATGTTGCCCTAAATTTTATTGGTACTCGTGGTGCAAAACCAGGTGTAACCAAAGAAAAGCGTATTAAGTACGCTAAGGAAATTTTGCAGAAAGAAATGTTGCCGCACGTTGGCATCAGTGACTTTTGTGAGACAAAGAAAGCTTACTTTCTTGGCTACATGGTACATAGACTTTTATCTGCTTCCTTAGGTCGCAGAGAATTAGACGACCGTGATCACTATGGAAATAAACGTCTTGATTTAGCGGGACCTTTATTAGCGTTTCTGTTTAGAGGTTTATTTAAGAATCTTATGAAAGAAGTTCGCATGTACGCTCAAAAGTTCATTGATAGAGGAAAAGACTTCAATCTAGAGCTTGCAATTAAGACAAAAATTATAACAGATGGTTTAAGATATTCATTGGCTACTGGTAATTGGGGTGATCAGAAAAAGGCTCATCAAGCCAGAGCAGGAGTGTCTCAGGTGTTAAACAGATTGACCTTTGCCTCCACCCTGTCTCATTTGAGAAGAGTAAATTCACCTATTGGTCGTGATGGCAAATTAGCTAAACCTCGTCAGCTGCACAATACACTTTGGGGAATGTTATGCCCTGCTGAAACTCCTGAGGGGGCTGCTGTTGGGTTGGTAAAAAATTTGGCTCTAATGGCCTATATTAGTGTCGGTTCACAACCATCACCCATTCTTGAGTTCTTGGAAGAATGGTCTATGGAGAACTTAGAGGAAATCGCTCCTAGTGCCATTGCTGATGCTACTAAAATTTTTGTAAATGGTTGTTGGGTGGGAATACACAGAGATCCTGATCAACTTATGGCCACACTAAGGAAACTAAGAAGACAAATGGACATTATTGTGTCAGAAGTATCAATGATAAGAGATATTCGAGACCGTGAAATTAGAATTTATACAGATGCTGGAAGAATTAGTAGGCCACTACTCATTGTAGAAAATCAACAGCTGTTACTTAAAAAGCGTCATATTGATATGCTTAAGGACAGAGATTATAATAATGATGGGTAAGTAATATTTCTTGTTATCGCATGATTTCACAAAAACAAAAAAAAAAGACAATTAGTGAATAATAATGTACGGAATTTTTAAATAATAATCCATAGATGGCAGGAACTGGTTGCTAGTGGAGTAGTGGAATATATTGACACACTTGAAGAAGAAACTGTAATGATTGCAATGTCGCCAGATGACTTGAGACA
Source organism: Torymus aiolomorphi (assembly GCA_036365515.1). Classification (NCBI taxonomy): domain Eukaryota; kingdom Metazoa; phylum Arthropoda; class Insecta; order Hymenoptera; family Torymidae; genus Torymus; species Torymus aiolomorphi. Next base: position 119,194,401 of record CM070877.1, read on the forward strand.
AGAAAAAGAATATGCTTATTGTACAACTTATACACACTGTGAAATTCATCCTGCTATGATCTTAGGTGTATGTGCCTCTATTATTCCATTTCCTGATCATAACCAGAGCCCTAGGAATACTTATCAAGTAAGAATATTTTTTAAAATATAATTTTTATTTTATACACTTATAAAATATTTCTAAGTAAAAATAAAAACAATTTTTCACATATTTTATATTGTGTATTGATAATATAATAATTTTGTAGTATAGTGATATCAATAAATAAATTTCACTGCACTCTAATTACATAAATTTTAGATACATTACAAAAAAACTAATTATTTGAAAAATGGTTCAGGTTTTTTTCTTAAGTAAATACTTTTTTTATTAGTTTTATTTTATTTGGAATTTTATTTACAGAGTGCTATGGGGAAACAAGCGATGGGAGTATATATTACGAACTTCCATGTTCGTATGGACACTCTGGCACACGTGTTGTACTATCCACACAAACCGCTTGTAACAACCAGATCTATGGAGTATTTGAGGTTTAGAGAGTTACCCGCCGGCATCAATAGTATTGTTGCTATTTTATGTTATACCGGTTACAACCAAGAAGATAGTGTCATCTTAAACGCTAGTGCCGTAGAGCGTGGATTTTTTAGATCTGTTTTCTACAGATCATACAAAGATTCAGAAACAAAGAAGTTTGGTGATCAAGAAGAGCAATTCGAGAAACCAAACAGGCAGACCTGTCAAGGAATGCGAAATGCACTCTATGACAAACTGGATGACGACGGTATTATTGCCCCTGGTATTCGTGTGTCTGGTGATGATGTTGTCATAGGTAAAACTATGACTCTGCCAGAAAATGATGATGAGGTATATTTCTCTTGTTATGAACCAATTATATGGGTTTGAAGTTCGCATTGTTTGAGTGCAACGAAATAATTTTTTACGATTTATTAAAGTTATTGAACAATGCCATTTTTATCTAAATCTTTGTTATAAAGTTATTTTATACTATAAAACACTAAATCTACACGCAAAATTAATATTTACTAGTACAAACTTGAAGTAAAATGAATTTTTTTTTTTTATTTCGTTACACTTCAACGTTGCAAAGTTCAGATCCATTCAATTATAAAAGTATTAAAGAAAAAGAATTTAAAAATTAAATAAAGTATTTTAAATTTTACTAATTATTATTTGCTTCCACTTCTAGCTGGATAGTACTACTAAACGTTTTACAAAGCGCGATGCTTCAACATTCCTGCGTAACAGTGAAACCGGTATTGTTGACCAAGTCATGTTGACACTGAACAGTGAAGGTTATAAATTTTGCAAGATTCGGGTACGTAGTGTGCGAATACCACAAATTGGAGACAAATTCGCCTCTAGGCATGGACAAAAGGGAACGTGTGGTGTCCAATACCGTCAAGAAGATATGCCATTCTCGTGTGAAGGTCTAACACCCGACATTATTATTAATCCTCATGCTATCCCCTCTCGTATGACGATTGGTCACTTGATCGAGTGCATTCAAGGCAAAGTATCGTCTAATAAGGGAGAAATTGGTGATGCTACTCCTTTCAACGATGCTGTTAACGTACAAAAGATTTCAACGCTTTTGATGGAGTACGGATACCAATTAAGAGGCAATGAAATCATGTACAATGGCCATACAGGGCGTAAGATTAATGCCCAAGTTTTCTTGGGACCCACCTATTATCAACGTCTTAAGCATATGGTGGACGATAAAATTCACAGCAGAGCTAGGGGTCCAGTGCAAATTTTAGTAAGACAACCTATGGAGGGTAGGGCAAGGTTAGTATATTACTTTAATACCGCTTTATATAATTAAATCTTAATTAAAATTTATCCTTTATGCATTGATATGTATTCATATAAATATGGTTTTATTAAAAAAAAAAATTATAGAATACTTTTTTCATGATTCAAAAACGTTAAATGAAATTAATTTCTTTACAGAGATGGTGGTTTACGTTTTGGCGAGATGGAACGTGATTGTCAAATCAGTCATGGAGCAGCACAGTTTTTAAGAGAACGCTTGTTTGAAGTTTCTGATCCATATAGAATACATGTGTGTAATTTCTGTGGTTTGATTGCTATTGCAAATCTTAGAAATAATACATTTGAGTGCAAGGGATGCAAAAATAAAACTCAAATATCTCAAGTTAGACTGCCTTATGCTGCAAAACTGTTATTCCAAGAACTGATGGCAATGAATATTGCACCTCGACTTATGGTTACTTAAATAAAACGTAGAATTCCTTTTAATATATGTATTACCGAAGTGAGTACACATTGTATAAATTTATAACGTATTTATGTTGTAAGATATTTGTAATATTTTAATGCATTTTTTTAGAGAATAAAATGATTTTTCACATCTACTACATATCAATTACTTACAATTCCTCTCTCTCTCTCTCCCCCCTCCCTTCCTCCCTCCCTCCCTCCATCACTACCACTCACCCTCTGCTTCCCACTCCCTCTCCCTTTTATCGTTGTAAGCCTTTTGTCACGGACACATTTTTTAATGTAAATATAAATAAATAAATATAAAAATTAGTGGTATTTTAATAGATACTATTATTGTTGTAAAAAAACAGTTATCATTAAAATTTATTTAGTACAATAAAGGGAGACAAATACATCGAATTTTAGTAGATTTTAACAAAGCTTCTCTTAAATCTAGACTAAATCAAGAAAATATTGTCTTGAATCCTTATTTTATGATCACTCTGTCAAAATAAAAACTGCTGCCAATTCATTGTCACGCAGCTTCCTCAAACTTAATTTACTGATTCCTTTAATTTGTAATTCCAATATTTAAAATTTAATACTTTATTTTGTACGGTTGTGAGGCTATGTTGAATGGTTTGTGACTTTTTATTTTTACTCTTTCTATTTTTTATCATTAAAAAGCAATTATTATTATACAGTTTTATATTATATTTTACATTGAGTTTAGTAAGTGGTTAAAATTTCAAGTCGATAAATCAAGTATTCTCTGAAAAAACGCGATTCGAAAATTAAAAAAAAACATTTTTAAGAGTGCTCTCTACCTAAACCCCAACTCCGGAATAGATCGCAGCGCCCCCATGACTTCATTTACGTATTTTCATTAATTTAAGTGTACTTATAAATTTTAAATTAATCATAACTCAGTTTTCCCACGTGTAAAAGTTAATAAGGATTACTTTTAAACAAGTTTCATGAATTTAAATGAATAAATGAACTTGTATTTTGTAGAGAAAATTCAAACGTTCAGTGGACATCTCTGAAAATGACTCCAAATTTTTTTCTACAAAATACAGATTTATTAATGGAATTTAATTTGGGAAAACTCTTGTAATCGTATCTTTAATACTAATTACACGTGGGAAAACTTTATTTTTACGTTAATATTGCCCCAAATTCTTTTAATTAACAAAAAACACTTTTGACAGTAGGTGGCGTTCCAATCGGGGTAGAGAGCACTCTTAACCTCAAATATCTTTTTTCGTAAAGGACCGATTTTTGTAGGTAACGAACTCGATCTGAAGGTGTATAAAAGCTACATCTGTGCAAAATTTCAGGACCATTGAATAATTTTTACTCTCGTTATCGTGCGACAACGAAAACGCAAATTTTTTCTAAAATAATTTTTTTTTTTTGTAAACAAATGAAGATACTCTCTTAAAATTTTAACTAAATATAGTCTTCAATGAGTTTATTAAGGGGTTAAAATTTTAAATCGATAAATCAAGTATTCTGTAAGTATAAACACTATTCGCAAATTAAAAGAAAATTTTTAACCTCAAATATCTTTTTTCGTAATGGACCGATTTTTTTTGGCAACGACCTCGATCTGAAGATATATAAAAGCTACATCTGTGCCAAATTTCAGGACGATTGGATAATTTTTACTCTCGTTATCGTGCGACAACGAAAACGCAAATTTTTTCTAAAATAATTTTTTTCTAAAAAACAAATGAAGATAATCTCTTGAAATTTTAACCAAATATAGTCTTCAATGAGTGTAATATGTGATTAAAATTTCAAGTCGATAAATAAAATATTAATTTATGAAATATAAAAATGTTTTTCTTAATAACAAATGACAGAGTGAAGATAATTTAAATATTAAAAAAAAAGAAAATATAGGTAATTTAAATACGTTTCAAGAAAAGTTCATTATATTATGTAATAATGACTGTAAGATATAAAAAAAAAATCAAAAAAACTAAAAATTCAAAATCGTTTTTTGGTTATAAAAAAAGAAAATCAATAAAAACTTAAATCCATCAGGGTACCAAGTTTTTTTGCGAGACGAAGAGACGAAGAATAGCCTTTGTCCAACGAAAATCGGTCGATTCGTTTCCGAGATATAAAGAGTTTACACACACACACGCGCGCGCGCGCGCGCGAGAAAAAATTTTCTCAAAATCAACAAATATCTAACATTTTTTGTAATTTATATAACATTTTTTGTCTCGAAAAATTTTTTTACCATTACAAAGCTTCCTCTATAAGAAAGCAAAAAGTGATTTCAAAATATCAATATACGGGTGCCAAAATTTACATTAAATATAAACATTTTTTTCAACTGCTTTTTCCCATATTATAATATGAGTGGTACTGTAATTGGAAAGAAATGTACTTCAAGAAAAACATTTTTTCAATACTAAATTCAAACAAAATAAGATAACGATATCTGAAAAAAAAATTAACAAAACATGGGAATCTTGTTTACTTTTTGCCCGATTTTAATTTTGAAGGACTGATTTTGCTCCATTTGCAATTTTAGAATACCGACATGAAAATTGAAAATTGATTAGACCCTGTAAAAATTATGTATCAAAAACTTATAAATTCTCGTAAACAATTGTATGTAACTTTGCAGATATTGATAATTTTTAAATTTTTATATCGGTACCTTCCCTTGAAATTTAAAATGAAACTAAATGAGCCGTCCAAAATTGAAATCGGATACAAAATAAAAAAGATTTCCGTGTTTTGTTAAATTTTTTATAGCACTGTGTGACCTAAATCCGCACTTAAGTCACGGCTAGCTGTGACTTAAGGGGATGCCTTACTCGTACTATTACCGACCGAGCAATTCACACAGTTTCAAGCTGATTAAAAATAAAATACGTCGAATCACAAAAAATCAAGAGAACACTCTTCTGTGTTTTTTAACGTTCTATCATCCAGTCAAAGTTTGGGGTCGAAATATCAAGCCGTTTTTTCAAAAACTTTGAACGAAATTAAATTTAATTCCTTCTCAGGTTAAATTTAATTTCGTTCAAAGTTTTTGAAAAAACGGCTTGATATTTCAACTCCAAACTTTGACTGGATGATAGAACGTTAAAAAACACAGAAGAGTGTTCTCTTGATTTTTTGTGATTCGACGTATTTTATTTTTAATCAGCTTGAAACTGTGTGAATTGCTCGGTCGGTAATAGTACGAGTAAGGCATCCCCTGTAGCCCATTATTACACTGTGAAATAATGAATTTACTTAAGTCACAGACACGTAATTAACGCTAATTATCTACCAAAACTATTCAAAAATACGATTTTACATATAAGAATGAACAGGAAAAGAAGTAAAACTTCGTTAATAGTTGACAAACCACAAAGAATAAATAAAAATGATGATAATAAGGCTTGTCTATATTATAGGTTAGTTTCATCTGCTATGGGATAGCAGACCGCGCGCTTTTTAAATATTCAATATTAAACTGTATGGATTTTAGTTTTAAAAGTCTTTCTCTTTAATGATATAACGTATACAAATCTTTCACTTTCATAAACTTCAACTTATTGTTAAAAATACAAATCAAATTGCCAAGAATCTAGTTTTATGATTTTTTTATGTATATATTCAATATTCTAGATTCAATAATAACCATATTCTATATCAGGTATTCTATTATTTAAATAACGTTTTATTAATTTTTTTCAGGGCGGGGGGGCTGCGCCCCCCCCTTCCGCCCCACACTTCTCCCACCCCACTTCCAAGTTCCAACTATCATTATAAATAAGCACAAATAAATAAAATAAGAATATGGCGGATTTATGTCACACGAGCTATAAAATAGTATACGATACTCGTGACTTAAGTGGCTCATTATTACACGGCGTTTAGCGCTCTCGCTGCGCTCGGGCGCTAACCTCACGCCGTGCAATAATGGGCCACTTAAGTCACACGTATCGTAATATACTATTTTAGATGACCGTATCTTGTTCAATAATACTTAAATTTGCTTTAAAAAAATGTTTTTTACACCACTCTAACCTCAAAATCATAACTTTAATATGATTATTCGGCTCTCGTGGTGTAAAATACGATACGACACTGGTGCGTAAGGTGATTTTTACCGCATTCGACTTTTCGCACTCGCTTCGCTCGTGCGAAAAATGTCTCCTGCGGTAAATAATCACCTTCCACACCCGTATCGTAATGTACTATTTTTTCTTGAAATATCCTTCTTTCCAATAACATCACCACTATTCATATTGTAACATGCAAAAAAGTAGTTAAAAAAAATGTTTTCATTTAACGTCAATGTTGGCACACGAACCAGCTTAGGGGACGCCGAAGTCAATGTATTTTAAGGGTGCTATCCCGTGGCGTTCCGAAAAATTACACTGAACCATTTAAGCTCGTGAGCGTGAGAGAGACATTCACGGAAGAAACCTCTCCCTCGCACTCACGGACTTAAATGGTTCCATTTAATTTTTCGGAACGCTGTGGGATAGCACCCTAAGGACACATGATGAATAACAGAAGAATAACTCATATATAATTATATTCCAAAACAATTGAACATATAAGCAAACTGCAAGGTAAAATCAGAATGTGATTTGTTTCTTATCAATTATAGAAATAAATGTGTAGATGGGCATAACAATTTTTTTGAAAAATCTTTATATGAAAAAACTAGGGGGGCCGCGACTCCCTGTGCACCTCGCTTCGCTCGTCGGGCCAACCCCCCGCTGTCTGTGTAGAAACATTTACATATGAGGTACGACCGCTTCTACTCAGGAGAACCTTATAGAGGGGAGAATGGGGCGATCTTGGCAGAGTAACCCTATAGGGTAATTTTGGCATCCGAGATTTTTGTGTTTAAAATAAACATTTTTGCATTATTTTTTTTTTAATCAATTATTACCCTACTAAACTTCTTCTATTCACATATGGCAAACAAAAAGTTAAATATTTTATTAACAGTTTTCGAGATTGAAATTTGCAGCTAAAAAAATCTCTGTCATCTATATTTCAATCAATAAATTAAGTTATCTTAATTCCCATCTTCGCCGTTGTCTCAAATACTAATATGTATTATATTATAATAATGTGCTTCAAAAAAAAGTAAATCATTTTAAGTACTCTTCACTGTGCCCGTATATGTCTAAAAGTCGTTTTTATAGGTTTAGTTCGTTAGGAATTGATTGTACATGAAAATGGTAAATAGAAAAAAGTTTGGCTTAATATTATCTACAACTTTTGTATTTAAAATTTTTGGATAAAATTAAAACCTGTAAAGTAATAGCCGACAATTGACTATTTTTTATGTTTTTAGCTGTTTTTCGTTATTATATTGAAAAATATTGCTCGTAGCAAAGAATCTTCAACATGAAAAAATCTCTTTAAATGAATTTTAGCAGAACTTTGTATTGATATAGATTCTAGCTTTATACACATTATGATTATAATAGTTTTTTTTTTAATTCTTATTTGCTCTGGCGTGTTTGTATTTTACAATAGGTTCGGCTCGATATAAGACCATCAGGTATTTATAATTTGGCAAGTATCTGGTAAAAAATTCTTTTGGAGCCGTCCAAATTTCGCTGAGATAATCAAGGAACTTGATTACATACGGACTTACATACATTTCGGGAAATGCTTAAGGGGGTTCTACAGTTTAAGTAAAAAATGTAAAATTTTTATTAATGAATTGTTCATGTTACATGGTGAAAAACAATATAGTATAATAGACAAGTATTCTAGAAACGAAAAAAATTTTTTTTTTAACAAAATTTCAGTACTTATATAATAGATATCAATAAATCATTTGAATGTTTTTTGTTTTTGCTCCGATTTTAATTTGGAAAGACTCATTTTAATCTTTGTAAAATTTCATTACGAGGTACCATGGACAAAATTAAAAAATTTTTAAAACTTAGAACGTTACAGGCAATTGTTTATCAAGTTTTGAACCAATCTGATATGAATTCGTTAAATTCAGTTAAACAATTGGTTGTAATTTTCTAGGTTTGAAATTTTTTTAATTTTTAAAATGAGCATTTCCAAATTAAAATCAGAGCAAAAACAAAAAAGATTCAAACGATTTGTTGAATCATATTTACAATTGTTGATATCTATTTTATAAGTACTCAAATTTTGTTAAAAAAACTTTTTTCCGTTACTTGAAGTACTGAATTATTTATTTTATGTTTTAGTAATGGTATTTTTTCTGAACTCTAGTACTGAACTATTTATTTCATGTTTTAGTACACTGAGAGAAGAATATGTTTATATTTAAAACATGGTATTCTAACTATTAACATGGTATTGTAACTATTAACATGTATATTGGTACAATGCCATGTTAAATATAAACATTTTGAGAAAAAATTTCTCTCAGTGTAATGGTATTTTTTCATAATCTACAGTAGTAATAAATGTAGCTTTCTAGCCATTTGGTCATAAAAAATAAAATAAAATTAAAAAAACATTTGCCCCTACACACAAAAGCGACAGCTTCTACAAGCTGAGCGTGACCGATAGTTCATATTTATCATTTATAGTTAGAAGAAAAACAATATAATTGCCATTGAGACCAGAAAACTCATATAACTCTACTGAAATTTTTTTGTTCCCGGAATAACCACATAAGTGAAAGTCGTTTTCTAAAAGACATGAACGATATTTGGTCTAGTTACTATTATGGTAATAAATATGTTATTTAGATTAATATTCATAGAAGCAGTATTGCATTTAATCTCATTTGTCTTGATTTACAACACTGATGCGAAACTAAAAACTCGATTTACTCGAAATCATGAAAAGTGGAGATAAGTGGTTATTCCTGGAAGCCATAGATGTATTTTTGTAAGATATTTGCGTTGAAACATTAAGGAGATCTGTGTGTGTGTGTGTGTGTGTGTGTGTGTGTGTGTGTGTGTGTGTGTGTGTGTGTGTGTGTGTGTGTGTGTGTGTGTGTGTGTGTGTGTGTGTGTGTGTGTGTGTGTGTGTCACCCGTACCGGCGATTACGGGGACCTGTTTTTTTCCATTCAGTTTTCAGTATTGAAAAAATATAGCTTTGACACGGTGTAGTTCATTATCGAATCTACTACGTCTCAAAGATGTTTTTCCTCAAAATTCAAAATTGAATGAGAAAAACGAGGGTCCCTGCTATTGTCGGCAACGGGTTGGGCGCGGAGTCTTGCCGAAGTATAAAGCTGATGAAGGAAACGTAATTAAAATTTGATTCTTTTTTGTAGTATTGCAAGTGACAAAATACCAGTTCCGAGCAGCAATTTCAACTTTTATCCAGCAACTAATTAGCAAATATCACTATAACGCCTCTTACATGAAAAGAAATTGGTTCACGAAATATCTGGCCCAAAAATTCAAGTTTTCGTAACATTTGTTTATAATTTTATCTTAAGATCTATTACATAAATTATTAACTATTTTTTCATGCGTAGAGCATTAATAGTCCAAGAATAGTTAAAACTAAGATATTCGATAAGACAAACATAAACCGCTCTTTTCTCGATACAACGTCTCACTGAACCTTGAGAACGTCGCAGACTCAATCGCGCACATCATATAGTTGCATTGTCGTTCGACTCGTTCCACCTGTAAACAACCAAGTTAGCTATTCAACCTATACAAAAACTCAATTTTGATTGCATGACTTGAGAAACAATACTTAAGTTTGAGGTTTCCTTAAATTTTCAATTTACATTTGATTATGCTCGGATATAAAAACGTTTTAACCCATTTATGCCCTACGCAAATTAAACCACATGAGATACATACCGCTCCCAAAATTATGTGGATTATAGCATTTGGTTAAGTTATAAAAGAAAGTGTATACTAAATTTTCTTTTTAATTTGTTTAAGGGGGCAAGCCTTACTAGGAAGGGTATCGAACCCGAACTCACCGATTTTAAAAATTTCGATATATGTTGTAGATCATGAAAAAATATGAGACACGTGTTTTTTCTTATCTGCGGAAAAACATATTTAGGGGGTGAAAACCACCCCTAAAGATAACCCCCAAAAACGGTTTTTTAAATATATCTCGGCTTCTACTGCGTATTTCAGAGTAAAACAAAATAGAAATTACTTCTTATAAAAAAACAAAGATAACTGAAGCAATTTTGACCCTAAGGGTTGCAACCCTTATTTTTTATTTTCAATATACATGATCAAAAAATTAGCTTATTGAAAATAAAAAATAAGGGTTGCAACCCTTAGGGTCAAAATTGCTTCAGTTATCTTTGTTTTTTTATAAGAAGTAATTTCTATTTTGTTTTACTCTGAAATACGCAGTAGAAGCCGAGATATATTTAAAAAACCGTTTTTGGAGGTTATCTTTAGGGGTGGTTTTCACCCCCTAAATATATTTTTCCGCAGATAAGAAAAAACACGTGTCTCATATTTTTTCATAATCTACAACATATATCGAAATTTTTGAAATCGGTGAGTTCGGGTTCGATACTCTTCCTTGTTAGTTAAATGCTGAAAAATAAGATTTGCTTTAATTAGTCCAGTCTCTCTTTTTTTATGCATACATTAAAAAAAATACCTATTAAAAATACAAAAATCAACATTTTAACTCCTTTATCTTGATTCGCGAGTTTGTAATAGCCACTTAATTTTAACACTATTTTTTGCATATCAGCTCAGTTCTCACAGATTTTCTCTGGAACCGGTTGACCAAATGAGCTGAAATTTCTTGAAGATTTTCCTAACATGTTTTTTCACAAACTGAGCGCGGCAGATTTCCGAAAAAGTCAATATTTATAATTATTTTACACCATTAATCAGATTTTCTATTATAATTCAATTAAATATTGTATACAGCCATTATATACAATTTGTATATAATCCTGAAAGACAATTTCACAAATAAAACTAATACTATACGATGTTTATAAGGGTTTTTGCTAAATTAGAATAAATGGAATGTTTGCTTTTAATTACATATATTAACATTAACATTTGTTTGATTGTTAATTTTTTAACGTTTTCAAAAAATGGTGCTCAGTATTGGTCATCTTAACCCATTACTTCCCACAAGGACATTTTTGAGTCGATGGGCTTTTGGCTTGGAAAAGTGACAAAACTGTATCAAAACGTAAAAAAAAGTATGTTATCTTATGTAAAAAAGACTCTAGTACAAAGATCTACTACTTTTTTGTCACTTTTCCAAGCCAAAAGCCCATCTACTCAAAAATGTCCGCGTGGGAAGTAATGGATTAAGATTGGATATTACAACTAAAAATTCCGTGAAAAATGAAGGTGGCCAGAACCGGGCCACACTTTTTGGAAATCGTGAAAAATCAACATTTTTTATTGTTTATCCACTTCTACACTTATTATATAATAATTGAAGAAAAAGAAACCATCTATTTATAGAGGGCCTTCTAACATCAAAAGCTATGATCGAAAATGCTATGGGTGCCACCATCACTGGGCTAGTCTCCTCTATGACTATCTAGTACTGAGCACTAATGGGTGGCTAATAATGAGCGAAAAGGACACTATTTTATTTTGAATGATACCAGAAAATTTTATCAACCAGGAAACACGTTAATTATTTTTGAATATTTAAAGAAAAAATAGAATTTATTAACAAAATTTTACATCAACTGTAAAAAAAATCAACAGACGATAAAACAAAAATAACAGATTTTTGTTCCAATGCCAAATCTAATGTAACTTTGTGAATTCCACATTGAAAATATCGGGCGCAAAATATGTTTAAGAAAGTGATATTTTTCTAACTGTAATTTCCCGTTTTTCGTCAGGCGCAAGAAACGCTTGGTGGCCATCTATAGGCGATGGACAGGAGTGTGCAACTCTCTCCTATAAATTAAAGTTCTATGGGCTAGACTATCTGCGTCAAAAATCAGTATTATTAAAAATTATTACTTATTAAATATGAAACCATCTTTGTTAGTTTTTTATTAAAAAAATGTCTAAACTATTTTGTTACTGTATTTCAAAGTAAATTACTTTGCCCACTGCGAGTTCAAAATTGCGAGAAACCCACACTCTGCATACGCTACATAGGCATTGAAAATCGATTAGTATACGCAACGCGTGCGCGTAGGTGCTTCCCACACTTGTCTTTTTTGTGGACAAACACGACTCGTGTGGGAATCACCTACTTTGGGCACTTGTTGCGTAATGAACTATTCTGATTCTTGAATATTGCTTCTATCATTGATGTAGACTTTTTCTATCAATTACTACACATAATTCTTTCTATATTTTCACCAGTCGCTGTCATTACTATACTCAATACTAACTCAATTTTAGTCAGATTTATATGTTTAAAACAAAACACGTTATAATAATAAAACAATAAACATATTATTTTTTTATACTCCATGCGCAAAGCTCGATTTCACACACATTAGAATAAAAAAGCATGCGCTAAATCAAGCTTTGTACACGTCGTATCATAAAAAAATATAACTCTTCGATACACAAGCGAGAAGGTGATTTCAACCTTGTGTGACTTTTTTACCCTCGTTTCGCTCGGGCGCAAACGTCTCCTCGTGGGTAAAATCACTTTCATGCATTAGTATCGAAATGCACTATTTTTCAACTAAGTGTGCGAAATTCTCCTTCTCATACCTGTTTATAGTGTGAGAAGTATCCGATTCGCGCGTTTTGCGGCTCACTGAGTTAAAAAAATAATATACTTTTTGTGCAATCTTTTATGATATTGTTTTATTGAAATACTCTTATATTCAAATAAACTTATTTATTTATTATTCATTACAAAAACTTTTTCTTTCAGAAGAAAAAGTTTAAAGCGTGTGTAATAAGTATACAACCCGTATGGAAAAAAAGAAATGTATGAAACCGTATACATCTGTACAAAACTGTATAAAAACGTATAAAACCGGATCTAAACATTGGTTTTTGGACAACTTTATACGTTTTAATATGTTCTGATACGTTTTAATACGGTTTCATACGGTTTATAACATTTTAATACACTTTTCTACGATTTGCAACGATTTTATATAATATCATACGGGTTTTTAAGTTTTACAAAATTTATAAAACGTAAAAAACGTAAAAACATAATTAAGTTTTTATAAACATCAAAACATAATTTATTTATTTATTTTTCTATTTATTTTTTTTATTTTGTATGAAAATGTATTAAACTGTATAAAAATGTATAAAACCGTATAAAAATGTAATAAATTTGAAAAAATCTACGGAAATATACAGAAATATATATTTTTATACGGTTTCCTATGATTTATTACATTAACCTTTTTACAAACTTGACATGGAAGAATTTCTGAATTGTAATTGAAAATGTCTGAAAATGTATTAAACTGTATAAAAATGTATAAAACCGTATAAAATATGTCCAAAAACCAATAGAAAGGTTCATTTTTATACGTTTTTATACGTTTTCCTACGGTTTCATACATATATTATTTCCATACGGGAACATATACAATGATACTTAAAGGAAACGTATATATAATGTTGCTAGAAAGTAACAGTTACAGCCATTATATGGGGAATTCTACAGATTATCCACAGTTAGACAGTTCAAAAAATTAAAAGAAAAAAATTTGGAGGCACATCTCTGTAATAAATTTTTTTCTCGTTCTTTAGGTCACACAATAGACGAGAAAATTTTCGAATACTGAAAAATGGTCTTGTGACACGGTTTTAAAAAATAATCCATTTTTCTTATGAAAATTTAACATAGACGAAAAGTAGTCAATGATGATTAACTAATAGCAAGCTCTTAAAGTGCCAAAAAATATTCTACAAAAAAGTGATTAAAGTACAAGAAAAGAGCTTTAATTTAAGCTTTAAAAAATTCAAAATCTTAAGAATTACGTGGATTTGGGAAAATTCGCACATTTTTGGCAATTTTGCGCGATTTTCAAATGCACGTAACTTAGTGCAGAACCGATCAATTTTAACGATCTTTAGCTTAAATTAAAGCTCTTTTCTTGTACTTAAATCGCTTTTTTGTACTCGCTTTTTTGTACTCATCGCTACCTCACGGTGCTATCATGGACTATTTATGCCACGGATAAGGGTAACAACGGATTCATGTAAACATGCTATAAAATATCGTACGATACTAGTGCCTTCAGCGGCCCACTGCACGACGTGAGTTATCACCCTCGCCGCGCTTGGGAACTAATTTCACGTCGTGCTCGTGCCATAATGGGCCAATTATGACACTAGTATTATCGTAATATACTATTTTGTTAATAATTTTAACAAATTTTTAAATATTTTTAAAATTACTTTTAGAAACTCATTACGTTAATACATTTTTTGTAATCCAATCTTTTCTTGTTCAACGATCTGTTTAAAGATATGCTTATCGATAATGTTATCAATACCTGTAAGAAATATTTTAATAAACTATCAATTTAAGTTTGATTTGATGAAAAGAAATAAATTTTTATCATGCGAGTTAGGGGCTTTTCGAAACCAACGCCGAGTTACGGGTTTACTTCGCTCAGCCGTCGATGTATACTAACTACATACAAGTTATAAAAATATATTGCAACCTAAAGTACTTATTAATTGTTGTGTTATTACATTGCAAATGATTTGCGATCGTTGGAACGAACCATCATCTAAGTACTTCGATTGACCAGCTGCCATGAGTATTAATACTTCTCACGAGCAGGTAATAAGCCTCCCTCCTATTATACATCCGCGATCGGCGCAAACCGCGCGCACGGCGCGCACGCGACACCGGCATGATTATCAGCGCCGGCAAAACAAAAGTCAAAAAGCCGGCCGTTTGCGGCAGGCTGCAGCAGCAGCAGCAAGCAAGCTCGACTGTACCTCTCCTTGGCCAATTCCCTTCCTCCGCGATTCGACGTCACGTGTCACGTGCTCGGTAGGCGTGTCTCGGTGCGCGCTCCCCGCTCTCGCTCTCTCGCTTGCGCGCGCTCCTTTTGAAATCTCGCGCTCGCGAACGCGCGCTCGCGACTATATGTGTGTGCATGCGTTGGCGGTGGCGGCAGCGGCGGCGGCCTTGGTGGGGGTTGTTTGGCGGCGCGACGCGTTTGTTTAGTTGCCCGCTGACAGCGGCCGAGGGACGAGGTGTGCTGTGTCCGCGTCGCTCGCGCGCTCGGTTTCGCTCTCCCGCGCCGGCCGAGAGGGCCTCCCTCGTCGTCTGAGTATTATACCGTGTGCGCGATCCTTTCTTCGCGGAGAGAGCCGCTCTGTGCGCCAAAAGCTGGGCCTGCGTCCGAGGAGGATAAAGTACAGTGCACACTCCATTTGCCGCCTATCCGACGACGAAGCGCCGATAGGCCGCTCCTCGAGTTCACCTGTGCGCGCTTTCGCGCGAAAAGCGAGGGAGTTTCGATTCCCCTGACTCTCTCTCTCTCACCGACGTACAATCCCTCTCCAGAAAAGATTAGCAAATACATATATATATACATATAGATAGTGGCTTGCGCACACAGTGTCTTGTCCCGGCTTTGCCCGTATACCTGCTTCTGTGCGCTTTGTCGATTGTACCGAGGCGATTGTTCCTCTGCGTGACTGTCCCCCGTCCTGTCCATCGAGGGTGTGTGTGTGTCTTCGTCGTGAACGTCATAGCGATGTCGCCGTCGCTGACGCTGACGATGTCCCGCTGGTGATGGCTGCTGCAGAGAGCAGAGGATGTCACGCCGCAAGCAGAGCAACCCGAAGCCACTGAAACGTGAGTGTTAACAGGCCCGATAAATGTTTAGTCTTGCGTTTTAGCCACTTTTACATTGTGCGTTCCTTGTTCCTGTGCCCACCTACCAATTCATGCAATAAAAAGAAGGGCTTTGGATAACGCTGTAGTACCGTCTGGCGTGTAACGTAGCAGAAGACGATCATTTTCATCGACAAAGCTCCATTTAATTTTCGTTCGGGACGTTGGCGAATTGCTGCTGGTGTCCATTCATGCTCATGTTGTTATTGTGAAAATTGACTCGCGGGAAATAGCGCGCGCGCGCGTCCGTCAGCTGACTTTTCGAGGTTGACGCGTCACGTGGTCGGCTTCACGCGTGCAGCGTGCGCACGAGCCGCGTTTGTCCTGGGTATACAGCGTACTTTCTCGCGTGCCGCCACTCGACAATGACACGTTTTTCCGCCTTTCTTCCGTGCTTTATTTGCCGACAAATTGTCGTCAATATTTGTCGAGCGCCTCGTGTCATTGTTTGCGCCGCGTCTGTTTGTTTAACAGTAAGCGTCGTCGCCACCGCCGCCGTTCTGCAGAGCCGGCGCGAGCTAGCTATTTGGCTTTCGAGAGATAAGGGGGCCGGTGGCTTTCGAAAGTCCCGCAGTAGTAGTAGTAGGCGATAGCGACACTCCGAAAAGCCGTCAGCCATAATCGATTAATACGATTAATGTATATGCGGCTTGTGTTATAGTGGTGCGCGTGCGGCCGAACTATCGATGACACACGGCGCGGCCGCGATTAATCTAATCAATTGATGGACTTTTCGGGTAAATTCAAATGAGCGCGCGGCTCGAACGTAGCCGCGGAACCGGTTCCCCCGCGCGCGTTAAAAAGCGCGTCTACGCGTTTTTACATGCGCCCGCGCCGTGTCCACTGTCGCGCTATTAATATTAGTTATTGCATACATATATACGAGCCGATGGCTGCGCGTTTCTGTGGTAGCTTCGGCCCCGCAGCGATAGCGCGCGCGCGATGATATCATTCCGAGTGAGTGCATTTAGCGATAAGCGGCGGCCGCTGCGTGGCGATGAGCGAAGGAAAAGCCGGCGGCGAAGAATGCGAAATTTCTGAGTCGCGTGTGTATACGTATAATAGTCGCTTGGCAGTGTCCGCTGCCCTGCGATAAAGCCGGTGACGCCGCCGCTACACACCGATATACCAAACGTGAAATATTAAGCTCGTAAAAAAACAGCGAAAAAGTGAGCGCCGATAAAAGACGAATTTCCATTAACCCACGCGCTCTATTATACGGGCGTTTTATACACATATATAGGCGCACGCGCGTGCGTCCAATTTAAATGTCGCACCTGCATAAATTCACGAAATACGCGAGCACACAGTTTTGCTCAGCGAGGATAGCATCGAGGCGTGCGAGAGAGAGAGAGCTGCGATCTTCGGGGCCCCGAAGAAAAAGAAGCGGCGTCGAAAAAAATAAAGGAGGAAAAACGAGCGGGCGAACTCGCGCAAAAAAAGGGAATAAAGAAACGAGAACGGACGATAAAATTGTCCATTTGGAAGTAGAGCGGCGGGAGGGAGGGGGGGGGCTTTTATTATAGCACAAGATAAGCCACGCTAAAAGTTTTGCACGGCGCGAGACGCTCGCGCGCGCCACGTGGAGGCATCGAGACGCGGCGGCGGCGGCGGCGGCGGCGGCGGCGGTCGGGCGATCTACAAGCGTGACGGGAAAGGCGATATGAATTTCTTATCTGGCCGCGCGCGAGCGCGCCGAGGCTACGCGATATTCTCGCGCTTTTCGAGGAGCGAGCTTTGTTTCGCGAGCGGGGATCGCGTCGTCGAAAGTTTGCGCAGAGGCGCAAAAGTGCACGGACGCAGGCGGCAGCGATAGCGTTAATTAACGGATTATCGCTCGGAGAGCGGAGGCCAGAAATTTCTCGCCCCCATGCGCCAATGATAAAAACTCGCCTGTGGTTCGACAAAAATTTTGGCCTTTCGCTGCTTTCTGGATTCGATGGGCGAATTGGGGGCTATGAAATGGCCTACTGTTAACGTAGGGAAACTCCTTGAGTGTTGTTACTGCTAGCGCAAAGTGCACCGTACAATCACTTAAACAAATGAAAGACATTTTATATATTTTCGATATACATTTTATGCTGCTGAATAAGTTGATATAATGTAGATTAACTTGGACTCTATGCGATTCGGATATTTTAAATTGGAAAATAAAAAGTAATTGCTTTAATAAAGTATGCTAGATAAGAAATTCGATAATACTTTATATATCGACATTTCGTATTTGGAAATAATTTATATGTTCGCAAAATAAGTAATGAAAAGTAGAAAGAATATATAGCGCACATGTATATAAATATATATACTTCTATTTTAATATTTCAATGCACTCAATGAAATTTTGATAACGGTGATTGCCGTTGATTGTGTATATAGTATAACAGCTACCGGCAGTCTTGATTAAGACTTCAAAAATATTATCTTGACAAAGAAATCAATAATCATAAAGTGCTACTTCATTATGAGTTCGCTTGTTAACATTTAATTGCTGAAAATAAATTTGGTTTACGATAAAACTTATCATTTTGTACACAAAGTCATTTTCCTTATCGAGACTTCTTAGAAATCAAAATATTGTTTCAGATAATATAAAAAGCCAATATTATATATACTTTTCACGATAATTTGTTTTCATAATACTTTTTGACTAGATCTGCTACATTTAAATTAATTATTTTAATAATGATAGTTTTTAAAATATTACAAAGTATAAATTATATCTATAATTAACTAATTATTAAAAAAAAAAAGTTGCAAATAAAAAGTTATACAATAATAGATGTATTATCATTTATTACTTTGTATTCACTTCTACTCTAGTTTGATACTTATTTTCAAGCGTTTATAAATTTAAATAAATTTATTAAATAAATAGATTACATTAATTCGCAATAATTTCATGTTATTTTCACATAGTTTACGTTGTATTGAATCATCTTAAACTTATTTTCTATAACCGATTATCAATAAATGCTATTGGAAAAGACTGCACTCCAAGTAATTAATTTATTTTGTGTTCAAACTGGATTAGAATGTTACCAATACAGCACATTTTAGTATAGTAATAATTATTTGATTAATAAATTAAAAATACTACATTGACAAATAAAATTATAATTCAGTGAATCTCGGAACATTTTATTCGCCTACCTATAATGCAGCATCGATGAACCGATAAATTTCTCCAAGACATACACGCCGAGAAGTACAAAAACGATGTTAATTACGTAGTGGTTGCGTTAGCGCACACCGCGGGCTCGTTCTCGCCCCGGAGGTATCCCGCGGCGACGTATACGCGCGCGTAGCAGTCCGGGCCTCCTGCTGTGGCCAGATCGTCAAATTAATAAGCGATGATTTTATAGAATGGCTCGCGCTATCGAGTCGCTTCCCGCGCCGATATCAGTGCACACCATCATCGCCTCGGAGACAAACCGGAGGTGGAGCACACTCCGATCCTCTTCGAATTCGTCTTTTTTTACCCGTATGTATACGCGCAGCGCGCTACTATACTTTGTTTTTTCTTTCTTGTACTCAGTTCATCGTTGTCCTCGAGTGCCCTTAGCTCTAATGCATGTGAACACTCCTTTCTTGGCTGTAATTAATATGAAGTTTAATCGATTGATGCTAAATATTTTGACAGGTGATGCTCTGGATCGAAGTATCTTTACTTGTATCTAAATAGAGTTTTTTATTGTTGGTTATTCGTCGTGGGTTATTAACATAAATTCGTGTTGACTCATTGCTGCATTTCGTATTGCGTTTCGTTATTGTATTCAAGATTATTTCTCAACGCACTAACTAAAGAAAAGTGTATTAATTTATCTATATATAAATTATCATGATTTTAAATACGTCTTATCAAGTTTATAATCAGTTCTATTAAAGACGTAATCTTTCAATGGACACTTGTTAAATAATACAGATTTCTAGTATACCGATTGATTTTTCTTCAGAAAATACTATTTTTTAATAGTTATTAAAAAGCTATAATTGAAAAAATGGTACTGTAAAACTCAGAGATTCAATATATAATAATTTATTGAAATGAAGTGTGTATAAGAAGCGCGCCGCGCGGAGAATGCAAAAGCCGCGATGGTGAGTGAGGGAAAAGGTGGAAGGAAGCCGAGAACGCACACGCTGTATACATCGCCGAGCGTCGTGACTGGCTCGGATCTCTCGTCGATTTCTTCAATTACACGCGGCTGCTCGTCTCCCTTGTAAAATCGCCGCTCGACCGCGCGCACGGCTAATCTCCGCGGCATCCATCGCGAAGCGGGGTATATACATATATATATATATATATAGTGAAGGAGTAGTAAAACAAAAGCAGCAAATCTGAGAATGAGGGGGTGGCACAAGGGGAGAAGCAATAGAGGAATGAGGAAAAAGAAGATCGCTGCCCGGGCAGTATATATAGAGAGTGCGGGAGAAACAAAAGAGCGTCCGCGAATAGGAATCGGCAACTCGCAAATCGTGCGCGCGCCGCTCGCGATATCAGTGTCGATCGTTTGCTTTCTCCCACTTCTCCTCATGCCTTCCGCAGAGCCGGTGCGCAAAGCAAGAAGCTGCGGCCGCTGCTGCACCGATACCATAAGAGAGAGTAGGAGGGGGAGGAGGACGGCTGGAAGAAGGAGAGCGCGCCGGCAAAAGAAGGGCCCGCGCTGCGCGAAGACACTTGCGGGTGACGCGAAAGGAAAGGGGGGAGGAAGGCCCCGCGCTCTTATCTGTCCCTCGCGCGCCCGCACATGCGCAAACGCACATGAATCCAAGGGCCCGCGACGACCTATCGCGTCGCTGATCTCGCCTAGTTAGCCGCCGCCGCCACTTCTGCTCGCCTCCTCGCCCTTTCTCGATCTTCGCTCCGATTTTCTGCGCGCTCGCGCGCGACAATACCACCAGGTTCCTACATATGCGTGCGCTGCTCGCGGTACTGCACACATGTTCATTTGGATTTTTCACGAACAGGCCGGGCTGGGGCTTGTTGAGGTAATATAGGGACAGGTTGACTCTCGTGCGATAGTAGAAAGTTTTGGCTAAGATTTAAGTATATATAGTTTTGAGCAATTTGGTAATGTTGTCGATAGTCAGACACTCTAATGTTGTCTAAGATATAGGTGAATTAAATTTAAAGGAAATATTATAGTTCTACTATGAGTATAATATACATAATCTAAAACAACTATTCGGAGAAAACATAGTGAGAAATGTTTAATCTCAAAATCAAGCTCCAATTAAGAAATGAGTTTAGAAATATACCAATTGCCTAGCTCCCAGATCGGCGTTCCACGGGAAGCAAAAGTCGAGAATCTTTTCAATTAAAGGCCTCGAAGAAAACAGTAATTTTATTAGGGAGAAAGATAAGGAGCGAAAAGGCAAAAGCACTGCGAGTAAGATCGAAGGAGGGAGGAAAGAGGGAGAGGGCGATACTCGGCGAGAGAGGCAAGTTGGCCTCATAAATACACAAGAAGAGGGAAGACGCCGTGCGGCGAAGGAGTGGAGAGGGAGCGAGTCGACGTGTGTGTTTGTGCGCGAAGAAGAGAAGCCGCGCGCGGCGGCAACGGCGGCGAGGAAGAAGAGTGAGGAGAGGAGAGAGAGGAGGCAAAGGAGCTGCGCGCGAGCCAGCGAAGGGCGAGCCTACAAATTGCTACACCGCATTGTGGTGTCACTCCAGCTTGCCACGACACGGTCCTGGCATCGCCGGAATGGTGTCTGTACACTCTCCGATCGTTCTCTCCTCCTCCTCCTCTTCCTCTCCTTCTTTCCTCGGATGTTATACCCGTTTCTTCACAGCGGCGGCTGCAACCTCCGCTTCTCTCCCTCGATCTCTTATATATACTCCTTTGCCTCTCTTCTCCCCTTCTTGTTTCGCCTCTCTCTCTCTTCCCCTCTCTCTCACTCCTTTCCAAGTGGCCGATGCTACGCGCGCCGACTTGGCTATCGGTAGCGCGCGAGTAGAGATCGACTAACGTGGATTTTCTTTGTTCGCCGTGTGAGGGCCTCTTATTGTTTGTATCTCGCGCGCACGCGCTCTTTTTGCTCCTTTGGCCTTACCATTGGCCCTGTGCTTGTGTGTGTGTGTGGGTTTCGCTCTCCCTTATATATACTCCCTCGATGTTACCGCCACCGTTGCGCGCTGCTCGAGTCGTGTTTCGCGCGCCTAAGATGTTATGAGGTGCAAATTGGTGCGTGTGCCGGGGGGATGAACGGGATGGGCTCGCGCGCGCGCGCGAAGGAGGCGGAGAGGGAACGAATGAGAATCGTTTCCAAACGCGTTAACTTGATTGTTTGCTTTATGAGGCTTCAAGGCTCTTATTGATGTAAATAGTGTTTCAATAATTTTCTCAATCACGATATGATTCTTTTGGCTTGTTGATATTTTATTCAAATATTGTTTACTGTTTAGGGTACACATTATTACGGTTACCAACTAATTGGTAAAAATATCTCATTTTTTTAGCAATAGTTATATAAACCAATGCCGAAAATGTGAGACATTTTTAAAATTAGTTTAAACCCACAAAAAAAAGAAAATATTCTGTACTTTAGATCGGACTAACATATCTCGGTGTATGTTGACCCCCTAAGTATGATTCCAAGGTCAGAATTCGTCCACCACGTCTGAATTTGGAGATATCATTAGGTACCAGATTTTTGAAATATCTTAAAAAACAAAGTAAAAACAATGTTTTTTAATCTTTTCTACAAAACAATGTAGCATTGTTTGCGCCCTTCAAGACCAACTTTACACCATCCCTCTACAATTGTTTTTCTCGGAGATCTGAATATGTAAATTTCGAGATAGAAATAAAGGATTTGATTTTAAGAATATGTACGAGTTTATAAAATTCAGGTATTTAAATCTCGGAGAAAAAAAATTGTAGAGGGATAGTGTAAAGTTGGTCTTGAAGGGCGCAAACAATGCTACATTGTTTTGTAGAAAAGATTAACAAACAAATTGTTTTTACTTTGTTTTTTAAGATATCTCAAAAATCTTATACCTAATGATATCTCCAAATTCAGACGTGGTGGACGAATTCTGACCTTGGAATCATACTTAGGGGGGCAAAATACACCGAGATATGATAGTCCGATCTAAAGTACAGAACATTTTCTTTTATTTTTGTTGGGCTGTGTTATTATTTCCGTGCATTTATGGTAAAATGAATCATTTCGTTACAATATTTTTTTCTATTATTAGCACTTGCTCATAAAGATATTTTACGCGTATAGAATTTTTCCATAGAAATTACCGTGATAGTTTGGTTAACTTGGAACAATTGGAGCAGTTAGAAAAAAATTACCGTGACAGTTCGGTAAAAATTAACAGTTAAATTCGCACAATTGTTACTGAATTGGCATGGTAATTTTTTCTAACCGATTCAATTTTTCCGGGTTAACCAAAGTGTCACGGTAATTTTTATGCAAGAATTCTTTCCGTGCACAGAAAAACCCCTTTAATGATCTTTTTATTTATGTAATTAAATAACGTATTACAGAGTAAGTCAAAAGAATTACAAATATATTTGATAATATTAGAAGCTGCATATAATATTAATATAGACTACAATTTAAACTCTTAACTTTACTTGAGAAAAAAACAAAATTTTAGCTATTGTTTTGCAATAGCACAATAATTATAGTATTTTAAAAATGTTTAATGTTTTGAAGTGGCGTGGTGGTATCAGTTGTCGGACACTTTTTCTTCCACGTTTCTCAATTGAAATAAATAAATGATTTTGAACTTTAAGGCGGCGATCGTGAAGTAAATAACCTCTACTTAACTTTACGATTTATTAGTTTAGCAAATTTTATTTTTGAGTAACTGTTATAATGAAAATGTCCGACAACTAAGGTATGGCCAACCACTAGTGCCATCATCTATAAAAGGTATACAAATTGAAAAGATTATTTATGATATATGTAATATATTATTGCAAGAAAATATTATAAATTATGTAAACAATTTTAGAAGTAATCAATCTAAACCCAATAAAAATATCATATTATAAAGTTATTTTCAGGCACGACCGCTTTTCGTTATATTTTCAATGTATATAAGAAAAATTTTGAAGTGGCCAATATTGGAAGGAAAAACCAACAAACGATATAACCTAGCGTAAAGTATTGTGTTTATTTCCTGACTTCAGACTCGCTCGGGTCGCAAATCACTTGCGAGCGACACTACTTATAGTCGGGAAAAAAGTAGAGAAACGAGCATAGGCGTCGCAGGTTGCAGTTTCTAGAAGTGAGGTTATGATACGTTTTTAACCCTGAAATCAAGGATTAAAC
Source organism: Torymus aiolomorphi (assembly GCA_036365515.1). Taxonomy (NCBI): domain Eukaryota; kingdom Metazoa; phylum Arthropoda; class Insecta; order Hymenoptera; family Torymidae; genus Torymus; species Torymus aiolomorphi. The sequence goes on from CM070877.1 coordinate 119,218,689, forward strand.
ACAAATAACTTTCCGTTGAGTATGCCAAAAAGTTGTATATTGCACTCGGGAGCAATGACGTCTATTGACGTCCGCGAGATGGTGCGTTCATCGGCTTTCAAAGTTAAGGATCCTTTTATACACGGGAGGCAAGTTTAAATTTAGAGAATTTGTGCTTGCATAGCGATTAAACAACCTTTTAAAGGTTATTTACCTTTATCACTACTTACTGTATACTATAATTTATTAGGTTTTCCCCCATCTAGCTGATGGGGACTACTTTGCTCGGAGGTTCGGATAGCTTAGTTACTCCCTTGGTGCATTATACTATTTCTTTCAACTATAAGACCATCATTCAATAAAATCGAGAACTTCGCACCCTGTGAAACCTTCGCTTTTCAGTAAAAATCATTCAGCAGCTATCGCTTCACCGAACTCGCATCACTGCATTAAAAGCCTAGCTATATATACCATCAAAGCTGTCCCAGTGACTAAAAAAAGCTCCATGCGGGATAGTTCGTCGAATCGCGGTTCGCTCGCCCCTGCACAGAGACGCATGTGCGCCCGAACAGGGCGACATGGGGAAAGCTCTAGCTTGCTATTCAAATATCACTCCCCCTTCCTCTCTCTCACTCTCATGCGGTTGTACTGTACAACGCGATTCCCGTGCACGTGTGGCCCGGTGCAAAAAGGCGAGAGAGAGAGAGAGAGAGAGAGAGAGAGAGAGAGAGAGAGAGAGAGCTCGCGGAGCACGATCGAGATACCGTATCGGGCTGCATTTCGAGTGAATATTAGCGTAATGAGCCGATAGCGGCCTGATACCGTTCACGGGAGATTTTAACTTTCGCCGTGAGTATGTGTCTGTTGTGTGTGTGTATTTCGCGTCGACACTGTAATACACACACGTGTGCCCGCGCGGATCAAAAAGCGCGTTTGATATAGTCTCTCGTCGATCGCGATCGTGTGTGCGCGCGCGCGCGCGAGAGCCTTTTTTCCGAGCCTATCGTCACGTCGCGCTCGTGACTTTGACGTTGCGCTTTTGTGCGTTGATTGCCTCTTCTTTTTCCTCTTTTTCGGCGCGTCGCGCACGACGAGCGATCTGGATAAAGCAAGCGCTGGATGTCGATTATAGTTTTATTGTCGAACGATACATGTTGCCTGGCTGATGCTGCTCGCGTCGCTGAGAGTTTGTGAAAAGCTTGAGCGAATGTTATAGTGGTGAGAATAACAATTTTTCACTTATACCAAATCCTTTCGTGATCACTTGATTTTTTGTTAATATTTGGATGCTTTATTATATCTGAGGTATTCAAATGAAAGTATAAGCATGAAATGCATTTATACATTTTGAATTTTGATGATAGTTTTATCTATTATGTATAATATGTGATTATTACCTAATTTTTTGCAAGCACATTAAGAGTCAAGATTTTAAGTTTTTCCTAATGCACTATCGACACCATCGCTGGATATCGCAACATTTTATAACAACTGTCATCATAATTTAATAGAATAAAGGTACAAAAAAAATTACGCATGTGCTTTAATTTTTCCGCGATCATATTTTCTCCTTAAGATTATTTGAGTTTTAACAAAATCGAGTTCTATTATTTAACCGTAAAGTAAAGGAGGTTAACGGCGTCGATTGATCGCGAGATCTAATGAGATACGCGAAGGCATAAAATACAGCCGTTCCTCTCTCTCTCTCTCACTCGCCATCGGATGACCGGGAATAAGTCCGCCGGTCAGGCGCGGCTGCACATTCCCAGATCGCAGCCTGTATTTTTGGCCTCTCGCATTTATATTGTTACGAGAGATTGTAGAAGAGCCGCAGCCTGCGTTCGCTCAAGTCGAGAGAAAGAGAGATAGAGAGGCAGAGAAAGATAACGCGCCGCCACTTAATTTCGGGGCTAAGGACGCGCACAAGCGCCGGTTTCTTTCGAATATGTGTGCTCTCGTTGTGCGCGCACTGTCCGCACACGAGCTGCAAATGGGGGGGAGGATCGCAGCGAGCGCACATATGCGATCTTTCTCCCGAATATATATGAGCGCGCATCGCTCATTAGCGCTAACTGATCGGAACGTGCGCGAGGAGTCGCTCTCTTGCTGCAGTTGTGCCCCGGCGAAGCAGATCAGATGCGGACGAAAGATCTTATCGGAAGTCTAGCTCTATAGCCGCTTGTTTTCGATGCTTTGCAGGAGAAGCGCTGCTAAAAGTTTCATTACGAGGGAGTTGAGAAAATATCATTATACATTGATATGATTAATGTATTCGAAAAGAAGCAATTTTACGTGACACTAATTCCCCGCCTCCTTTCAAATATATATGTACACGTCTAAGATTGATTAGCAGCATCGAGAATGAGAAAACAGAGTGCCTATATGTTCGCCTTTAATCAGATTCGATGCGTATCGGGATTTATTTCAGCATGTGCTTTACTCCGACGGCGTTTTACGTACTATCTCGCCTCTGAGCTCGCGCATCCGCGATATCCAGCACATGAGCGCGCGCGCACACGGGGGTATGCGCAGGCGCGTACAAAACGGCCGAAAAAAGCCCATAAAAAATTTCGTTATAGGCACACAGAAGTCTGATTTATCGAACGGCCGTTCTCTCCTCTCTCTCTCTCGGCGACTGGCCGCGCTTTTACCATCGGGCTCCTTGATACATCACACACGCGTACACGTCCCGTACACACACACTCGACTCCCGAGGCTCGTAAAGCTCCGTCTCCGAGAGAACGAGAGAAAGAAAAGGAAGGGAGCATAGGAGAAGAGGAAGAAAAAAGGAGGATCGAGAGGAGATAATAGGCAGATTACGCACATGCGCTAGGCCCTCTCTCAGACTCGCAGCGAGAGGTGGAGAGAGAGAGGGAGAGGGAGAGGGAGAGAGAGAGAAAGAGAGGGAGCGATGTGCATATAGATACTTATGTGTAGGGATCGGGTTTATCTATACACTCGGGGACCGCGGCGAAGATAAGCCTGGCGCCCTGGCCATTTTCGGGCAGACTCTCGCGCTCCCTCCCGCCGCCGCCGCTCCGAATTCCACGCGAGTGAGAGCGAGATAATCGAAAATTAAAGACTCGGGAGATCCGCTATGTGTGCATGCGTGTGCGTGTGGGGGAAGGCGATTTACACGTGCTGCCGACTGCGTGTGCGTGTGTGTGTATATGTGCTACCCGCTCTCCGCTGCGTCTTCTTTATGCGCGCGCGAACGTTTGCACCGTAATTAATGTTCCGCCAGGGACACGGATTTCTTTGTAGCTTTTTACTCGATAAGCGCTCATTTGGCCGAATTGATATAGTTCTTACTCTCGGCATTTATATGTTCAAGTTTTTATGATATGAAGTTATTATAATTATAGATTCATATAAGAAATCGGCTGCGATATCGCTGTGCGGTGTATTTTAATTACTGGTCAATTAAAATTGTCGTGTATATCTATATAATACTGATAATATGAATGTAATTTGGACTATAACTAAGGTAACTCTAGGTAATTCCGCGACTAGCAGAAAATTTTTTGTATAGTTCTGTTTGCGAGCATGTTTCGAAAAACTGTTGAGGGACGTCAAAATATTGTAATTCTACGAAGAAAAAAAAATGAAGACACCCTAGGAATGATATTGACTTCACAGAAAGCAAAATTGTAAAAAGAACTTTTTTTGAGTATTCTCCGTCATGTTTAGTTATAATTCTGCCAATTTAATCAGAAAAAGTTATTTACTTAATAGTTCTAATCGAATAGGGAAATTCGAATATTCGTATCACAACTTTTTATATGATATTATTTTTTTATCTATAAAAGATATTTATACTTAAGTACAACTTTATCTGTGACACAATGTATCCCATTTTATTGTGATTTACGTCGAAAGTACAAAGAGAAAAAAACGGCTGTAAAATTGTATAAATATTGTTACAAATAAATCTTACCTGTATCTTATTCAATTAACCTTGAAGAAAGCTAGTTTATTTTAATGCTATCCTCTACTCTGGGTATTTTAATCTTGATATCCATAAAACACACAAGAGCATTATGTTTGAAACTAACAAAGGAAACAAAGTGGAACTTCCAAATGTCGTGTGACGATACATCCAATCTCGTCGAACTATTTACTGAGCAAACATAAAAATAATCGCGCTGACATACAAGTTCAAACTTTTCTGGTCTCGTCAGGTGCACGGAAAAGGAAAGAGAAGAGTCGCGTGCTCGCTGCAGTATTTGTTCGACTAAACAAGATATTGTAAAGCAGCAAAAAGCGCGCGTGTACTCGTACGCCGAGGGGAAACTATAAGAAGAAAGTGGCTTGCACTCGCGAGGAGATAAAATACAGAAACGCTTATCAGCTTGGATCGTCCGTCGATGTTTGCATAGGATTTTCCAGAAAAGAGCGACGTGCCGTCGGCTGGCGAGCGCCTTTCTCCCCTTCTGTTGCATCTTTAAACAATTCGAAAATTACTTCAACAAAGAGCCACGTGGCTTCTTTACGGGGCGCATTCATCAAACGTTTTTTGGCTTACCCTGTCGTTCTTTGATTATTCTTTTTATTATTTAATCATTTTATTACTCATGTTGTTTGAATCAGAAATAAAACTATTAAAGATAATTATGACAAATGGGTCTTTATTATGCACATACTGAGCATGTTACTCTGATTTAGAACTGTGCCTGTAATTGTTGTATTATTCAATAGCACTGAAATACATGCTAATATTATCTTAGGAGTGGTTTCGTTGATATTTTATCCCAAGATCGTCTATCGATCGTGCAAAAATCTTGCCCGTGCATGTGTATACGTATTCGTTTGCTAAAAGTCTAAAAATGGAAGGGAATAATTATATATGTAGGTAAAAATTTGTGTAAAGGTGCATGCATTTTAGGTGTAAATAAGAGTCTTATGATGGGCTGTGATATTTCGAAAGATTGAGACTTATAAGTTTGATCCTGTAAAATAATAAAAGTAAAAAAACGAATCAGTAGAAAAATCATCTTTCGTCTATTTAAACAGAGTGTTACGATACTAATCGTGCAACAATTAGTTAGTCGGATGAATTCCGATTCGCAGAAGGAAACCGAAGAACTGAGAAATCTCGATATTTCAACCTTGAATTCTAATTGACACTTGCATCGCGAGAGAGTGTTTTCAAATTCATAAACCTACTTGGTCGTAGGATTCCCAGTAGGCATGTGTATGTATGTGTGCAAGTGCAGAGGCATACAAATGCATCGGCGGCGGCGGCAGCGCGTGTATTACACGCGCACACATATACACACAATCAAACAGGCTATACGCCCGCGCTCGCAAGCGATGGAGCGGCAGATGCATAGATAAGCGGCCGGAATGAGACGATGTGTGCCGCTCCTCTCTCGGTCCTTCTTAAATGTCCCTCTTTTCTTCTCCGTCTCCCACTTCTTCTTCTTCTTCTTCTCCTCCGCTTTTCGTCTACGTCATTTGCTCTCGCCGCCACCCACGTGCTTGCGCGCTTTGAGGCGAGTCGTCGCACGTCTCGGCGCACGATCGCCCGCTTTATAAGCTTTGCTTTTAAATGAACGATTGTTAATGGGCCCAAATTGAAAGACTGGTTTGTATACACTGTTCTGGAATGTGCTAATATGAGGTTTTACATTATCATTTATTATAGCATTTCGATAAATTCGGTAATTCATTTGGAGAGAGCATCCATATATCGAAGTTTTATGTAGAGCTGCAAATGATGCCTGCAGATTTCAATATTGCTCGCAAATAAGTTTTCACGGAATTTTGATTTTTTCATAAAAATACTTTGCTGATAATAGTAATTATTTTAAAATAAAAAGGTAAAAGACAATTACGGTTAGTGCGACGGCATTTTATTATACAACGCAAGTTATCTCAAAACGCGATAATTTTGTCAGTATTTCACGACTGCTAAACACCTATATAACCTTACATAGCGCAGCGGCTTTCCTAACAATTTTAGCTGATATAAAAATTTCCCCTTTCACAAAGCCAACATACACGGGCGGTTATCAAATCATTAGCGCGATTTATCTCGTGCCTCTATTGAGCAGGCGGTAAAAGGCGAAAACGCAAGAAAAAAGAGTATACCGCGCTCGCGCGAGGAGTATCAATTGGAGAGAGAGAGAGAGAGAGAGAGAGAGAGAGAGAGAGAGAGAGAGAGCGCATCGTGAATGCCGTGAAAAGTTGAGCGCAGCACGGCCGATGCTATCGCGCGAGAGTCGATATTAGCCGGCGCGTCGACCGCGGCGGCTTTAGCGCGTGAACAACGCCGCTGATCTGCGGCGCGCGCGGTTTTGCTGTATATGTTTCACTGTATACTGGTTTCGTTGTGGAAGAGAATTTGTTGTAGTGAAAGAGTTATTTTTTAGGTTTTTATAGATTGAGGGTCATCGATCCAAATCGGTATGAGTTTTCAGAAACACTGACTACGATGATAAGCTTAGCGATGATATATACTTACAGATGTTAAGGTTCGATGTAGAGTAAGAAACAAATTACTAAATTATATTAATTTAGTGTTTAATAATCATACTATTATGTAGAAAATTATCCTGCCAATCTGGAACGGTACGTTAGCATTATCAAGAACAATTGGTAAAAACACGAAAAGTGCAGTAAGTAACCACAGATAGATGCACCCAAAGCGAGAAGAACAATGGCATAAAAAGATTCGGAGACGCGCGCGTAAGTCGTGGAAAAGGATGCACATACACATACGCGCGGATGCCGAGAAAGAAGGATATGGAACGAGTTTTAAGGAGAAAAGACCTCTCTTCCCTCTCTTTCTCTTTCGCGCACAAACACACAGACGCAAGCTTATCGATCGCGCATCTCGCGAAAGAGAAGGAGGACCACTGTCTTTCCTTCTGCGGCGGGCCACGATCTCACCGCCGCCGCCGCACGCAAATACATTTTACAAATGCTAGATATCCGATCTCTCGAGACGACTGTACTTACGCAGCCGCCTGCACCGAGCGCGGCTTTCCGCGATTTTTGCCACCGCGCGCGCGTGCGCTAACAACGCGCTTGATTGTGCACCATGGCGAAAGTAAAATGTATAATATACGTATACGATATGTGCGTTGAGAGGATAGTTCGATTGAAGCGAGGCTCGTTGCCTTTACGGTCTCCGTGATCATTTCGATAGATGTTTTGTGTATATTGGTGGTATAGTTGGTTGTTACATACAATTACAAGAATTTTCGTTTTTTCTTCTGATCGTTACAGGAGCAATTTAGGCCGCACTATTGAAATTAAATAATTTAGAGATAATTGTTTTGATACAATGCCTAATAAAATATTTAAAGATCAATCAAGTTAATAATATCAAGTAATAAAAAAATGACATTCTGAAAATGACAATGAAAATTTTTCATCGCTACAGTATAACTCGTTCATTCATCAACCTGTTGCATCGATTTTCGAAAACCAGCCGAAGATCACAGCGCTCCACTCATTCCCCCATTGTGATAAGCCTATAAAACACATACGAGATACTGAAGCACATAGATTGGAAGAGAGGGGGCGTATCCGCTGAAAGGATGAAGGGACAGTCGGCGTGCAAAGCGAGTCGTTTGAAGGTATCCGCATGGAGTTGAATCAGCTAGCCGCGGCGGCGCGCAGCTCGCGCGCTACTTCGCCCGTGTGGTAAGATAATCGCGAAAAGTCAGTAACAGAGAGACGTCGGTAGGGCGAAGGTCGTCGTCGGCCCGCTGGATGGTGGGGATGGGTCAGGAGGAGGCGCGGGCGGAAGTAGCGCTATCAGCGCGGGAGCGAGACTCGGGCCAGCCGGTATCAGCCCTCGCATCGTCTGGGGTGGCTGCCTCTCGCTCTCTCAAGCTCTTGTCTCTCTCTCTCTCTCTCTCTCTCGCGGCTCTTATGAACGCGTGAACGTTTCTCCCCCGCGCCCGCTGGTCACGTGAGCGGCGCCCTTCTCTTTTTCCGACTGTGCAGTGTCTTCTCTCTCACCCGCGCGCTAGATTAAACCGGGCGATGAATCGCTCCGGGCTATGCTCTTCAAGTGTATATATACGCGCTCTGTATTGCTCGCTGTCGCCTGTACTCTATCCCAACGCTGCCAGATGCTTCAATTTTCATCGAGCTGGACGGTATTCCGTTTATGAATACTCAAATTCTACCTTCCTCTTTCAACTTTATCTTCGTTCAGTTTGATAACACAATCGTCTCCGATGCAAATTTTTTATGTCTTGCGTATTAACGAATATTCAAACATCTAATCTAAAAAATTTCTTTTCAAAATGTTGTGAAATATCAGATTTGAAAATACACTGTTTTTGCATTCACACAAACGACACGTGTACAAATAATTTAATAATTTTCAAGACGAAAACATTTTAATCAGTTGATTAAAACAAAACAGAATCGCGGAAAGTATAAAATCAAGTCCAGCCAGTTCATCGACATTTGTCTCGCACAGCCGTCCATAAGTGCCCTCTAACAGTGCTGCATATTTCATGAATCGCCTGGCATGTGCACACTGATTAAGGAAAAATTTGTCGATAGGCATCTAAAGGACGCCGCTGTTTGCCCGCGCTCTCTCTCGCAGAGAAAAACCAAGGAGCGACCGATGCACTCGCGCTCCTTCAGAGACAAAAGCCTCGTCCTTTTTTCTCCTCCGAAAAGTTAAAAGGGAATCCATCCATAAATAAGCGCGCACGCGTGCGAGAGAGAGTGCGGCGGAGAAAAAGAGAGTTTACCTTTGGCGAGCGCGCGTATATATATAGGAAGAGAGCGAACGGAACAGTGCGCGATCTCCAACGGAATAATAATGCGGGTAAAATAAAACTCTCCCCTCTTCTCTCCTCTTTCTTGCTCTCCCTCTCCTATCTTCGTCTTGCTTCAACATCCTTGCCCCGTAATCGCTTTGTCTTCCCATCTCTCTCTCTCTGCTTCCTCTCCTCCCGCCGACACAAATTTTATCTCGCTCCCACCGCGAAAGCGGGGATAGAGAGGGAGAAAGAGAGAGAGAGAGAGAGCCCACACTTCATATAATACCACTCGAATAACCCCGCATAGAGATGAGGAGATCAAACACTGAAATTACAGCATTGTGAGCATTCTTCTTGCGGCGGGCGCGCTCGCTATGCGAACGGTCCCGGCCTATCTCCCGGCCCGATAATGGTCTCTTCTTTTCTCGTCCTTCCCTCCCTCTCTGCCCGCGCGTGCGCTCGCTATTTCTCTATCTCCATCTCGCTTTCAACGGATTCACACATACGCCCCTGCACGCACACACACACATACACAGATGGGCGACGCGACCGCGTGGATAGCTATTTTTAATAAAAAGTCTCTGGCTCTTTTTATCGAATCGCGGCGAGAATTATTAATTGTGTTGGGATGCGAGTAGTGCAACTTGAGATTCGCTGTACGACGAAAACGCCACGCCGACTCATCGCCATTATCTATTATTCCTTATCTTCTGCTTCATTATATTTTGTTCTGATTGGCTCTCGTTATCGCTGTTTTAACATTCATGTGCACTGATATCCCTGTGTATTACTCACGTCGCTTGAAAAATTCCACATGTTATTATATGTAAAACTTGCTTATCGCTGGTAATCTGTACTCTGCTGCTCTTTCCGTTCACTAATTCGACTGAAATAAAATTATTTTTTTAAACATTCAATTTAGTCATGTTTTCTAAAATCGTTGTTACCGTGTATTTTATTTGAAATACTACAAACGAATTATTTTTATAAAATTAAACATTGTGTATCTACTGGAATCTCATTGACGATACAATTAATATTAATTAATTGTCTAATTCCTTATATTTTCCGTTGTATTTGTACATGATAAAAACTGAAATATATACAGTTTGATTCAAATGAATTGGTGGGCAAACAAGAGGGTCGCTTTTTAATAAAGACAATCTCGAACGATTTGATTTAATACCCGAAGATGTAGAACAGTGTGAAGCGCCCTTTACGATTGCCACTTGTAGCGACAGTTTGTCTCTCTTATTCTCTCGCAAACTTCCCGCTTATCTCTGTCTTTCTCTCGCTCTTTTTTACTGTTTTCACTCGCTCTCTACCGGCAGCATCTTTTCTCTCGCTCATGCCACGTGTGTGTATGTGTACACGGGCTTGTATGGAACCTCCTCCCCCAGAGCGAGCGTAAATACAAGCTTGCCTATATATACACACACGCAGGCATGAGCGCGGAGCGAGGGACTTCTTCCATTATTATCAAGGCTGGATCGCGCGTGCGCGCGAGCTCGCATATTGCGTCTTGTTGCAAACGAGAGAGAAAAGAGAGACGTATTGGCCTTATCGTGTTATCTGAATGGTCCTCTTGTCCTGTCTCTCCAATTGAATTCTTTCTTTCTTTTTTCCACCGCTCGCGCGCTGAACATTCTTCTTCGGACGCTACGCTGTCTCCTCCTTCTCCCGATCCCGGTAATAATGCCGGGATAATAATTCCAGGACTTTGCGAAAACCATTCTTTCGATCTTTAAATAATAAATTGATGCTTCTTGTTGATCCATTGAGCTAAACAGTATAATCCTGCTCAGCTTTTATTTTTTCCCCTGTCTTATAGTAGGGATGCAGCAATGAGTTTCTTTTACGCTATTATTCATTTCAAAAATTTGTATTCATTGAAATTAAAAATATACAACTTATTATTTGATCATAAGCATATATCTAAGGAAAGACGCGTATTATATTAAATCGCTATTTTTATAATATGATTCTTTATCTGTTGCATACAATCAAAACAAAATGTATGCAAAATTGTTATTTTATCGAAATAAGACATCAAATTAAAATGATCCATTTGACTCTAAAATTTAATCAGTTGTAAGTTAGGACATACCTAAGGTGCATGTGAAGCCATTTTCTAGCGATTTCTGTCAACTCGCCGTTAAATGGTTAGAAAATGGGAGAAAAATCGTTTCACAAATGGGTCAAAAATGGACGATTTCCAGTAGGGACATGCCGACAAAATTTGATTACATACATACACATACATAGATACATCATACATGCATGCTTTAAAAACCTATTATTCTGACTCAGGAACCTCAAAAAATATATATAGGTGCCACTATTACACGATTTTGTAGCTACATTTTCAGCTCACTGTGTAGGATTTTGTCGCTGTAATTTATCATCAAAAAGAAAAAAGAATATTTTTCTGTTCCTAATAGTTTATCTTATGACAACCCACCGTCCATGATCAGCGGTATTATACAAAACTGTTTGACATCCGCAACGGTTGCGAACTTATTCTTTTTTAGCTTAATTTTTTTTTGGGGAATTAGTCGAGCCCGACTTTTCCCCGAAAACCGTCTACGTCGCGCACCCCGCGAGCTCCGACGCTGAGCTTACGTCAAGTTTTAGAAAACAGAACATGGAGCATATTGTAAAACTTTCTTGAACACTCCAGCTACTATATTCCAAAGGTAATAGCCACAGGAGATAAAGAGAGAGAGTGCGCGCGTGCTTTTCATGTGCATCGCAATCGCCAGCTTAATCACGGCATGTGTGTGTTGCACGTACAGCTTACGAGTGTTGGTGAAGTCGAAATTGTCCTTAAAATATACGAATAATAGATGGTTGAGCGCAAAAGCAGGTAAGATGAACGTGAGCATCACGTGATGTCGATGGCGATAGAGAACCTTATCATAAGCGTTGCGCTAATCGTCCACTGCCGTATAGAAAAAGAATAACCACACATGTAGAGTTCCCCAGATTCAGGAAGTAAAAAAAACGGCAACGTCTCGATTTAATTAACGCCAGCTGAGTTTACGACACTACACGTTAATCGTTGCCTCTCGTCAATCCGATAAAAGAAAAAAGCGCCTCGAGGTATACCCTTTTTCCCGCTCGCGCTCTCTCTCTCTCTCTCCCACGAGCGCCGCGCTCGCACTAATTCACGAGATCGCTTCATTTTTCCCTTGGCCGCCGCAGCGTTGGCTGGCTGGGGCGCTATCGGCGCTGGACATCCTAATTGCAAGTGGAAAATGGACGAGCAGCCACGGTGAAGGATGGCTCGTCGCCGTCGCTGCTGCCATCGTCGTCGTCGTCGTCGGTTCCTTTCCGCACACTACGTTCTCTGCTCTCTCTCTCTCTCTCTCTCTCTCTCTCTCTCGCTCTTCGCGGTTATTCGCCCGCGATGGTAACTTTCCTCTTGGCGCTCGTTACCGCTATCGCCGCCCGACACACCATCGCTGATATCGCCTATCTACGGTAGCCTGTGTGTGCACTCTCTCGGTGCTTTCTCTCTCTCTCGCTAGCGAGCTTGCTCGCTCGAGGGAGCGAAAGAGTATAAAAATGTGTGCGCGCGCCGGCGAGAGCGCGTACGGGATAAAAATAGAAGCTATCGAATCGGCCCTAGCGCACACGCGCGCTAAAAGGATTTCCCAATTTTTTGCGCAACTTTGTCTTGAATGCAATCTTTATGTGAGAGCAGCGCATTGACGCGATGATAAAATTTAATGGGAATCACACGGGCGAATCGCTGAGATCTATGGGAATGCGTCGACTGCCTGTTTGTATAGCCCATAGTCGTTTTGCATTTTTAATAGGCCTTATCCACGCTATCGTGCACTGCTCGCGAATGACTGACAAGTTTCGCATGCTAAAATTAATTGTTATTTCCTTTTAACGTATATTCTTTGTTGCTGGGTAAAAGTGGGATGCCTGATAAGTTTACCAAAGAGCTCGTAAAATAATTTCATTCCATATTCTTTTTTGACGAATAAGAAAAATAATATAAATTATATTTTAAAATCTACTTTTAGTTAACTTATCAGGTGGATTGTCCCAAAGTACATATAAATAACTAGCTAAAACAACTAACTCGAGATATCTACTATAAGATACATATTTGCCGTAGTATCAAAAATCAGGCTTATGTAAATATAATATGGTATAGATTTTCTCCATAGTCGTAATATTGCCGGATGTTTTCTTTACGACGATCAACATTATGTATGATAATTTTTATACGGCTGACCGCTGACAAAACACTCCTGCGATCGTGCTCGATACGGTTCGTACATCAACACAAATGAGCCAGACGCTGTTCGATACACGATATCGCTTTGAAAAAACCTTTGATCGAATTTAATGAGAGTTCTACATCATTTTACAAGAACGTTATCATCGTATTTGGCAACGGTTTTAATCCGAAATTTGTAAAAACAAATCTATGTACACGTGCGATTATCGTGAGCCGAACTTCATCGGCATCAACGTCAGTAATCGACCGGCGGTTTTCCCAGAACAAAAACTGGCTGTACAGCATTGCATAAACAAAACCTATGTGCGCAGATAAAAATGCAAACGAACGATAAGAGACCTCTTACTTCGGCGCAGGAGGAGCAGCGCAACGGCCTAATCGTCACAACGTCCGCGCGATAATATATAAGTATCCGTGAATGCAACTGTGCAAAAAGTCACGACATCGCGGACGTAAAATATCGTCTCGAAAGAAAGCATTGTTTTCCGCGACAGCCGGTGCATCTGTCTTTATCCGCCGATTCTTCGGCAAAATAATGGAAAAAAAGGGCAGAGAAAACTGGTGCACCACCCTTGATACACGCGCAAGCACGAAAGACGTGGTACACGGCTCGTTAGCTCTTGGCTGTTTTCCGGACGCGCCCGATTGCATTGTTGTCTTGTCCCAGAGAGATCACTGCCGAGGGTATCGGCCTTCTCGCTATCTGTCTATACCGCGCGGGCGAGAGAAAGACAGACCGACGCGCGATAGAGCGGCAAAGTGCAAGGATCTCTCGTCTAGCTCCTTCTCTCTCTCGTAGGCTATGTGCGCGTCTCCTTTCGCGTAATTTCTCCGCGTCAGAAGGGGGATGCTTATATATACCTATACCTACGTCTCTGGCGGAAAATAGAAAAGAGAGAGAGAGATGCAGAGTTGTAGCGACCGCGGTGTGCGCTATGGGTTTGCGTTTAAGATTCCCGGCGCAGGTCGATAAGGAAATACTTTGATCTTCGACGCGAATTATTGCGCCGAGTCTCGGGGCCCCTCTCTTCGTGTAGGTATACGAACGCTTGTGCGCGCTCTCCCCGCGGTGCGCGAGCTGCGAAATTTATATTCGCGCGCGATATGTTCCGCGCGTACAAATGGAATCGTCAATTCTTATCTTGCACGGCGTTCGTATATATATTGTATATACACACACAACGCCCCGTGAGAATTTGCCTATTCCGAGCTTGAAGCGCATCTCTGCACTGCTGATGTTGCTTCCTTCGGGAACCGCGTGTATGTAATTTATTTATTCTAGGTTGTTGTATATAGCTTTGCACCTCTTTGCATTTGATCGATAGGAGAAGAACAAAGGTATTGCGGTCAGCTGATCAAACTCAATTTCTCTTTTCTCATCGGGGTATCTATATATAGGATTATTCATCGTATTGATTTTTTATAAGATGAGTTTTATTTATGTAGGATAGAATTAGAGATAGAATAAGTATTCAAGACTGTGAAATAATTAAATTTGAGCTGAATTTTGCATAAATACTGTTTAATAGGAAACGCAAAAAATCAAATACATACCCATGTGTGTTATCTATTGATAGATCTGTAATTTACTCCGGGCAAGTTAATTCGACACGAAGTATCATTTTAAATTTTGGTATAAATTCTGCACGCTAGATGAGCGACTGCAAAACCCTAATCACCAATAAAGTCGGATCTGCTATAGCACTTTGAATGCAGCCGACGTAGCGGTGAGTGTATAGCTATTCCGGTGCTAGCACAACTTCATTATCTCTTCAGCTACAAAGTTGAAGAATCTCGAAGTAATCGAGAATGTAGAAATATAATCTTTGAATCCCTTGTACAATTTGATCGTTCGAGATAATCTATTTTATCATTGAACGATCTCGAATAATCGACTCCATCTGGGATCTCGAAAGGAGTGAAAAAAATGAAGACTATAGTTATTACAAATTAAGGAAGTTTTAAGGAATATCTTATACCGTTCTTTTGTCTATTGGAAAATGCTAAATGCTTTAGGATGTAAATGGCAGTATTAAACCATGCATAAATTTAAATTATTTTTAATGTCAATCAGTAGTGTTATATTAGAAACATGTTTATCCTACACTAATGCCAATTCGATACTTTTACCCAATGTATAAATTGGCTTTTTTATGTAATAATTGATGTTAGTTATAACACTTTTTGTACAAATATAAATGACAAAAGAAACGTTTCCACCTAGAGTTGAACAGGAAAAAGGTAAGGTTTGAATGAGAAGAAAAACTATTATATAAAATTTTTTTATTTAATTATTCAATTGTTTTCATAAACTTTGCACAAGACCTTATAACAATCGATAGTATACTTTAGACATGCAAACAATAATTCGCATACCCAAAAAGTGAAAACTGCTCCCCTGACCGTTCTCTAACAAACTGAAACTCAGCCTTCCGCGCTCTCATCAGTTGACGCTCTTGATTATGCGCATCCTCTCGCTTCACTTCGGCTCTCCCGTACCCTACAACTCGACTGGCGCAGGGCCGCGTGTCAACAGGTGGCCGTTCGGATGCAACGTGCGCGCGCGCGACTTGTCGTTTATACCGGCGCTGCACTTGCCGCCGCTGCTTTGCGCTTCGACACTATATATACCTGCAGTGCTGCTGCTGTTGTTTGCCTTCCGCTGCCGCCAGTTTGCCTTATACTGCTGCATACGCCGTTTGAAAGCGCTTATACGCTCTCCATCGATTGTCTCCTTTCGCTGCAACTAAACTTCAGTCAACGTTTTTCTGATTTATTCACAGTTTTCTGAGCGTATAGAGTTTCATGAATAAGTGGTCGATGAAAATTCATGTTTTTTTTTTTTTTTTTTTTTTTTAAGCAGGGATAATGTTTCAATTCAGAATTAAAAATGATACGATTATATTGAATAATTACATACGAAGCGTTATTCGAAAGGTATTTAAAAGCAATGAAAATTGTTATTTTTTACAGCTACACGCCGAGTCCGAGATAGCCCATTATCATGATTAATATCCTAAACATCATATGCACGATATCCACAGCATTGAATTCCACGCTGCAATGTTTATCGAAAAATTTATGCAACGTATATTCGAAGACATCCATAAAGGCAGCAGCAGCAGCAGCCGGCTGCAAACAAATTTCCCTTACAACTCCGCGTTATCTCTTCCAGAACCGAGCAATCTGCGCCTACATCGGATGCCGCGAATACCTAATGAAAGTGCTAATTAAGCACCATACGCGCGATGACTAATCATCATCGCGAGGCGATTCAACGCTTCTCGAAACCCGTAAACACCGAATCCTATTGAGACTGCGCGCGGGAAAATCAAAGCGGCATTAATATGATGGTTGGAGGAAGCAGCGTGTAAAAGTAAATAAAACACGCCCGTGCGAACAACTGCGGCTAGTATAGTCTCTTTCGTCGAGAGTTCCGAGAGCCTGCGCGAGTGTATGTGCGAGAGAGAAAGGGTATATACATACACACACATCGTTTCTCTCTCGCGGCGACTTATCGCACGCGCGCGCGCACACACATGATGGAGGCGCGTATGTTTTATGGGCTGCACTTCCTCCCGCGATGGAAAGATAGACGCTCTCTCGAGTCTCGCACTCTCGGTCCCCCTTTCTCATCGGTTATTTGCATTATCGGGCCCCGATCGATTCGACGAAAAAGCTCTTTGACCGCTCGCTCGCTCTCTGCGCCGACGTTTTTTCTCTCCCCCACCCCTCCTTTTTTCGCAATCGCGATCAATCTTAGATGGCGCGATCGGCAGCGCGCCGTCGTTGAAAGCCATCGAGAGTCTGCGAAATTATGTCTCGTTATACGTGTTGTTTCTTTTTTAGTGCCGTGTGTGCCACCCATTGAAAACGCAGCGAGTTATTGTCGCGGCGCGAGGCTTTGTTTAGGGAAAAAAATGTATTATACACGTGTAGTACTTTTTAGACATACACGTATATAGTTATATTTCGAATACAAATGAAACTTTTTTTAAACAAAATAATAATTAAATACGATTACATGTAGGAAATCCATATTTATAGAGGGTAAGAAATACTGCTATTTGGCGGTATTTCAAAACAAAGATAGATAGACGACGCAGGGTATTAATTTAAAAACTAATTTGAAGTGGATAACATCGCAATTATATCGAATTCCGATAACCTTTGAAAATTATCAAATGGAGCCCCTATCGGGCCACGTTTTGCATTCAAACGCGCGCACAATCTTGAAATATATTACAATCGCCGTGGCTAAAGCAAAGCTCGATGCAGATGCGAGGCAACAAATTAAGATAGTATCGCATGCGGAACAGAGAGAGAGCGAGAGAGAGAGAGAAAGAATCACGCGGCCGACCATCGGTGCATCTGTTTCACTTATCGCGCCGCGCGTCTGCGACTGGAAAAAAAAGTCCGCCTTCTGCCTTTGTAAAAGATAGCACTGCGGGAGAAAAAAGAAACGCGGGCACGAGTCGATCGGCAAAAAAGAATCGATGCAAACAAGTTTTTCGCCCGCAATCGCGAGAACTGTGCGCTGTGTGTATGCACTCGCAGGGCAAGATCATCGCGTCCGGCGAGAGCGCATCATGTTATCGGTGCATGCAGCTGATACTGATTGATTGTACGTGGCTGCGCTGCGTATACGGACAGTTTGTTTACAAGAGCGAGATGCGACTGCTGCTGCAGCGATTTTCTCATGCACAGACGGATATATTATATAGCTACTAGCTGATTGTCGGGAGTAAAGATGATTGTTGGAAATTGTTTTCGTGAGGTCGCCATACTACCAATTCGAGACTCGGAATCGAAGAGTCATTATTATAACTTTTTTCGTTCAAAATTATTTACATGGGATCTATCTGAAGTTATTTTTATAGGAAGAATTGGAAATCCAAAACATTTTATAACTAACAACTGACTATTTTAGAAACTTGCTATAAAATGGAAATTTATCTTGATCAGTTTCTAGCTCCCGATGAAACGCCTTTTATCCTATTATTTGGCCATTTAATAGATTGAAAAATAGAATGAGTTTCTCGATGACAAGCACAAGCTTGTTCTTGTGTATTTTAAAGGTATTAGAACTGATCAGTTTTTTTAGTCTGGAAATGGCTAGCAGAAGACTTGATGTTATGACAAGGAGTGAGAGAGACAGAATCAGATGGAGAAATAAAAGTTTTGCTGATTATTCATAGAAGGAGTACAACAAATGATTTTTTAGTTAATGTTATTTATTTATATTTTGGTAAGCTATCCAAAATGCATTTTAATGCTCTTTCATACGTACGATAGAATTAGTAAGAAAATCAAATACGAATATTTTGTTGTGACAAAATATCTAAGAAATAGGCAAATAATGTTTGAAAAATCGTTTCATCATAGCCATTAATTAGCCAGTTTTACTAGCTATTTTCTAACTTCTTGGCCATTTCATACACTGAGAGAAATGTTTAGGAAAATTTACTATAAATGTAAGAAAAATTACTATGTTCGATAGGAACTTTGGGACAGACTCGAATTATCATAAAATTTACTACAATTTATAGTAAAAATTGCTATGTACATAGTAAAAATTACTCAAAACATAGGAATTTTTATTATAAATTGTAGTAAATTTTATGATAATTTAAGTCTGTCCCACAATTACTATAAATATAGTAATTTTTGTTACACCATTTTTCTCCGTGTATAGATGAATTTCTACCAGAGAATATAAACGTTTAAACTAAAGAAACAATGATCTCCCTATGTATTCGGCAGATTTTTCGAATGTTATATAATTATCTTATTTGCTTTAATTCATTCAAACAATCGTCGGAGAGCATTCGCGTACCGAGTTTATCAAGTAACAACCTCTTGAGCGTAATCTCTCCACTATTAGCATATTATTACATTTAATTGTGAACTGCGCGCGCGCGCGCGCCCTCTGCAGCGGTAATTATCTCGAGAAAGAAAAAACAACGGCAAAACAAGCGAGCAGTCGCAGATAAGAAATCGGTCCCCCTGCCTTGCAGACTAGAATTTTTTTCCAAAAGATAACGAACCTGCGCGCGGAGTTTATTATATATAGGGGTCCGATGTAGTTTCACTCATTTCCGTCGCGATCGCACTCGCGCAGAAAGCGATGGCGATAGCGCCTCGCGCATACACACATACACATAGATAAAGCCGCGCGTGTGTGTGTGTGTGTGCGCGCGACTCGGAACCGCAGACTTAACACCTGTCCCTGCGTTGACGATTGCGCCCGCACGTTGTACGCGTTTCTAAAACTTGCAAGCGCTGGTGTCCTTTCTCTCTGGCTCTTTCTCTCTTTCGGGCAGCTGATGTACGTCGAGCTCGTGCTGGTACACGCCGTTGTATATCTACATATTTATATATAAACATACGATTTTGACGTGTTACATGCGTTTAAAGGTGAGTTGGGATTAATTATAAGTTCAAGCCTCGTTAATCGCGCTATACGTTACAGAAACCCTTTCTAAAATTTTGAGACGAAGAACACAGTATGATATTCTATTTCATTGAAACAGGTAAAAATATGAGGTAATGGTAAATTATCAGTAGTGGTTACTCATATACGTTATACACTGCGCAATTACCGATATTCACTGATTTTTCAAATTTATTTTCTAACATACACATTTTGGGGGGAGGTATCTTATCAGAATGTTAAAATGTTTTTTCAGAAAATATACTATCGTTTAAAGTATTTTCCGAATCCAATACTGTGAATTCCGAACATGAGCTATTCAGAACACACAAGGGATTTTTTTTCGAAAAAAAATATCAGAAAAATTTGCGTCTATAAAAATTTAAACATTGTATAAAATTATAAAGATACTTTCTACTAGAAGAATAAAATTCCGAAAAATGTAAAACATTCATTCCTATATGATTTTTAGCTAATTTTTCGACGTTATAGCTTTTTTAAATCACTGCATTTTCTACAATTTAATCATTAGGCAGAAATGGCATACGAAAAATTGATATCACATATCATATAAAAATAATTTAATGAAAATATTATGGCCTTCTTGCCAAATTTTTTCGAATTTTTATACATTATACATTTTTAAACATTCGCAGAATTTACCCTTCTATCATAAGATATTCTAATTTGTTTTTTTACCTTTCTGAGAAAATACCCGTCTAACATTTGACCATTCTGATAAAATATCTCCCCCCACACATTTTCTGTAATATTTTAGCAGAGGCACTTTCTTTCAAGTGGAGTTTTGAAAATACGAAAATCGATTGGTAATTATGACAAATGAGATACAGAAATCTGTAATTTCTGTAATTGAGTAAGGCCTCTCCTATAAAGTTCAGCGAAGGAGAGAGCGCAACTCTGTCGGCGGCGCGACGCGGGCAAAGGCCGCGCGGCGAAACAGTATCGCTCGCGCAGGAGTCGGAGGTACAACGTCGTCGTGCCGCGCGCGGCTTATCGGCTAGAGCCCCTGGCCGCTATCGCCATACGGGCCGCTAATGTCAGCTTATCGGGAAAGCTGGCCGGGAGGAGGGGGCCCAACTCTCCTACACGCGCGCTATAGCTCCCTTCGCGGATTTCCAGCGACGACGACGGCGACGCACAAAGACTTTCTAGTCCCGCTTATATACGCGAGCGCGAGCGCGCATCCACCTAGCCGCACTTCCTGTCCTTTTTGCCGCAGTTATACACACACACACGTGTGTGCAGATGCCGGCGGCGCCGATAGCGAGCGCACAAGACACTTTTGCCCGCGCCAAGTGAAAACGAGCATTTCACGCTTCGTTTAGCGCGCGAGCACGCCTTTGTCATCTTCGCGCGCCGCTTCGCAACTTGCGCCCTCATTACTTTATTTTCCGCGCGCGGTTTCTCTTTTTTTTTCATTTGGCTAGTCTATTGTTCAAACTCGCGCGACCTGCCTGCTTTATTTGATTTTGATGGAAGATTATAAGACTTTCTGTCAACGATGTTTACGTCAAATTTTTCTTTGCAAAGTGTGTCACGCTATAATTGCATCTGACTGTTTCTCTTCAAAAGTGTGTGCACACGATCTTTGTATATTGTTCAAAATAAGAGTAAATAAATCTCACGTCGAGTTCGTTGGCTCAACAAGGAATTAAAACAGACTGGCAGCACTTACTGCGCGCGCAACAGTTTGAAAATTTCATTGCGAAACTTTAGTAACCCTGACGGTGTACAAGGCTATAGTATTATACCGTCGTCGTTGTCCTCAAGCGCGCGCCACTAGTATGTTGCCTTTCCGCCGCGCTGAATTCATTCGCGCGCTCATACACGCGATTCGACGTCGCGAGTGTCGTGTCCTTACGATAAAGAAGCTCCTGCGCTCGGCCTTATCTAGTTTCCGCCTCGTTAAGAACACTGCCTCGTCATTGGCCGGGACTTCCGCAATCTGCGACCAATAGAGGCGTGCGCTCACACACTCAGACACAGATATACATACGTAGCGAGCTTATCGGCATCAGTTTCTCCTTATCTCTTGGGGTGGGAGGGGGTGCTCGGACGATGATAACGCGAAGGACGCACCTTTGTGTCGTCTGCTGCTGCCGCGCACACCTTTGCACAGCCGTATACATGTGTGAATGTAAGCGCGTAACGACACTACGCGCTCTAAGTCTCACCGATCGAAACTCGATCCTCTGAGCGCTATTCACTTACCGAGAAAAAACTGCGGGAATCGGATATAATCTATGTCACTGTATATCGTCTGCCGGCTGTCTTAGCGGAATTCAGGGGTCCCTTGCCAACAACAAATCGCATCGGCTTGATTAATGTCTAAATTATTATTGTGATTAAAAATCTTATGCATTTTTATATTTACAGAAAAATAATAAATAATACACAAGTTACAAAAAAATTAATTTTCTTAAATTGTTGACGGAACGGTCACCTCTACGAATCTAAACATCAGGCTGTCCAGCAACTTTACGTAAATCTATACTTAGCGAATGTGCAGAATATATTCCTCGGTTATCATACGCTTTAATCTTAAAATATGTCATACTTTTATCTAACCGTACTTTCGTTGCATAAGCTAAGCTGATTAGAACGTTAAAGTGCGATTGTCAGAAATATACTGCGCACACACACAGACACATTCTCAATTAGCTCGAATCATTAAGTCTTTGAGTTTGAAAAAGCAGCCAGTGAAAAATGTGTACCCTCGATGCAAGAGGCTTCACACATCAGATTAACTTTATCTCGACTTCTTTATTTTCTCGTCGGCTCTAATTTCCAACACCTCGAGACTCGACTTGAGAAATATCGAAGCCGAAAAGGGGTATATACATATGGGAGCGTCCAGCAGAAACGGGCCACCGAACGCGCACGGTGCCTTTTTTCGCGTAAAAGGCGCTCTGTTTAACTCGTTCATAATCGTATGCTGCGTCTTTGAAAAAAAAAACCAAGGACCTATATCGATAGATTTTTTCCTGCTCTTTCCAATGGTGCCATTGTTTTTATTGCGAAACGCTTTCTTCCGGACGAAAACTCGAGTTGAATATTGAAAGCCATTTTTCTCAAAGTATATCATGTTTTGTTTCAAAATAAACTACACCATTGGAAAGTACAACTCTTAAGCTTCAAAACCCTATCTTGGAGAAGTTGGAGAAATAAAGGGTTTAAAAGTAACAACATGAAAAAGACAACGCCGAAGGTCCGCGCGAGCCCCTCGCGCCCGTGCGTACGGCACGTTTAAGTGCACGCTCTATTCAATTCGCTAATAATCGTGTACCAAGTCTCTGAAAAAAGAACTAAGGACATATATCGATAGATTTTTTCCTGCTCTTTCCAATGGTGCTATTATTTTTATTCCGAAATGCTTCTGTTCGGGAGTAGTACCCGAAGTGCCCGCTAGATGGCAAGCACCAAGCGCGCTACCTTCAATGAAAAACATCACCCCGCGGGCTTAAATAGAGGCCTGCGTCGCCCACTAGCCAGGTGCTTTATCCACATGCCTTATTATTTTGCCCCTTTGTCTTATTGCCTTAATAAAAAAAGCTTAATAAAATGTCTAACATTTTAAATCGTTGCTGTAATCCATTTGATGAAATAAAGCATTCATCGAAACTTAGGTTTGTTTCCGATAAACTTAGAGCTTGTTATCCGCATTTAACTGATAGAGACAAAATATGCGATTCTTGTCGAATAAAATCTAATGCTCAGATTGAAGAAGAGAGTGAGATTTCAATAGAAGATTCTAAAGAAATTATTTTTAATTTGAAAAAATTGTTGAATGACCAAAATTTGACAAAAATGGAAAAGATATTACTTTTGAAATTACTTCCTAAAAACTGGAGCACTCGCAAAGTAGCTAGATTTTCGAACTTGTCTCGTCGATTTTCATCGAAATGTAAATTATTTGCTGTTGATGCTGAGTGGCATTTTCATGCAACAGCCCACGGAAAAAATGCATGTGATGGAATAGGTGCTTCCGTGAAAAGCAATGCCAGAAGAGAAAGTTTACGGTAAGTATCCGACAATTATATATTGACGCCCCAAGATTTATACAAATGGGCAACTGAGTATTTCAAAAATATTGAGTGCTTTTTTTCATCAAAAGACGATTACTTAAAGGCTACAGAAAAGCTACAAAACAGGCTAGCCTCAGCTAAGACAATACCTGGAACTCAATTGTTTCATTGTATTAAATTATTAAATGATGCCAAAAAGTTAGAACTTAAAAGATTTTCAGCGTCAGAAGATTCTCAATTATATCCACCGATCAAAAAAGAAAAAGTACTTAAAACTCAAATAAAGAAAGAAGCGGATGTCGCAAAAAGGACAATTCTTATAAAATCAAAAAAATGTAAAAAAATTAGAATTTAAAGGAAAAGGTAATATTGTTATGCCAGATTAAACAATCTATAAGATTATTTTAAATTTCTGTTTCACTGCTTTCAGTGCGTTCATGGATATTTTTATGTTTAATATATTATGTTTTTCAAATTTTGTTATATAAATGAACAAAGTTCATTGTAATATTATACTAACTGTTACAACTAGATCCACAAAATTATGTCCACGCATTGGCATTGTAAGTTACAAAACATTTTATATTTACAAAAAAGAAAGGGCGAAATAGCACATCGCGTGTATTAATCCGCCCTTGAGCATAGCGTAAAAAGTTCAGGCAGCCGCTGTCTTTTTGATCTTACTATTTTTGAACTTTTCATGTTTCAACTTAAAAATATAATATTTTATAGTTTAAGACTTGTACTTTTGAAGAATATAATTCATTTTGAAGAAAAGACTGATATTTTATTGAAAAAATAGAGTTTAAACATTCAAATGGAATTTTCAACTAGAAGGAAGCATTTCGGAATAAAAATAATAGCACCATTGGAAAGAGCAGGAAAAAATCTATCGATATATGTCCTTAGTTCTTTTTTCAGAGACTTGGTACACGATTATTAGCGAATTGAATAGAGCGTGCACTTAAACGTGCCGTACGCACGGGCGCGAGGGGCTCGCGCGGACCCTCGGCGCTGTCTTTTTCATGTTGTTACTTTTAAACGCTTTATTTCTCCAACTTCTCCAAGATAGGGTTTTGAAGCTTAAGAGTTGTACTTTCCAATGGTGTAGTTTATTTTGAAAAAAAACATGATATACTTTGAGAAAAATGGCTTTCAATATTCAACTCGAGTTTTCGTCCGGAAGAACGCGTTTCGCAATAAAAGCAATGGCGCAATTGGAAAGAGCAGAAAAAATCTATCGATATAGGTCCTTGGTTTTTTTTTTCAAAGACGCAGCATACGATTATGAGCGAGTTAAACAGAGCGCCTTTTACGCGAAAAAAGGCACCGCGCGCACTCGGTGGCCCGTTTCTGCTGGACGCTCCCATATACGGGCACGTATGTGAGTGGTAGCGAGACGGAAGGTCTCTCGACGCACACGCAGAGAGGTGTATTATAGAGTGAGAAATCTGAAAATCAGCAGCCGCCAATTATAATCTGGTCCTCTCGATTCCAGTCGTTTTCTCCCTTCTCCTCCCCTCTTCTTTCGCTCCGTACTTCTCATACCTCTTCATCCATCTTGTTCTCTCTCTCTCTCTCTCTCTCTCTCTCTCTCTCTCTCTCTCTCTCTCTCTTTCTCGTTCTCTTACGGTTTCCTATCCTGTATTGCGCGCCCCCATACACTTCGTGCGCACCTCACCTCGTTGTGAGAGAAAGAGAGAGAGAGAGAGAGAGAAAGAGAAAGAAAACCGTTGAGGGGCCGCGATATCTGATTTTGTGAGAGAGGTGTTAATTCTCACTCCAGCCACCACTTCGCCCCCTTCCCTTTTCGCCCTCTTTCTCTCCGCTTCAGTTGGTTGTTTTTGCTTGGAAGGAGAGAGAGAAAGAGAGATTCTCTTGGGTTGAAAGCAACAGTGTGCATGCTCGCGGCGGGTGTAAACGATATTGTTTTTTCTCCCGTATAACATTTATTTTTGTTTGCTATTTCATGTAGCTACGAATTGCGATGAATTGATACATCTCGCGCGCAGATGGTTCATTCGAAGCTTTTAATTGATTTTTACGTGCGTGCACGTCGATTTGAACAAACGCTGTACTACGACAACACGGATTGGGGATTTACGAACGATATTGTACGTTTTGAATGATTCATTGTTTTTTCCTCTCGAAGATTAAAAGTTATTGATTGTCAACTAGAATGATAAATATAATATATATTTATAATATTATAATATATGTTTATAATTTGCTTTGTTTCCACAAATGGTCAACTCATTTCGCTCATAATCAATGATAAAAATAAAAATGAAATTAATATAAAAATCATTTTTGATCCATATATATAAGAAAAGTATTATGAAAACGATGAGCTACGCAGTTTGGACACAATAAAATAGTTCATTTACACTGCAGATAATTATATAAACAACAAGAATCACGATAAATTAAGTGAACGTGAGCAAAAATCTGTATGAATATTTATAAATAAGGATTTTCACGTTTCGAAAGTTCTTTATATCGCGGATAACGTTGAACAAATGTATTCCGGAGCATTTTGGATAAACGATTGACGTATCTTTATCGACGCCTGCAGTCTGCCTGAATTTAACACAGTCAACAAACAATCGCGAATCCGCTATCTTCTGGTAATTGCACTTCGGCGCATCGATAAATTAAGAATATTTCTGTTTGCGCCAGAACCGCGCATGCCGATAGGGCTTATAAGAATTGCGTCGTGACAGGTCGTATTACATACAACTAAGAATTTAAAAAAAGCTGGGAAAATTGCAAAAACAAAATTGCACAGTCTTTGGCGCTGTAATCTGTGAACGTATTAATATATTAACACATTTTTCAATATTTTTTTCTTGCCATAATGTTCCTACATTATATCCTTATAATATTTACTTATTCGGGTTTTAAAGCATGCGAATAAGCCGTGAAATTGAATCTACGCATGCTACATAGCCGTGTTAAATATTTTCTAACATTATACCTCTGATATTAGAAATAGTCGATTATTACCAACAAACTTTTACGAGTGAAAGACAGCTGGGAAATTCGAAGCACCAGGAAAAGACACGTCGAAAAATAATCGTCGTCATTATAATCGCGCCTGGTGAAATATTACGAACGTCGACGCAAATCCGCGATTCGCAACTATCCTCGCAATTCCCATATTCAAGCGCTCTCTCACTCGCCTCTATCTCTTCCTTTTCCATAATCTTCGCGGGTGCCCGCTCGCGCGCGCCTTTCGTCCCCCGACTCCCACTCTCTTCCCTCACTGCAGCGGCGCGATATCGGTGTAAGCTGATCATTTGTTTAGGCTCGCGCAGGTATGCGCGGGATTCTCTCCCTCCTCCTCTCCACCTGCCAGTCGAAGATTCTACATCTCTCTACACCCACTATATACTCGCTGGCTCGCGAGCGTGCTCATTCTCACCCGCTAAATCCGGCTGTTACCAGGCGGAACGGACGTCTTTATTTTCCCGGCTATATTCGTCAACCGTGCGCCCTCTCTCTCTCTCTCGCTCGCGGAGGAATCCCGACGATTCCATGTTGGTATTTAAGCCGCTCGCTCAATTTATTACTCGGCGAGATAAAGTTCTTATCCCTCTCTCTTCCCTTCCCCGCCCGCGCGTCTTATTTTTCTCTTATACACACTCTCCGACTCTCCTCCCTACTCCTTCTCCCCCGTCCTTTGCCTTCCCCATCCTTATTTTCAATACCGATCAAAATATAAATCTAGCCGAGCGATAATTTGTCGAGAGAGCGCGCACGGCGCGCGTGATCGATTCACTGCCCCGATAAAATACCCGCGCTGTGTAAATATAGAAGAGAGCGAGAGAGACGAGCGCGCGCGGCTCGCGGCGAAACGAGCGATTTTTCATTAATTGGAAAAAGCTGGCCGTGCGCGAATCATTAATCGGCTCGGCCCATCGTCCCGCGCATCCATGCCTTGCTCGCTGCAGCTATATACACATACACAGACACGCAAGTCTCAGAGGAATCGCGTCAGATTGTCATCGGGCGAGTGAGCGCGCGCGCGCGCGCTGGGCTCGTCGTTAAGAAAAGCGTCGTCGCTCTCTTTCGCGAGATCTCGGGCCGATCGGCACGCGGCCGCGCGCGCGTTCGTTAGGAGAGCGACAGATCCTATCGACGCATACACGTGTGTGCACGCGCATCCGCGGGCGAAACGCCAAGACGAGTCTCCGCAGCCCCCGTCTCTCTTTCTCTCTGCCTCTCTTCCCTTCTCGCGCGTCTCGCTTCACAGAGTGTATATATATGTACGCGGAGAGCTGCCGCGAGAGAGGAGATATGGATATCGGCCGGGGAGAGAGACAGAAAGAGAATGGGAATGCGAGCGGGAGGACTGCGGATCATTGCACCTAACTTATCGCCATTTCATCATTCTTGCACGTTACCGGCACATTCGCGCCTGCATGCGATGGGGTAGCAATCGCTCACGAGATTCTATAGTTATAGCAGAAAAACACTGATGTGTATTCGCCACGTTATATAGTGCTAAAGTAACGTTTCTGATAATGTCGTCGGCACCGATATGTTTGCGAAAGTGTTCGTTCTGTTGATGCTGGAATCAGAAAAACTTATTATTGTAAACTTTATTTACATTTATTTTTAGTTTATTGTATAAGAGCAGGTTGTAGAATGTTTGATGAACGTTACCTCGACAGATACGCATTACCAGCGAAATTCGATGTTATTTTTCGATAACTTTTATCAAACTTTATTATATAATGTATAAGCCTTGTATTTATGCTTTATAATTATCGTAATAATTATCGTTGCAAAAAGGTTCTTTTCGTGGGCAATCGCTCCAATTTTATCGCGCGATAAATGCGATATACAATCTTAAAGATTATAATTATTACGCGAATTTTTTAAGCCATTACGCACGAACCTGTTATATGATACATGCATGATTCACTGCTTATTCTTTAAACTGCAGATTATAGAAATTTAGTAAGCAGAAAAGTGTAAAGTTGTAAATATATACGAAATAAAAATTAGAATGAGAAAGAACCGGCCGCATAAGGGTTGTGAGCCAAACAGGGAAAGAACACTATATAGTGTGGGTGCAATCTCGATATTATCACTCGCACTGGACCCGCCACGTGTTACGACTGCTCCACATTTTTGTCATGTAAAAGTGCCTTCGTCCAGGCTATAGAGATGCATGCGTGAGACTGCCGTATGTAGCACTCCCGTAACGTCTAATCTCCAGAAAAGTACTGATTTCTTCGAAAGCGATAGTTACATGTGGCATTAGATTTTTTATTAGGATCCCTTCTCATTGAGGAGGCGAGGCTACATCCAGACGTGTTATAGAACGCCTCTGATATAATCTTTAAATTATTATTTAATTATTTATAATATCTCATATAATTATTATTTGCGAATCAGATTGTAAAGTAAAAATCTAATCAAATAAAGTATTGCACTTTCTATATCAGAGATCCGTTCGAACTTTTTTATGAATAATGAATGTTAAATGATAGTTACTGTATGGTTCAGCTTTAGGATCGTATATGAGCTATTCTTTGATAGAAGAGCCACCCCCTGAGTCCAAAACTGTATGGCAATTAAAAAATCGTAATTAGGCTTAAAAGTTTATTAGTACTATATATTTTTTTTTGCCGTGTGGCTTTTTTAGAATTGCAATATTGCGGCTCCAAAATGGCGGCTCAAACTTGTAGTGTACGTGAAATTATCCCGGAATTTGAAAATTTTCCCGGAATGTAAAAATGTTTTCAACTGAAATAAGTATATTTCTTATGTATTTTGATGCGCTGAATCCGAATCTAAAGTTGGTTTAACTCAAGCGCCCTTAAAATTTTGACTAAATCGCAAAAACTGCTCAAAAACGTGAAAAATCGTGAAAATTACAACTCTCTAAATTCGAATAAGTGAAATTCACTTCAAATAAGTGAATATTCACTTATTATAAGTAGATAGTCGTCCACTTATTCGATAAGTGCCACTTACTCTCTAAATTCGAATAAGTGAAATTCACTTCAAATAAGTGAATATTCACTTATTATAAGTAGATAGTCGTCCACTTATTCGATAAGTGCACGACTATTTACTTATTATAAGTGAATATTCACTTATTTGAAGTGAATTTCACTTATTCGAATTTAGAGAGTAATATTAAGCATGAAAAAAACTTAGAAAAAATTTGTTTGACCTAAAATAAACATGTTTCTTATGTATTTTGATGTGCTGAATCCAAATCTAAAGTTGGTTTAGCTCAAGCACTCTTAAAATTTTGAGTAAATCGCAAAAACTGCTCAAAAACGTGAAAAATCATGAAATGTTTATTTTAGGACAAACAAATTTTTTCTAAGTTTTTTTCACGTTTTTGAGCAGTTTTTGCGATTTAGTCAAAATTTTAAGGACGCTTGAGTTAAACCAACTTTAGATTCGGATTCAGCACATCAAAATACATAAGAAATATACTTATTTCAGTTGAAAACATTTTTAAATTCCGGGAAAATTTTCAAATTCCGGGATAATTTCACGTACACTACAAGTTTGAGCCGCCATTTTGGAGCCGCAATATTGCAATTCTAAAAAAGCCACACGGCAAAAAAAAATATATAGTACTAATAAACTTTTAAGCCTAATTACGATTTTTTAATTGCCATACAGTTTTGGACTCAGGGGGTGGCTCTTCTATCAAAGAATAGCTCATATATACAACATAAATTTAAAAATTATTAACATTAATAGATACAAATAGAAAAACTAAGCCATTCCCCTTGAAATGAATGAGATGGAAACAAAAACTGGTCACTGACGGATAAACATCGCATTAACGTGACAGTATAATCATGCACGAGGCGAAATTGAATTCGAAATTCAGAGGCGCGCTAACAATATTTTTCCCTGGAAATCTCATTTTATGCGAAATTCAAAGGCGCGGGGGAATATAAAATCCATACTCGGAGGTGTCGAAAGTCCCGCGGGCGAGAATCCTATAATGTACCGTCGGACGGGGGTGGCGCGTATAAAGAGGAGGTGAAATTCGATTAACGCCGACGCAACGATAAGGCATCTTTCCTGTGCTTTCTTCGCGGGATCCTGCGGCGCGTGTGCTACCGCCTGTGCGTTATAGACCGTTGATGAGGTAAAAAAGGGGAGAAGCCACTTGTGAATGTCCACGGACGTGGAAGAGGGTGAGGAAAAAAAAGGATTCAGCCGATCGATTGTCCGGCAAGCGTACATATATGTTAGTCAATGAGTATTATTGAGTTAATGTATAAAGGCGTTATCTCGAACTATGCAGGATTATAAAATGTGTTATTTTTAATACATACTTCAACTATTTTATGGAATATACACTTCTTTTATTTCCGATATAAGTAATCATCAAAATATCTCATTTTTAATTTTTTGTTTTTTGTTTTGGTAAGTGATCACGAATCCACTCAATGTATTAAGTATTATACGTCAGGTCAAATATCTAATTTAACTGGTAAGTTTTGGTTAAAATATTGATGTTAGATTTAATATTATACTTATGTAGTTCTTTATTAGTAAATTAATGATTCTGCCATTAACACTTATGTTTCAACAAATGTGTATACTGTAGTATAGATTGTCATTTAACTATAGGTATAACTTTGGCTGGCGCGGCGCGCCCTTCATTTGTCTCTCTGTTTGTAATTTTTTTTAAATTAGACGCAAAACCGTATCTATCATCTTTAGCATTTTTCGTTGCTGTGATAGAACGTAACAATTTATCCCGTGATCGTAATTAACCAACCAAACCGCTGAAAACGGGACTTTACTCTTCCAATCATCATTTTTTAAGAGAAGAAGGGAATTCATTTGTGTAATATTATTTTATAGTTTATAAAGTTTTTATAGCTGAAAATTGAAGATATTATAAATACTTTTACACAGTCTACAAATAATAAATATATACGTAAACATTATCTTAAATTAAATTCAAAGTCCTTCCTAATTTTCTGAATAGGAGACATACAGAACAGTGAGTATAATGCTCATATTCACAATAAAAATCCATGAAATCAAGACAACAGTACCACTTAAGCATCTAGAAAAAAAAACCGGAATCTCGCTTATGCACGCTATAAATACATTACCATACCGTACAATTGCCAGGCTGTGCACATAGTGTCCAGCTTCCACTCTCTCCTCTCTCTCCCGAATTATACGCCAAGGAGATAAAGCTCGCGCAATTTCCTAAAAACGCGCGCGGCGCTGCACATTGGAGTGCGCGCAAAATAGCGCAATATCTTACGAGCGGCAAAATTTCCTCCCCCAATATCAATGAGTTTTTACGCTCGTAGTCTTCAGTTCAGCGGCTCGCGTAATTACAGCGAGGCGCGGGTAGCTCTCACATACACACACACATACACACACACACGTTTGAGAGGTAACCCAGGTCATGTAGGAAGTTGGTCGCTGCAGTGTGCGGGATGCGCTCGCGTACGTACGTAGAGACACGTACGTGCAAGGAGGGGGGAGGCGAAACGGCGGAACGGCGCCGGGAGAGAGGAATACGGAAGAGGAGGATGCCGGCTCGTTGTCATGCAGGATGCGGGGGATGAATCCCCGTCTCTAGATCACAACCCGGCGCACTTCATTTCCGCGTCTTACAGCCAGCCGGCATTTCGAAGGAAATGAAAACAATGAGATACAGCGGTCATCCGTTACTCTCTCTCTCTCTCTCTCTCTCCCTCCCTCCCGCCTTTCTTTGTCTCTCTCGCTCACTCGCTTGTTCCCTTTTGCGCGCGCCTCTTAACTCGCATTTATATTACTTAAGCGATTCGCGGCGGTCGGAGGGAGAGAGCGAGAGCTACTTCGCTTTTCCTCGTGCGCGAAACTCCCTTTGGACTCGCTCATGCGGATATGAGGGAAAGGGGCGGGAGAATGCGACGGAGGCGTTTTAAATGATTAAACCTTGTTTTTCTCTTTTCCGTGCGCCCGCGTACTTTTATATCTTGGGGATGGTACGCATGCTATACTTTCCTGCTTTTTTACTTAACCTGATATTATAACTATACATTTATCCAAAAATTAATCTATTAAGTGTCAATTTCGAAATCGCTATTGTAAATCCATAATAAATTACAGTAAAAACTAATAGTACAATACATAAAATTTTTAGTTCATTGTTCAAAGAAAATGACAATATTTAATTAATAAAATGAGATTACAATGGTTTATTGCTTAAAAATGTTATAGTAAACGTGAGAATGTTTGTATTGGTGAAATTGTTTACTCGTGTTCTCAAAATCATAGACACCCACCGACATAGTGCATCTTTCCTGACAACTTCAACCGAAGGGTCACGACAGAACACTAGAGGGGTGGGCTCGAAAAAGTCTGCAAAATGCAGCGCCACACACTGCTTCCGCTCACATCGTCTCCCTCGCTCGGACGCGCCGGATAAAACGTTATCTCACTCGCCTCCTGTGCGCTGTATTTCGCGCGAGAGACGATGAAGCGCGGGCGAGGGTAAGAGCGCTAATCAGATAAAACGCCTCAAAAGTAGCGGTGCGCCGTTACAGCTGGAAAAAACTTGCGCCCGCCGCTGCGTATAACATGTTAGTCGCGGCCAACCAGCGCCAGAGTAGGACGTTATTTACCACTTTTCCCGTGCCCGATATCGTCCCTGATTTTTTAACCCAACCCTCTCGTTATGTCTGCTCCGCGATAGCGCAGCGTAACCGCTCGGTTTTGTTTTTTCTTTCTTTTTTGTCGTTTCCTTTTTTCGGTGACCATACGTTCGTGCGCTTTCCTTTGGCGGTTCCGTGCAACAGCGCGTTCGATTTAGCAAAAGCTCCCGAGCTTAAAGCGAGTTAAGCCGGAGTTTCTTAATTGTCGCTGATATCGTCGCGTGGCAATGTTATATTACAGATTAATTGCGCTGATTTACCGTGAGATTTCTGTCTTTCATTCGAGCGAGTGTCGTGTGTTATGAAATTTATGCCACATTATATACAACACGCCTCATATCAGATGACAACATTAAAACTGAACAGCAGGTAAAAGGCCCTTTTACCCCTTGACAGTATATACATTAAAAGTTGGCGATATATAGGATTACTTTGATTCCTTCGGCGAAACTATATATATCCGTCGAGTGCAACAATCAATCACGGGAGAACTCCAAGAGTTGGGAAGCGCGCGCTCGACGTGTAAGCGAAACAGCATATAGAAGCACGGCGCGCGCTCCGTCATTTTCCGGAGACAAGTGCAAGTACTCTTGCCGGGGCGGGGCGCGCGACGATTCCGAAAGAGCCCGCGAGGAGCGCCGAAGGAAGCCCCGGCGTGTACGTGCTCTGTGTCTCTGATTTCATAATTTCCGCTCCGACGCTGCGCCGCACGCCTTGACGTATATACTTGTTCTCGAGACAAGGATGATGAAGGCGCTGATAGAAAGAGAGGGGGGGGGGGAGAAAGGATGATCGAGGGGCGAGTCCGAAAAGACGTCCGTGATAATAATGAGGCGTTGAACGCGTGTATATATATATGAGTTGGTAAGAGCGATGATCGGCGAGAAGTCGATCTCGGGCTTCGTTACGTGCTTTTGTCGCGAGGCTCTCGCGCCTGTCTAAACATTTCGGAGCCGGGATTTCCTTGTGGGTGGTATATATCAGCGCTCGCTCGCGAGGGGCGGCGTTCCCGATGAGCGCGCGCTTATACTTTCAACCGAGGATGATGGTGGGAGGATATGACAAGGTGACTGTGTCTTTTTAGCTTTATGACGAATAAAATTATAGGGCAAGTATGTGGGGCTTTCGAAGTGCCTGTTTAATAATATAAATGTGGCAATTCTAAAAGTATGGTTGTAATGAAACGAAGATTTTTTTTCTTTTCGTCAACGGTCCGGGCATATCTTCAAGACAAAGTCGAATTATTTACTTGATCGCATGTGGAAGTGCTGAAAGGAGTTTCTTAAAAAAAAAATGTTATACTCACATGAAATAATAACTTTTTACGTTACAATTTAATTAGCATATCGTGTAAAAGGGTGTTAGTAAAATTTTGCAAATGGAAAGGACATGCTGGAGTACAATCCAATAAAAGCGTGTAAGAAATTATTCGAACTTTTATAAAATAAGATAACGCAGGTATTTACAAAAAATCAATTTAATGCGACTAATGAAAAACGAAAAGTATACCGACCCATCAGTTAAGCTTAATACCTTGATAAAGTTAATAGGCTGCCTTGTCTACCTAAGATTAAGTAGTCGGGATATAAAGGCACTTATCAAAGTAATTTTAATTTTTCCACTTTTTAATATAATTTATAGCAAGAAAACTGGTTTGTCCCATATATTTATCAGACGTTTAGGGGATTGCCATTTTATAATAAATTAAAGTATCAGATTTCTCTTTTTCAATTTTAAGTATATCCCGTCAATTATTTATAGAATATTAATATACGTGTTAAAGTGAGGTGTACAATAGATTGTTTTATGAAACAGATAACGTTTTTATAATAAGAGAATACACGTGCATAATAAGATGACTGATTTAATTCAGTTTCATCCGCGATTGTGAGAAACTCATCGTATAATATCACATAAGCGTGCGATTTTCAGAGCCAATAGCCATAATATAGTCATGAACAACGGAGCTGCAAATTATTAAGTCTGTAAAAGGATGTACGATGAAGCGGTTGAAAAAAATGAGCGCCAGACAGTCATTGACGAGGCTCGATAGTCGCCGGGCATTGTAGTCGTGTTAAACATTGTTTAAAAATGAGGCGAGCGAACGCGCGCGCAACTACAGCCGCACACTCGCACACACACGCACGCGCGCACAGTTGATTATAGAAAATCGAACAAAAAGCCCTGGCTGCTGCTGCTGCGGCGGCGCTCGCGGAGAGATTCGCCGGGCTTATCGCGCTGTCGGAGGCTTTTAGTTTTGACGCGCGTTTCCCTCGCGAGTCGCGCATTGTGAGCTCGCTCGCTCGCGGGAATAGTTGCAATGAAAAAGGCCCGCTGCTGCTGGTATACTGCACTCGCCAGGCAGTAATCCGCAATGGATATCTCGCGGCTGCCGCTCGCGAGCATCACTCGCGCGACGACAGGGTTTTTCAATTGGCTATTCGCGCCGGCCGCCACCGCAGCAGCCGCGTCACACACACACATACACATACGTCAGCTGCGGCGGCTTTGTTAGCGACTGTATATCCTCGTCTGTTGCCGATGATCCTCTTTCTATACTCTCCGCTCTGCCGCTGCTTTCCCGCGCGCTTCCGCGTTTCTTTTCTGCTGCTCTTTCCTCTCCCGTTCTCTCTCTTTACTCGCGAACAAAAAATATTATCAGCTGGAGAGAGCATTGTGTGAAACCTCGGCGCGTGAGCGATGCATTCGATTTCATTTAAAATTAACGTTATTCAGTGTTATGACGTTCAGGAGAATCGTTTAACAGAGCCTACTCGATCGTTTTCAATCTTTTCAAGTTTATATCATACGTAATATATGTCCAAGAAGGGACTACACATATAAACAATCAGATACATCTATACAGTCATACACAATTTTCAAAATTTACTTTGCCGATTAGTTTAGAGTGGAAATGCAATTCATTTTTCTTCCTCCTAGAGGAAACTTTGTGATAGTAATTTTTTGAGTTATTGTAAAAACATGTTATAATTGTTTTTCGAGGTGTTAGGAATCAAAATACATGATTTTTGAAAAATGTCTGTATGGATGGATGTGCGTGTGTGTGCGCGTGTGTGTGTGTGTGTGTGTGTGTGTGCGCTTGTGTGTGTGTGTGTGTATGTGCGTGTGTGTGCGTGTGTGTGTGTGTATGTGTACGCCTGGATCTCAGCTTCTACTCGATCGATTTTGACCGGACAGGTCTCATTTTTTTGTGTGATGGCGGGTCAAAAATTCGTTTTTTGATTCGCCGATGCGTTTTTGTTTTATATAGAATTTTCGATTTTCTCAAAATTGATTTTTGTTTTTTTTTTTTTTTTAATGATAAGATCGAGATATTTAAATCGAATGGACAGCATTCGAAAGAGCATTAAAATACCTATATTTTCTAAAAAAAAAATTTCTCTAGCTATCACGGTTCTTTTGCTTTTAACAAAAACGTGTTTTTTTTAAAAGCTCTTATATTTAAAAAGGAGTTATATCCTAAACTAAACGGTCAATTTTCTTGAGAAAAATCATGATAATGCAGAATATAAATAGCTATAATCTGTAAAAATTTGTATCCACTTTGTCGACTAGTTTTTGAGAAAAAAATTGAAATGTGAAAAAAATGAGTTTTATATGTCCAACGATTACGGGAGTAAAATTGACATAATCACTTTGAAATTCCTTGTAGAGGTAGATCTTTGATAGCTCTCGGTCGAGTTCTTTGAGCAAAATGATTAGTCCAGAAATTTCAGAAATATTTGAGGTTAAAATTTTTTTAACCTTTTCTTCAAATCGTAATTTCTCAAGAACGGCTCCATGTATCAGCTCCAAATTTATAGACAATTTTGTATGTGATATAGATTATATGTGTCCGAATTTTCATCAAGATCGTACGATTACTTTTTGAGATATTTGATTTTAAAAATTTTCGTATTTTACAAAGTTATTTTCTTTTTCGCATGATAACTAGAGAAAACAAAAATTGGTTTAATCATGTTGAAATTTTGTGGAGATGTAGAGTCTATATATTATCGTATATGTCCTTTAAGTAAAAGAATTGTCTTATGATTTTTAGAGATATTTAAGGTTAAAATTCTTTTACGGTTTTTTTCAAAATCGTAATTTCTCAATGATGACTTCATTTATCAGTTTGAAATTCACAGACTATTTTGTATGCAATATAGGCAATACCTGTGTAAAATTTCATCCAGATTATATGGTTATTTTTTGAGATGTTTGATATTTAAGATTTTAGTCTTTTAGAAAGTGACTTTCTTTGTTATATTTAAGAGACTAGAGTGATTATTGGTTGTTTTTAGTGAAACAAGACTCGAGTGGTGCAGCAATCTAAATTTTATTCACAATATGTTGTATGTCGACGTTTCGACTTCCTAAAGAAGTCCTTATCAAGACAATTTATAATATCGCGCGCACATTTACATTCTGTTAAAAGAAAACTGTTATTAGTACATTTCTATTTCTTTTTCTTAAATTTCAAAAAGAAATAAGTCAAAGGCTGTCATACTTAATGTATCGATGACTGTCTTTGTTGTCGCACAATATAACTACATTAAAATTGTTTTAATTTCTTTGAAATTTGATGGAGATGTAGAGTTTGTATATTATTTATTAGAAAAGTTCTTAGGGTAAAAGAATTCGTTTATGAATTTCAGAAATATTTGAGGTTAAAACTATTTTAGCCCTTTTTTAAAATCGTAATTATTTGGGAACGCATTTATGTATACTAGAAAATGGAAATGATATGCGCTATGCGCTATGCGCCTATACGCGCGTGTTGTATACCTGCTTTTGTTTTGTAATAGCCATTTATTATTTTTAAGGTTAGAACCTTTTTCTTATATCGGAAATTCCAGAAACAGCACACATATACGGATAGGCATACTACTAGAGACAAGTACCCTATGTGTGAAATTTCACAAAGAAAATATAATTTGAAGTAAAGGTTATTTAGGAATTTTAAAAGGTTTTGATGATAATATTACAATCAATTATTGTATTTATTTTTCACAAATAATTTAAAAAACAAATCATGCCTATTATTTTATTCATATTTTATACACAATTTAAAAATTAATAATTTTTAATCTTCATAAATGAATGTAATTATAATTATGTCAAATTGTTGCAAAAATTATAAATTTTGTTATTAAAAATTCATGAAAGGAATAAGCAAATTAAGTTTGAGGAAGCCACGGGCCAATGAATTGTCAGCGGTTTTTTTATGGCAATAGTTACAAAAAATGATTTTTTTTTTATTTGTAGATCTAAATCCTCATAAATTTTAGTTGGAAATGAAATAGTTTCCATTAATTTTAACAATGACCATGCTACTTGCACATTTCTCAAATAAATCAGCATTTCTTTAAAAGATCAATATTACTAACCTGAATTTCTGAAGATTAAAATTCAACGAATGAGAACGGTTACAACAGAGCAAACGCACATAAAAACTATAATTAGCAGGTGAAATCGCGCGTTACGATGCTGACATGCACAAGCGAGTAGTCTCGCCTATATCGGGGCGCGCATATCAAATCGTGACACATATCGCGACAGATACGGCGAAAATAATTATTCACGCAGATTAAACGCGGTGTCGGAAGCTGCGGCCGTACGCTGCAATAGCCATCTCTGTGGCTGCGAAAAATTTAGTGTTTCCCCCGCGTATACCTGCGCGCTCGCGCTGAAGGGCTAACAAGCAGCCCCCAAGTCAAGAGGCGAGAAAGAAACAAAAAGCTGCGGTTACACACGCACACACACACAGGCTTTTATTTAAAAGTCGAGGAAAAAGGAAGGCGGCGGAAGAAAGGAGGTGAAAAACGGGGGAGAAGTCGACGGCTGAAATAATGCCGCCTCTATCAGTTTACGTTTTCAAGTCGTGTGTACGTACACGATAGGGAGAGCGAGCGAGAGAGAGAGCCGTTGTCGGAGGGCGGCTGCACTTATTCTATCGTGCGATAAGGGCGAAAATGTAGCGTGGAGCGCTTAGCTCCCGTAAATATCGGCAAGGGGTTGCCGCTGCCACCGTCTCTCTCTCTCTCTCTCCCACTCGCGTAAAGGCCAGCATATAGGAGCAACAACAGCGCACACGCGTGTATATATACGTATACATCTGCGTTTCCTACGTAGACGTTCGCACTTTATCGCAGTATCGGAAGTCGGGGTGGGAGGGAGGCCAAGCCGCGCGCCAATTGTTTTATGGCCCGTAAGCTCCCCCGCGCAAGCCCCGCGCTCTCCCTTTCCCTCTCTCTCGCTCTCTCTCGGCAGCTCCGGCTTTTGGTTCGGCGAACTGTAGCCCACCGCCGCCGCCACCTCTTCCTTTTACGCTCAGTACGTCGTGCTTTTTCCACGAAAAAGCTCCGTAATGAAATGATGGGGATCGAGAGGAAAATTCAGTGCTCGCGCGTTACGAGTAATAAGATTCGCCGCGAGCAATTTGGCTTTAAGCGCGTGATAAATCTTGGTTTTCTCTAATCGGATAAAGCTCTAAATTCGAAAGTCTGAATATTGTGATACAGAAATTTTTATAGTGGACGATTAGTTTTTATGCATTTATTTGGAATATTTTGTAATTTTAAAACGTGTCACTAATTATTTATGTAACAATTCATTACAAATATTATATTGAACAAAAAAAATCATTTTTTAAATATTTTAATTTCCTTCAATGTTTGAGATGTAATTCTAAGCGAAGAAGTATTACAATAAATTTGAATAGGAAACTTAGTTTAATTATAAATTGCATTTGCCTGCATAGATGTGTTAGAAATAATATTTCAACTTAAGTATGTAGGACAATGTTATATTTTAACTTTTTCAGCGTGAAAGTAAAAACAACTTTCTTTGCTTAATTTCCAGAAATACTATTTTTTTCTGGTATCTGTCTGCGTGGTGCAGATATTAGTGAGTGCGAGTATTACGTATAAGTACTATCTACATATTATTTTGCGATAAATATTTCTCAATATTTCAAATAAATTTAGTTATGTATAACTTCTTCACATTTTCCTTATTACTAGCAACGAGAAGCGTGTATTTTGTACACAGGCACTGTATGTGGCTTTTTAAAAGACTTATTTTAAAAAGTTCTGCTTATGTTGACTTTTTTAATCAGGTCAGCAACACGCACTTGTTCGCACGTTCCTCTCTATAATCTCTTACGCAAGTAATGCAAAATTTTGCCCCCCAGTTTTACAATGTTGGTAATAAAAAATGATAAACTAAAAAATTATTAAAAATGTTCAACTACCAAGAAGTATAGATAATAAGATTCGAATAACTATACTTTGAGTAGTAGGATCGCCATGTTTCCATCTACAAATAATCAGCAGCTAACAATCATCGGGTATAGTCACAGCCCAACAAAACAAAAGTCCTCCGGTCGGTAATTCGATTAGCGCATGCGGACGAGCATAGAGACGCGCTCGCGCGC
Source organism: Torymus aiolomorphi (assembly GCA_036365515.1). NCBI lineage: Eukaryota > Metazoa > Arthropoda > Insecta > Hymenoptera > Torymidae > Torymus > Torymus aiolomorphi. The sequence continues at coordinate 119,259,231 of CM070877.1, forward strand.
AATAATCGCGAAATCGAATCGACGCGCTCGGCGGCGCCGCCGCGAAAGAGACAGGAGCACACACATAGACGGCCTGCAGCAACGAAGCTGCACTCGCGCGTCATTAACGTCATTAGCCGTAACGAGCGTTTAACCGCTCGCGCGCCGCCCCCTCTCCACACCCTGCGCGTCTCGCGCCCGCCGTCATTAATCACTCCTGGCACTCGTTGTCAGTCTAATGTACGGGGTCGCGTTGGCACTTGGGCGGGTACAACTGAGAGAGAGAGAGCGAGAGAGAGAGAGAGATCGGCCGAAGTCGAAGAAGAAGGCAGTGCCGACAGTCCGCGCGCTCGCACTCTCTAACCAGTTCGAGAGAGTGAGAGAGAAAAAGAGCGTCAATGATGATCGTTATCGATCGTAGGCGGGAAGACGATGATGCCCGCCGCGCCGCGCGAAGATTCGAGATTTACTTTTTCCGATCTCTAATTCAAGGCAGGCGGGCCGGCTTATCTGATGTTCCGCGATACTTTTTTCTCTCTCGTGCACGCGTGGTTTGATTTGTGGTTATTGGACGTTCATTGGGAGTGCTTGGATGCCGTAATCCGTGGAGGATTGCCGGTAATAGTTGATTAAATATTAGTTGTTTAGGCTCAAAGGTTGAATCGACTTTTTAATCGGTTTTTGGTAAGTGTAACATATAGCCGTTAGCCTTTTTGTCAATATTTATGTTTGAATCATTTTACATAGCATCGCAACCCTAATATAAGTATAAGCATTTAGTAAGAAAATAAAATAGTATATTACGCATCTAGGGAGGAAAACACTTGGACCGCCCACAACTCGTATAAATTGACACCCGAGCCGAAGGCGAGGAGGAAGAAAAGCTATTTCAAACTCGGGTGAGGAGTTTTCAACACTCGTGCAGCCTTCGGCGCCCTCGACTCCGACTCGTGCAGAACACCTCACCCTCGCTAGAAATAGCTTATTTTCTCCCCTTAATTGTCGTACAATGTACGATTTCACCATGCCCGGGCCGAAAATACCACATTCGCATTTCTGAGCAGGGAGCGAAAGTGGTACTTTCGGCCCGGGTATGATGAAAATTCTTTAGACGCCGTAGCGAGTCATAAAATATTGTGTCTATTCATCTCATTGTTAAACATATTCTACCGAGATGTAAAGTATATAGAAAATGTTACGCTGAATAATAATAAAATAAAAAAATTATATATTTTATAATTTATTACTTTATTTTATTTTTATTTTTTATAGATTTATAGCAATATATTAAAATAGGTTAGTAAATGAATAAATCATTACTAATTAATCACAGAATTTATTTACGTTTTGAGAAATATATGAAAACTATGTGAGATAGCATATCAATTTGCATAATAAAATAATTCATTATTATTAGACCTATTATTTTTATTCTACTTTTTCTAGTATAGAAAAGTCCATATAAGATTTTTTTTTCTCATTCATAAACATTTGATAAAATTAATGCCGTACTGATACTTTGTCAGATTAAATCTGCAAACTAAAGTAAAGTTTTCAGCAGTCGGTTAATGTTGGAACAAGAAAGTCAAAACAATGGTGCACAGTATAAAAGAGCAAAAGCAGGACGGGAATAAGCTACTTCGGAACCTGCATCGTGAGTGCTTAAGGTCATGCATGAACGAGATCCGAGAAGCGGCGGCAGTCGATCGGCACTCGACCGACACCGCGGCGAGCACGTGTACACAGCTTTTCCGTGTACGTACACGTCGTGAAAAGCGAGAATCGAGCGGGAGAGAGAGAGAGAGAGAGAGAGAGAGAGAGAGAGAGAGAGAGAGAGAGAAAGAGATGCGCCGAGATATCGATCGGATGTAATTGAATCGAGCTCGTGCGCGAGAGTCTCCGCGGTGCACGGCATTTCGGATCCCCGCCGCGGGCTTTTACGTGCAATGCTCTCTCACTCTCTCTCGCACGCTTGCCGGATCCACTATGCATGGCTAATGAGCTCGGGAAGTGTTTGAAAAGCAACTAGGCGCAATACCGATGCGCGCACGCGCGCGTCTCTCTCTCCCTCTCTTTTATCCCTTTCCTTATTTGCTGCGGTGTGCATCGATTATTAACTAACTGTTTGCTGGGGCCTGTTCTCGCTCTCGACCATTGCACCGAGTATGGACTTGGTACTTTTTCTTTTTTTTTTATTCCGGATCGCTTGCAATAGCTTGGTTTACGATTTAAGGCTTTTTGCTTCTGTTTCCTCGTCTGTGGTCAAAATGATGCAAGCATGGCGTATCTTTTAGAATTTGTAAATCGACCGTGCATGATGTTTTACCACAATAAAATAGCGTTCAGTCGCAATTACATTAGTTACCGATAAATCGTTTGAAAAGTAGAAAATAAATGCAGAGAAATCGTAACGGTTTTATACGATTGGTATAGAAAGAACCCCGCTGACAACAACTCATTGGCACGTGGCTTCTTAAAACTTAATTTTTTGATTCCTTATATTAAAATTTCAATAATTTGATTCTGATTAAAGTCCCTTATAATTGATAAAAGTCCCTCTAATTAAATTGTTATCGTTCCACAACGAAAACGCATTTTTTTTTTGTCTAAAAATATTTTTTTTCTAAAGAACAAATTGAGATAAATCTCTTAAAATGTTGACAGTACTCAATAAAATTAATAGGTAGTAACAATTTTGTGTTAATAAATCAAATATTGTCTTAGAAAATCTTATTCAAAAATATTCCTCTCTTAAAAAAGTGGTGGCCGGATGTTGTGAAGCATTTAAAGATTGATTTTGATTGGTCTATATGGAATAGGCGCGAAAATGTACGACTTCCGTTATATTTGAATTGTTTTAATTGAATTATTTATTTTTAATTATTTAAAGCTATATTTAAATCTAAATACTTAAATCATAATTGAATAAGATATTAATATGTTCATTCTTTGAAAAATTATTTGATTATGATATCATTTAGATTAATTGAAATGTAATCATAATGAAAACTTATATGATAGGTTCAAAAACAAAATAGTACGCGCGAAGCGCGTTTCGATTTGACTAGTAAAATAAAATTTTCAACCGCAGATATCTTTAATCGTGACGATCTGTTTCTCTTGAACAACGAACTCGGTTCATTAAATCATGTGGAATGAAGCAACCATTACGCAATTAGCTACTCATAGTCTGTATAGTATGAGCAATAATGCCAGCCTAGAAGTTCACACGGGTCTTAAAATACTTATAAGGCGTCAATCGAGTTCATTCAGGAGGGGATTGCAAATCCGCAGCATCACCGATGACGGGAAGAGCATTTGAAGAAGATAGCACCCGATGATTTCTCATTAAAGACTGTTGCGTATGTCAACAACAATGGTTAATTCAAATTAACTTTAAATATAAGTCCCTTGGTTAGGAATTGCTGCGAAAGAATGACGAAGGTGAATTATCGAAGAAGGTTTTAGTTACGTATACTCTGGTAGAAATAGCCACCAACCGTTCACCATTTGTTCACCAAATTGCAAATGTTTGACCAACAGTTTAACCAATGGTTGGTTATGAATTCCGCTTATTTCGTCAAGGAATAATCCTTGCGGTTAGTCAACGAATGCTGAATTTTAAAAATCAAGAAAAAAATATATTGTCTTTTTTAATTCTAAAATTTTTAACAAAACAACGTTGCTTGAAATCGAATTAATAAAACATTGTCAGAATTAAATAAAGTTTCTGTGTCATTTCAAGGTACATGGATTTCAATACACTGCATTAGTCATTTTAGAAGGATTTTGTGCATATTTTGCGAACATTTAAGGCTTTACGTATAGAACGTAATAAAAGAATTTCTAAATTCTGCACCTAAATAATAACGGAACGTAAATACAGACAATTTACATTCATTTGGCTAATTGTAAAATTTATTTATCATTTTGGACCTGGAATACCAACATATACAACAACTTAAACACTGCAAAAGGGCGGGACCGTAAAATAAGTTTCACCATTTTGTAGAATTAAAGATTTTTGATTTGCATAAACATGAGACCAGAGGATAATACACTTTAGCAAAACACGTGAAGAGTCAGGAAGAGGTGCTGGAGGATCCGCGGAGAAAGGAACAATTTGTCAGTGCCTTCGTCAGCTTAGCATCATAATTATATGATCTTGATGAAATTTTACACACATATTGCGCATATCACATAGAAAATTGTCTCTAAATTTCAAGTTGATACATAAAGCCATTCTCGAGAAATGACGATTTTAAAAAAGGTTAAAAAAAATGTTAACCTTATATATCTGTTAAATTCATGGGCCAATCCTTTTGCCCAAAGAACTCACTTTTTTATAAATTTTTTTTTTTCTTCAACAATAATTAAGAGAAACACTTAAAAATGAGACACTACCAACAATGTTTTCATTGTAACATTTTCTTTTAAATTGAGATATAACATATTTACAACAAATTGTTACTGTGTCAAAGCTTCTTCTATATGGGAAGCAAAATGTAGTTGCAGCCACTTCTTTTCTATTTATTTGTAAATATTATAGGTACTTTTAGAATAACTACACTGAGAAAAATTATGTATTAAAAATTACTATAATATATCGTCGCGCGGTACGAAGAAAAGCCAACTTGGAAGTTACAGGCGAAGAAAAGCCAAAAACGCGTCTAAGACGAAGAAAAGCCAAAAACGCGTCTAAGACGAAGAAAAGCCAGTTTGGGTCCTCCTAGACGAAGAAAAGCCAGTTTGCGCCCTCCCAGACTAAGAAAAGCCAGTTTAACTTGTCTCAGACAAAAAAAAAGCCAGTTTGCGCCGGTCCTGCCGAGGAAAAATCCCCCAACTGACTGCATCTAATCAATTACTAGTTATTATTATCTTGACTGATCATCTTCTTATCTTTTTATCTTACCTTTTTATTTTTTTAAAAAGATTTTTAATCTTTTTGGTTATCTTTTTATTTTTATCTTATCTTATTATCTGAAAGTTATCTATAAGATACCAACTAACTGTTACTTTCATTTGAGAAGTCAAACTGACTTTTCTTCGTCTGGGAGGGCGCAAACTGGCTTTTCTTCGTCTGGGAGGACCCAAACTGGCTTTTCCTCGTCTTAGATGTGTTTTTGGCTTTTCTTCGCCTGTAACTTCCAAGTTGGCTTTTTTTCGTACCGCGCGACAATATAGGAACGTGGAGACAAATCTCAAATACTAAAATTATTACTATATTTTATAGTAAAAATTACTATGTACATAGCAATTTTTATTATGTATATATCGATTTTTACTATAAAATATAGTAAAAATTTTGGTATTTCAGATTTGTCCCCATGTTCCTATATATTATAGTAATTTTTAATACATCATTTTTCTCAGTGTACATGAAAATTACAAAATGTAACAAAGATTAAAATTTGAATATTTGTACCTGTAATATACATAAAATGATGAGTATAAAATATAAGCGATAGATAATTTTTATTTGAGAAAGCAAAGAAGCTGGCTGTAAAAAACAAATGTGAAGAAAAACGGCCGGCATATATATGCGACGAAAATCGCGCGCGACGAGCGGTCGCACATTTGTGCAAAGAATGCGATAAGGCGCTTTAGAGTTTGTAAACAATCGACAGCGGAGGAGAGGTGGACAAAGGCCTGGCTCGCTTATCGATCTACACATAACGCCGATCAGCCGGAGCATCGATCGAACCGCCGCGCGCAGTCAATATATATATACGTGCGTCATTCTCGCTCCACACATGCGCGCGCACGCACACGCGCATCGGAAGAGAGAGAGAGAGAAAGAGAGAGAGAGAAACCTCTGCGTTCGACGCTCCTTTTTCGCTTCGTTTCTCACGTAGCCGCGCACGTACAACATACACACACATACACACGTTGCATGTGAACGTATGCACACGAGTTGGCGGCGGCGGCGACGGCAGTCGTCGATCCAATCGCCGTTTCTTTTCCCTTATCTCGACCTCGCGCCAGTGACGAGGCTCCTGCGCGCGTTATCGTGCTCTGCCTACCTTATGCTGCATAAGTTTTCTCGCGCTCTTTCTCTCTCTTTCTCTCCTGCGCACACGTACCCGCGTGTCTGCGCGTGTTCGTTCGCCTGGGGTATATATGTATATATACGTACGGTCTGGGCGCGAATAGCGCCTCTCCCCGGTTAAAGACGCAAGGAAAAAAGCGACGAAAGGAAGGAAAATTCAAAAGCGTCGATCGTTACTCTTTTTTCGTCGTCGCTGTTGTTGTGGCTGGCTGTACTTTCTGCGCGCGCGCCGCGGCGTAAAAAGGAGTCGCTCGCAAGTAGTATGCGCGCGATAAGAAAAAGTAAAATAGCGCTTTACGTCCGCGCTGCAGAAGGAGGAAACCTATTAAAAAATCCGCGCACGCTGCATTCGTGGCGGATCATTAGGTCAACGCGGGCGTGTGCAATTTTTCAGGGTTTCTCTTCTACGCACACACACAGCTACTTTCCGCGAATAAAATAAACACTCCACACTATTTATTCCCTCTATATACACCACACGCACGAAAAGATTTCCCTACAACGGTTTTTTTTTTTAAATATTATCACTGTAATACTCCAAACGCTCGTTCGAGATAAACGATCACTCTGGTGTCCACGATATTCATCAATTATAACTTTCTCGAAACGAAACCGCGCTAATCTTATCAGGCGCAACGTTTAACGCACATAGGATGTTGCACGTGCGCTTTTTCTGTTGCAATATAGACTCATGCGCGAACGGGACAGGCGCACATGTTTGGACTTGCTCGCTTCCGGCACACTTTGGGCCACTTGTCGCCCGCGCGCGCACCTCGCTACGCTCGAGTACCTATTCGCTTGCACAGCCCGCATCCCGCGATCGCTCAGCGCGACACGGCTAGGCCATTTAGCTATACACACTCGCGAAAGTGCTGTCGCATGCGCATAAATTATCATTCGGAATTTTCATGCGGCGACGAGCATGACGTTGAAGGAGGAAAGTTCGCCTCGCGCGGTTATAAATAGATTGATTGATTTTTTTCCGTTAATGTTCTCGTACTTATATATAGATCTTATTATTCTTTTTTTTATTACATAACATTCGAAATTTCAAAAAAAAATGTAATCATAATAAACACGTACAATAATTGGTTCCAATTTAAGATCGAATTATATGTATCTTACGAAAGTGCTAGCTGTTATGAAATAAATAAATGAAATATCACGCTATCTATACTCGTGACCTGTCTTACAAGCGCAGCACAGATTTGAGAAAGCATTAATTAGGCTCGCACGAAAAGTGTTGAGCGGTGGTTCCCCACAATTAAGCGCAGAGCTGCTCCTCGCGGTGAACTGATATCGGCGCGTCAATCGCCGCGGGAGGACAACGCTAAACGACGTGCGACATCGGCGGCGTCTAATCGCGGAATAGCGGCGGCAGAGGAAAGGCGAGAGAGCAATTAGCACACGTTTGTCAATACTCAGCATCGGATCTGCTGGGCGCTCGCGGCTTGATTGGCAGGGACTCTCGCGGCCTCATCAAACGGCCTGCGCCGAAAGCGCGGAAAGTCTTTCGAAGCGCGCGCGGCGAGATTGACGATGATGATCACGCGCACCGCGCCGAATGCTGTGTATAGCAGGATACTTGGTTTATCAGGCTCGAGCGATTTGCAAAAGTCTAATAATTAGATGGACTGGTATATTGCTTGCATGGGAGGTATGTGGTGAGCTCAAGATTCATGACTCTTTAAACTTTTTTGTATCGTTTGTTGAAAAATTTTGTTGAACATTCTGATCCGATTGCTACAAACTATTCAAATCAAAATATAGTTGTTTAAAAATTGCAAGGTTTATATATTGAATTTTCTCAAATGAAATAATTACGGTAATACGAGTTTGAGTTTCAAGAACAGCTCTTCCTACTCCTTTCAAACGTGCGGCTTTTGGATGGTTGATGGGCCGCGTGGCAAAACAACTTACATCGTAATTTTATGCAGTTCGGGGCAATGAATATGGATCCCCCGCTGGCTCCTGCGTGCACGCGTCTGGCTCTATTAAGTCTCGCACGCGCGCAGCCCAACGAGTCTCTCGCCTCTCTGTTTACTCGTGGCTGACCGAGACACCGACGTCCGGTGAAATTTTTACTTGCCACGCCGGCTCTCGAGAGTTTCTGACTCGAGAAGGAAGAGAGGAAGAGAGAGAGCCTCGAAGGCCCGCCAAATTACTTTAATTATACGCTGCGCGCATTTCCCTGAACAACTTTATCGTCCGCTTAAAGGCGTATATACACCTGAGAATAATCAGCATTCTACGAGCCACTTCTCGAGCCTCAGTTGCCTTATTATTTTCTCCCCTGCGTGCGCGCAGCCTAATTTGACGGAATCAATCGCTGTTGAGTAATTATTATGATAAGTAAGATTGATTCACCGTTATCGCGGATGCGATGAGCTAATAATGTGCTGGGAAAATTATTGAAAAAAATCATTTTTTAATTAAAAATCGAACGATGATTAATGGACGCTGTGTTTTAGTTGATCGACTAATGTAAAAAATATAAAGTCAACGATTTTTTAATAAATGAAATGAATTATTACCATAATTTTTTCACGTTTTATGTAAATAGTCAAGTCATTTGGGTTCTGTTGTAATTTGCTGCAAATATATATATATCACACGTAACACGGTTGAAATAAGTCCTTCGGACGAATTATTTCGTACGGAGCCACTGCCGTACGGTCTCCCTGCTTTTTTGCGCCGAATCCCGTGCAGTGCGCACTCGTACACGAAAAAATAACGAAAAACGAAAAGGTGGAAAAAGAAAAGTGCGCGCGGGCGGAGCAGAGGGGGGAGGAGAAGAAGGAGGAGAAGAGCCACAGAGATACGGGGGACAATCAGATTAGCGCAATCTAATTAACGCTGCTTTTAATGGCGTTCATTAGCACATGCCTCCTTCCCTCTCTCTTCCTCCCTTCCTCTTGTGCTTTTCGTCCCTCGATCTGTGGTTCTCTCCTCTCCCGTGGTCCCTTCGAATTCCTCCCCTTTCTTTCTCTCTCCCTCTCTGCCTCTCGTGCCCGGCTTTCTCTGCCGCGTCGCACTGCTCTTGCTCGTCCTTTTTGCGACGTGCGACTCAAGCGAGCGAGCTCGTCGATAAGTATCGTTTTAACACGAATTTCAGTCACTCTGAATTATTTACGATTGAACAAAGACGGAGGAGGAGTATAGGAGGCGTTCCTGCATGGCCTTTTTGCATTTTTCGCGAGTCAGCCACCGACGGATGGGGAGCAAAAGGAACAAGCGGCTCTACTCTTTTGACACTGCCCTGCACGGACTGTCGATTCTAATTTGACAGCGGGGTCTTGTCAGTGTGAAACTGTATCTTGTAAGTGTTCGTGGACGTGCTGGGAGAAAAGAATATGTCGTACCACAAGATTTTCACCAATTGCATACACAATTTATCAAGATTATTAATTTTAAAACAACTCTGTGATTGTTTAATGAGTACAATATTGTAAAATAATTAACTAAATTATTGAAGTATTCATAATTTTTCCTACATCACAAACTACGCAGTTACATCATTCAAAGTGAACGAACGAAACGAAAATTTCCCTCGATATCATTTTAAACGATCTATAATACATATAATTCTGCATAATCACGATTAAGTAAAAATCGCTCGATCGGCTTGGTGGGAAAAATTCACTGTCGATAGAGAGAAAATTATCATCATCGGCTCGGCGCGTGTTTTATATTTCGAAGTAACATTATTCAACGATACAACAACGTCAGAAAGGTTTGAAGGCGCAGTACGTGCGAAGAGTCGTCAATAAGACAGTACACCAGTGCCGTTCTCTCTTTCTCTTTCTCGTCGTCGAAGACTCGAACAACCGGGTGCGTGACATTGTATGGATATGAGCTGGTGATTTCTCGTGCGAGATACCCTCGCGAAAGAGAGAGAGAGAGAGAGAGGAAGAGAGAGAGGGTGTGTAAGGGACGTTGCCGAGGCTGGACGACCCTGTTGTACTTGCCGCGGCGTAATTGTTCAAAGAAGGTATTGAGCGATAGATAAATACTCAGTTTTGGCATAGTTTTTTTTGTTAGTTAGCTCGCTCAACCGATCGATGTAATCGTGCTTTATGTAAAGCAAGAGGTGCGGCGATGTAGTTATTTTTGAACGCTAATCAATTTATGACGCTTTCAACGCTTTTTTATGACGTTATCTCATTGTCTAAACAAGAAAGTGGTATACTCTGTCTACATAATATTATTATTAACTGTCAGCAATTTTATTTATATTTTATAATGATTCTCATTTGTAAGAACATAACCGTGCTTTTGCCCTTATTAGAATTTAAAAAAAACGAGTAGAAATACATGAATAATCCACAGGCGTTTTTCCAATATTCTATGAGATTATTTTATCGTTCATAATATGAATTTCATGAATACATAAGTTTTAGATAAATCTATTAGTGCATGCATATAAATTAAACAGCAATCAATTAGTCGATAACAGAAAATTAGTATTTTTTTTTCTTAATAGAGTACCAACTATAACTCATCTTGCAATCTATAAAAATATATAAGTCAAACTTTGTGCAAGAGAGATACAGTCAGATAAAGTGTTCCATCGCAAAAAGTTGCGAAACGTTACACACGTACAACTTATACACGAAAACGGCAATTACGTTTCCAGAAATAACGTTCGGAAAATGAAAAAGGAAAGATTCCGTCCTGTCAGATCAGTGACTTTCTCTGGCATCACAGACGTAGGTTTAACAAGCTCAACTCGCACCTCGGCTCCGGTCGTCGCAACCTATATATACATCCATACAACTCGCGTTATAACACACCACGCGCTCTCGATAGTATATAGACTCGTGCGTATATACACGCATTCTCCCGCGGCGGTGGCGGCGACTTGACGGCCTTGACACACGCGCGCGCAATCGAGCCGATGACACGATCGATCGCCGGTGACAGCTGCCGCCGCGGCTGCAGCAGCCTATCGAATTTTTGCGCGCAAACGAGGGCGATCGAGCTCTCGCTTCTCTCGTGTATAAATGTCTTTAATCGCTCTCTCTCGCTCGCGCCTCTACACATGATGTCACCGCGAGATTATATACTCGCGGGATATTACAGCGCGCTACGACGCAGCGGCCCACGCGCTGTCCTTCGCGGAAAAATCGGCAGAGATTATTGATGGCTGCGCGCCAATAGGGAGTGCAGTAACATCGAGGTATATAGGATGACGACGCGGGTGACAATGTTGCATTGTACACACGCTGGGAGGAAAGGAGCTTTTGATTGATCGTAACTTCGCGGCTTAACTGCCTTTTCGAGTAATACTTTACATTGATGAAGAACAAGTTTACAGTGGCATCTAGGCTAACGGTGAATTATTGTCGCACGCGTACACGGCGATAGGTGAATTTTTGCTTTCTGATAAATTTAATCCCGAGCTCGTTCGTAAATCAATCATATAAGTACAATGTGTATATATAGCTGAATATTTTAAATTTTTTATGTTCGCACGCGCATGTACGAGTGTGAGTTTTATTTAATATTGTTTTCTATTTATCAGGCGCATGTCTTACCGTGCAATACCTAATTTATAGGTACAACCGCTGCGAATTCAGATGGTTTGTCACCGTCACAATGTATAGAATGTATAGTACTGTATTTCATTGACAAATGCTCACGCATTTCGACTGTGATTATTTCAACAAAAATTTATCCTGACTAGCCTGACTAATTAAAGCGTTACTACTTGAGATGAGTTCCCGAATCAAAACCTCTCCATGTTGACCCTGCCGATACAAAAAAAAAAAAAAAACCAATATTCCTCGCGAATCGTGCGCAACCTCGCAATAAAAGGGCTACAAAGCAGCCGCTAACCGCGCGGCAGCAGCATCGGCTCCGCTTAACGGCATCAATCACGCGAGGGAAAAAGTCCGAAACCGCGGCGCACGAGAGCAGAGTAACTGCACAGCACAGGCGTTCGGTAAGTTTCGCGGTGGCGGCGGCGGCGGCGGTCGAGAGCACGGCAAAGCTCTCTCTCTCTCTCTCGCGGCGCTGGCCGATATCTGCTACATATCTAGCAACGTGTGCCATGCCTTATCTCCGCCGGCGGCGCGTATATATGTACGCGTGTGTGTGTGCTCACGCACTGCAGTGCACACAGAGAGCTACGGTAGCGGCGACTCGACGCATTGTATGGATATCAAACGATTGTGCGCGCGCGCGAGGCCGTGCGAGAGGGTCGGAGGCGGGGGGACGGAGGAGATTCCCATCTACGTTCGCGAGCGCGCGCACGTCCGTCAGCGGACGTGCAGAAGCCGCCACCGTTCGCTGCGGTGCGATGCTCTCTCTCCCTCTCTGGGCTCCTGTAACTTGCAATCGCGCTGCGAGCAGACCGCGTGGTAATCGTTGACGGTTGCTCGATGTGGCCAAATGATCTGTAAAGATTTCATACAGTTTTGTTCATCAATTATATGATCCGGGCAGTTATTTGAAACGGAAAAATTGATATTGACTGGTTCATCAATACTTATGTTGATCATGCGATTGATCGTGTCTGTAAAGAAGTCTTTATTTTATGACGATAAACGGGATGAAATTATTATTGAATTTATTCAATTTCCTTTAGTCATTTGAAATCCGTTGCCAATTCAGTGGCACTTGACTTTCGCAAACATAATTTGTTTACTACCTAGGCGAAAGTTGCCCAGTAGTTTAACGGTTTCTAAAAAGTGTTACTCAGCTTTGGTCACCTTAATTTTTAAGCTCACAAAAATGCGAATAAATTTTGAAAAAAAAAGAAAAGTAAATTAAAGTAGAAGGAAACAGATTTAACGTAAGCTAAGAATCGTTGAAATCGGAAGTGCCTGTGCAAAGTTACGAGCATTTGAAAATCGCGAAAAATCACAAAAATTGCTAATTTACACGTCATTGGTAAGAATTTGATGATTTTTTTAGATACTGCTTTCACATGTTCTCGTATATTATATGACTTATAGAATAAAAAAAGTCTGCTTTCAAATTTTGCTTTTATGGTTTCGAAACGTCTAAGAGTGGATTTCTTGTAGGTCTTCATATAGGGTAAGAGACCGTATTAGTGTGCCCTTAATGCAGACGACAGTCCGTATTAGTCACACTTTTTAACTTATCATTATTAACAAATACATCAAACCGCGTAATTTATGAGATAAATCGTCTTTTTACTACTTCTTGTAATAGCCTTTTATTATTTTTAAGGTTAGAACATTTTTGTTACATCCTTAATTCCAAAAAGGGCACACAAATACGGATAGGCACACTAATAGGGGCCAATACTCTAGACGGTTATTGAAATAATTAGATATTTTTCAAGAGAGTCGAGACAAGACAATATTTGTGTAAAAATATTATCTTGATATCGTCTTGAAAATTAGGAGATCAAGGAGCGCGGGAGCGGTCCAAAGGCAAATATAGAAGAAGCCTAAAGGAGCGACCCGTGCTATAATATAAACACTACACTTTTGACGATACAGAAGCCATACTACGCATTTTATATTACTTTCTTTAACATACAGACTTATAGTAATGTATGTTTTTGGTTATCAGTATAAATAAGTTTTTATCTTATATTTAATAGTTTTGTTATTTTTTATAATTATGAAGATCTTATCAAATTTTGATAATATACTGATAAAATCTATTTATGTCTCTTTTTCTACGTTTCTACTAATAACTTTATTAACTCTTTTGTACCGTAGGTACACTTCGTTCAACATGCTGTAGAAAACTGAAATTAAATCATTTCTTAAATCTACCCATTTAGTCGTATTCTTTTATTCAAGAGGAAGCCCCCTAGCCATTAAAATAAAAATTTTTTGTTTTTTTCCGTTCCGTTTAGTACATTAAAAAAGAGCTCGGCGATAAAAATTGGAATTTCACGAAAATTCGGATCTTGAATGGTTTATTTTTGAATAAAAAAAGGATTAATGGGGATTTTTTGTTATTCTGAGTGGTGGATCTTGTTAATGAGACAACGTACTAAGAATTTATCACTTTCCGAGTTCTATAACATAATCCTGTAGGAGGGGCATCTTACGCAAATGTAGTGGGTCCTACAGGACCCAGTCAGTCTTACCGATAAATAAAATATAACGGTCCTGTGATTAAGTGTAATATGTAATATACACATACACACGCACGGACACACATATCTATATATGTACAACCTATATATGTATATATACAACCTATGTATGTATGTCTGTGTGTGTGTGTGTGTGTGTGTGTGTGTGTGTGTGTGTGTGTGTGTGTTTGTGTGTGTGTGTGTGTGTGTGTGTGTGTGTGTGTATAAAAATGTGTATATAGCGAGGTTTTGAATAATGCTGATTACACCTTGAACATTTTTTCTTCGAAATTTTCATCGTTATATTTATCTAAGCTACGAGATATGCTTCAAAAAAGAAACTTTTCAAACTCGTAAACTCGTGTGGCCCAACGAGTCCGCGGTATTTTCCGTCACTCAAACGCGGTAAATAATTTATTTAAATATAAAAATTTTCTGATTTAAAAAAAAATTTCATTAAGACCGTATGGGTTATAACGGGATACGGATTTGGGATTAGTCGGCGCATAGGTTCCTGCCTTACCGGCACTGGCTTCGACAATTAGTGCCGTATGTAGCATTGTAACTGCCAGTGCGGTGATAGCCCGGTGGTATGGGCACTTGCTTCTCACCCGGATGAATCGAGTTCGATTCCCGATGTCTCCGCTTTACTTTTTTTCATTTATTTTCCAAATCCTTAATCCGTTACGTTAGGCGCCATGTAATGGATTAAGGATTTGGAAAATAAATGAAAAAAAGTAAAGCAGAGACATCGGAAATCGAACTCGATTCACCCGGGTGAGAAGCAAGTGCCCGTACCGCCGGGATATCACCGCACTGGCAGTTATGATGCTACATATGGCACTAATAGTCGCAGCCAGTGCCGGTAAGGCAGGAACCTATGCGTCGACTAGCCCCAAATCCGTATCCCGTTATAAGGTCCTCCAGGACCCACTTGAAAAATAGTACTTATCGACCCTTTTGAAAAAAGAAACTGTAGATTGATCTTAGTTGAAGTCTTCACAATTAAAGTATACAAAAAAAAGTCACTTTTTCCCCGGGAAAGGGATCTCGGTACGAAAGGGTTAATATTATGATACGTTCGGAAATGGATAATTAGTATGAAATGAACCATGAAAAAAAAAAAATATTAAAAACTCATTAACGCAATGATACACTATTTATTTTTAAATATTCTAAAAATACTATATCTATTGATTGATTATAATTATTTCTATTCATTCTGTTACCGCTATGATAAACTGATTTTTTTTAAATAGGTTGTATCTCAAAAATCTGATTTTTCGGTTTTCGATTTTTTATTTTTCCATTTTTAAAATTTTGAAGCTTTAGAAATAGTATTAAATTCTTCACTATTAAAAATACCACTACCAATTTATTGGCACGTAGCTTCCTCAAACTAATGTATCGATTCCTTGTGTTAATTTTTCACGCCAACAATTGTCATACACAAAAATGTTGTCTATGAATATTAGCAAAGAAACACTTATAGGTATAAAATACAAATAAAGAAGGGATGAATTTATACATTAATCGCAAAACTTTTTATTGCCCTTACAATTCTTCCTATAAAGAACCCATTTTCAAAAAAATGGGTTTTGTCATATTTTATTTGGTAAAAAAATACATATGTAAATTATTATTAACAAATTACACTGAGAAAAAAGTTTAGTGAAAATTACTATGCTTTCTCGTAAAGCCACCCAGACTGTAAACCCAAAAGATTACCATACTTTATAAGAAATTTTGCTAGAAATATAGGAAAATTTACTATAAGTATTGTAAAATTTACTCTAAAGTATGGTTAATCTTTCGGGTTCTTACAGGCTGCAGTAACTTTACCAGACAGTATAGTAATTTTTCCAAAACTTTTTTTCTCAGTGTACAAATTTCTATGTAAGCTATATAAAAAAAAAATTTATTACGATATCTCTTTATATTTGTTCATGTTTTCATGAATACCTACCTAAGGACTTACTATACCTATCAAAACTTTTTTTTTCAACAGTTCATTATCTCAGCGCTATGTATTGTAATAGCCAAGAAAATAAGGTGTTCCGACTTGACCGGTTTCACCTAAATGTTAATTATTGGAATTGAAAATAATATAAGGAATCGAAAGGTTAAGTTGGGAGGAGCCACGTGCCAATCAATAGGTAGTGGATTTTTAATAGGTATTATTAATATAAATAAAAAGGTGAAATTGATTCTAAATATTTACTAATAAAACTGACTTTCCGGCTAACAATCTACTTTGTGCCAGTTTAAAATGTAAATATTTATGTAAAAAATCAAATGCTGATTTACACCTCGTTTTGCGGGCGTAAAATGTTATTACAAATACGCTATATGAACCGAGGCACAAAATGAGCATTTTGCTCGTAGTACATCAAAAACAAATCGCTGCCAATTCATTGGCCCGTGGCTTCCTCGAACTTAATTTGCTTATTCCTTTAATAAATTTTTAATATCAAAATTTATAATTTTTGCAACAATTTATGACATAATTATAATTAAATTCATTTATGAAGATTAAAAAGTATTAATTTTTAAATTATGTATAAAATATGAATAAAATAATAGGTATGATTTTTTTTTAAATTATGTGTGAAAAATAAATAAAATAATTGATTGTAATATTATCATCAAAACCTTTTAAAATTCCTAAATAACCTCTACTTCAAATTATATTTTCTTTGTGAAATTTCACGTATAGGGTACTTGTCTCTAGTAGTATGCCTGTCCGTATTTGTGTGCTCTTTCTAGAATTTCCGATGTAAGAAAAAGGTTCTAACCTTAAAAATAATAAATGGCTATTACAAAACAAAAGCAGGTATACAATACGCGCGCATCGGCGCATCGCGCATGTCATTTCCATTTTCTAGTATACATAAATGCGTTCCCGAATAATTACGATTTTAAAGGAGGGCTAAAATAGTTTTAATCTCAAATATCTCTGAAATTGATAAACGAATTCTTTTACCCTAAGAACTCTTCTAATAAATAATATACAAACTCTATATCTCCACCAAATTTCAAAAAAATTGAAACAATTTTAATGTAGTTATATTGTGCGACAACAAAGAAAGACATTTTCAAAAATACTAAAATTTTAAATATCAAACATCTCAAATTGCTTATATCGCTTATATCGCATACAAAATAGTCTATAAATTTCAAGCTGATACATGAAGTATCGGTATTGCTTATATCGCATACAAAATAGTCTATAAATTTCAAGCTGATACATGAAGTCGTCATTGAGAAATTACAATTTTGAAAAAAACCGTAAAAGAATTTTAACCTTAAATATCTCTAAAAATCATGAGACAATTCTTTTACCTAAAGGACTTATACGATAATATATATACTCCACATCTCCACAAAATTTCAATATGATTAAACCAATTTTTGTTTTCTCCAGTTGTCATGCGACAAAGAAAATAACTTTGTAAAATACGAAAATTTTCAAAATCAAATATCTCAAAAACTAACCGTACGATCTTGATGAAAGGTTGCACACATATTATCTATATCACATAAAAAATTGTCTATAAATTTGGAGCTGATACATGAAACCGTTCTCGAGAAATTATGATTTGAAAAAAAAGGTTAAAAAATTTTAACTTGAAATATTTCTGAATTTTTTGAACTAATCATTTTGACCAAAGAACTCGACCGAGAGCTATCAAAAATCTACCTCTACAAGAATTTCAAAGCGATTAAGTGAATTTTACTCCCGTAATCGTTGGACATACAAAACTCATTTTTTTTCACATTTCAATTTTTTTTCTCAAATCTAGTCAACAAAATGAATTCAAATTTTTACAAATTATAGCTATTTTTATATTCTGCATTATCATGATTTTTTTTCAAGAAAATTGACCGTTTGGCTTAAGAGTTATAAGCTTTTTTAAAAAAACACGTTTTTGTTAATAACAAAAGAACCGTGATAGCTAGAGAAATTTTTTTTTTTTTAGAAAATATAGGTATTTTAATGCTCTTTCGAATGCTATCCATTCGATTCAAATATCTCGATCTTATCATTAAAAAAAAGCCAAAATCAATTTTGAGAAAATCAAAAATTCGAAATAAAACAAAAACGCATCGGCGAATCAAAAAACGAATTTTTGACCCGCCATCACACAAAAAAAAAACAAAAAAAATGAGACCTGTCCGGTCAAAATCGATCGAGTAGTAGCTGAGATCCAGGCGTATACACACACACACACGCACACGCGCACACACACACACACACACACACACACACACACACGTCCATACAGACATTTTTGAAAAATCATGTATTTTGATTCCTAACACCTCCAAAAACAATTATAACGTGTTTTTACACTAACTCAAAAAATTACTATCACAAAGCTTCCTCTATAGGAGGAAGCAATAATGTCCGTAACGGTAACTCAAGCGCGGAATATGCAACCTCGCAAAACTCGGGGCGTATAAAACTCTATTTTACGCTGTTGTTACGAAAAGTACTATTATTTATGTTATCTTAATTATAATTTTATATTTAACTTGTTAATTTATTCTACGTCAATATTTTCATCTAATAAAACGTCTTATTCTGTTTTAGGTAAGTGTCTTTTACGAAACTGTTTAGTGCTGCCTATGAAATCGTTTTACACAATAATTGTAAGTAATAAATTAATCCTTAATGTATACACGAAATACTGGTTAAAACGGAAGCAACTATGATAATTATGCCATACGGTATTGATGACATACGGTATTGATGACAAGTTTCATCAAACACATCACCTAAGACCGCATTGCGTCTATATCCCACCGACGCGCGCGAAAGGCGGATATATATTTCCACGACGCGCTTTTTATCGCGCGAGTCACGCTTCAACTGCATCGCCGCCGTTATACGTCATTGCATGCAGTAATATACGTATAGTCGAGCGCACTGTGTACGTCAAATTCGCGATAATCTAGCTCCGGGTCACATTTGTAGATTTCCGCGATGTAAACCTACGACCTAGCCGCTCACACGCGCATGTGTACCTTGCATACGTGTATATACACGTATAACCCATGCGAGCGCGCAGGGTTGAGCAAGAAAGAGAGAGAGTAAAAAAAAGTAAAACGAGGGGTAGGGGGAGGAGCTTTTCCGTTATCTCAGCTACACTCCGGCGTGTTCTCCTGCGCGCGCGGCCGTTAGCGTTTTCATGCGTGCAAAGCATGTTAAATCAAGGGACGACGTGCGCGCGCGCGAGAGAGAGAGGCTGCAGAGGAGGAGGTGGAGGCCGACGACGGCGTAAGGGATTCGATATCTGTTCGCACGTCATTACCCCAGAGCTGCCGTAGCAGCGGGATCTCTCGGGCTCGCGTCGTCGTCTCTGCCACCGACGCTGCCGCTGCTGCTGCTGTTGCTGCGCGAGCCGAACTTCGCGCCGATCTCTCGGCTGAGCTTTCTTCGACGTTGATACCGTGGGTACGCGCATCGCTTGTTGGTGCATGTATATAGCGATATATGCAAAACGTAATTTTTTTCAATTGGTGGTAAACGAAGGCTCATTTTTATCCTAGTGTTGTATACATTTTTTAGCTGCATTATGCAGAATTATTCTTATATTTTTCTGAGGCTATCTTTATTCAACATTTATATATATCTGACGTAGAGAGTGGTTGAAGAAACTAGTATATACGAAAGTCATAAATTTACTTATGAATAAACAATTTTTATACCGCTGCATAATGCACGGAAAATAAACTTCTATAGGCACGCACTGAAACAGAAATGGACGACGTTTGATTAAATCAGCATTTCTTTTGATATGATACACGAACCGAGCTGCGTACTACACCTGTCTGCAGAAGAGGATTGA
Source organism: Torymus aiolomorphi (assembly GCA_036365515.1). NCBI lineage: Eukaryota > Metazoa > Arthropoda > Insecta > Hymenoptera > Torymidae > Torymus > Torymus aiolomorphi. Next base: position 119,279,173 of record CM070877.1, read on the forward strand.
GTAATATTTGCGCGCGCGCAGTTTATTCTGCAGATATTTGATAAAAGGCCGTTCATTTATGTAATACACATCATTTTTTACGCATTTGTTCACGATAAATATAATGAATTCAGTAGTTTATCGTTCTTACATTTACATATCTATGCTTATACTTGAACATTTTTATTAAGCATTGTTTATTTCAGCTCGAACATTTATCGCGTATATATAGGCCTTTAAAAAAAACTTTTAACAGTTAAATATATATATGCCGCATGATATATAATTTAACCACGATCGGCATCGTACGATTTAAAGTCGCTTCGCGTGTAATGTGCGAGTTACACCTTTCGTAAATTACTGATAAATAACACATTGCAACATTAGCGGCTTATTTATTCTCCCCGATAGCGCGATACTATCAATAAAGACATCGACTATACGAACTTCACGTCTTAATCGTCGAGCGCGCGCGCGCGCGCGCTTACGAAGAACAACTTCCACTGTTAGCATCGAACAAGATACATTGCTAATAGAATGTACTACGCGCAGCCTCCGCAAATACATTCGCGCGGCGCGCGAATTAAAATATCTAGCTCGCGACCTTAATCTCCCGCCTTAATCGCGAGACGTTTTGCGCGATAAGCCACACGCGCGCGCTCGCACGCATTGCAGATCTCCTGGGCATCGAAAAAGCTCCGTATATATTTTCTCCCGAGCAAGGCGTCACTGCGCATTACACACATATACGCGCCGCGAGTATATATCGCGCGTAGTTTGCGGATCGCGGCGAAACGAGCGCGCGCGCGCGTGGTATATAGTAGCGGCCGACACAACACAACAATAATCGTCCCTGGTATCGGCGCGCACGGGGGCACGCGGGCGAGCGCGAGCGAGCGCGAGCTTATCGCGCTTATCGCCGCGTCCGGTCTCTATCGGCTATCTATGCAAATCGCAGCTAATTATATTTAATTAGATTCTACTCCCGCGCGCGCGCGCACTCACTCGCTCCCACCGATTGCCGCGCCATAACCACACACACATGCACACTCACGTATATGCAAACGCATGCACACACGGACCGCCCAACTTACTTTATGCGTGTCCGACTTGCGAGGCGCGCGTGTGCTGTACTGTATATATATGTATGCGCGCGCGGCATGCGCCTACCATCAGTCCTGATGATCTTGTATATAAAGGCCGCGAGCGCGAGGAGAAAAAATTATTCGCCTTTCGCGCGCGCACGCGCGTGTGCGAGGAGTACACAGCCACGCGAGGACTAATTATCACTTTTTTCTCCCTTATACTCTCGCCCTCTTCCTCTTTCTCTCTCGGATCGCAGGTAGACACACATACTCGCGCGCTCGAGCTAAAATCGCTTCTGACACGAATGCCCATAGACCCAAGTTCAAGACTCCGGTCGGCGCGCCGCTACAGGTTCGCGCTTCATAAAACTAAACGAGCTGCGCGGGATATGCAAACGTGTGCGCGGCCCGATACACTATCGTTGAGTAATTAATAGTTTAATTAGTTCGGCCGAACTGGCGTTCGAGCTCGCTAGGCGCGCGCGGAAAAGAGCTTTGAAAATTTTACCGCGGCTAGCGCATGTTTACCTGCGCGCGAGCGCCGCCATATAGTTATCTCTGTTTCGCAGTATTCGCTATCTACGGCGAATCGTGGGGTGTATCTTGAAAAATTCCATAATTAATTAAATGCACCATATTAATATGTAGATAATCGCTGAACTTTAATTGAAATTACAATTGCGGCCTCTTTTGGTGATACGTCACGCGCACAATGCGCACGTTTTTCTCACGTATATACTATACCTTGCGGTATATATACTGCTGAAGAATCGGTGAAATATATGTTTTTTAATAATAAACTCTTGCATAATAATCCAGTGTTATAAAGACGTCCTTGAGAATGAATGAACTCTCTGGCTGTATCTTTAAAATCTTGACGCTGATAATAATGTTAATGTAATGAGTAAATTTAAATGAATAAGGTTGTTAATATTTTTCTCACAACCTTTTTAAGATAATGCGCTTGAGGTTAAAAATAACTACACAATAATTGAATATAGGAAAGTATATAATTATACACGACATGAAAGAGGTTTCTTTTTTAGTTTGCATATATTAATTATCGCAGCGGTCGCGGTAAAGCACAAATTGTCTTACCAATCACGTACATCATCTACTTAAATTCAGAATTAAGCGATAAAAACTGCATGATTTTGCACATGCTTAAAAGCCGTTTCGCGTTAAGTACTTATATTTTGTTTGTTTATAATCCACGCTATTTATCATCTCTAAAGCAGAAAATTGTCGCTCATTTTAAATCCGCGTGACTGCGCGTTACCACTGACGGGAAATGAAATCCTCGTAGAAAGCGTTATGCAGAGACGTATATACGCAGCACCAAAATCAATTACCGGCGATGTATCTAAGCAAGCTCTCTCACACAGTAAGTAATTACGTGACAAACGGCACGTCGTGCCTCCGTCGCACGAACTAGCCGCGCGCGCATCGCTCCCCAAACTGCGCGCCTGTCAAAACGGACAGCGGAATCTCCGAGACGATCGTTTGCGAGATCGAGCTAAAGATAGAGCCGGCGCGTGCGGCATAATTCATCGGAGCCTCCGCGCCGCAAGATAGAGAGCTAACGAACATTAGACGCCGCTCGTAAAGAGCACGTGGCCGGGTGCATGCGCACCGCTCGCGCGCTTTATCTGTCCGAAGGTGCTGGACTGAGGTGTGCAAACGGAAAGAGGAGACGAGGAGTATAGTAGTGGGGCAAGAAGAGACGAAGAAGGAAGAAGAGGAGGAGGACGCTGCGATACTGCTGGAATGCGCCGCTCGTTTTATATCGACGAAAAAGCTCGACTCTAAATCAGAACTCTCCTGCGCGCTCTCTCTTTTACACACATGCACGCTCGCACGTTTTTTGCTTGCTCGAGCAAGCCCGCGATAACGGGGCGAGCTGCTGCGCGGCTTTTTTCACTTTTTTCTCCGCCTCTATACACGTATGCAGTTCCCTGCTGTTTTCAATTCCGCATACAAGCTTACTTCTTAATCTCTGGCATTCCAGACGCGTCTGCGCGGTTGTTGTTGCCGCGCGGACCCGTCGCTAATCTTCCTTTCATCTGCCGATATATTTCGAGGCAGTCCCATCACAGCTGCGAGTGCGAGACCTGCAAAAGTGAAAAACGATACAAAGAGAGTCGACGCAGGAGGGAATCCCCATAGGACACGGACTCACGGAAGGGACACCTTAACGAGGCGCGAGAGACTCTCCGCGCCTGCAGTCAATGCACTAACGACTCTAATTAATCGCAGTCGCGGGGGTCGTCCTCGTCGTTCCTCTCTCTCGTGAGGAAAGAAAGCGGAAGAGCAGATGCCTGGAGATACGGGTGCAGAGATGCTGGCCGGATAAGCCGCAGCGCTGAGAAACGAAATTATACGGCACACGATGCCGCCGCACAATACCAACTCTCTTTTGTCCTTCGCGTGCTCCTCGATTAACCTTTGTGCTGCTGCTGCTGCTGTTACTGAGATTCGGACTCGCGAGAATCCTCTTTCTCGCTCTCGTTCTTTCTCTCACACAAGTTCTTGGTAAGCGCGGCTAATGGGCCAGAAATAGGCACGCACGGGGTGTCCCCCTTATCGCGGGATTAATCGAAGATCCTTCTCGCGGTCGTTCGCTTTTTTGTAAATAACAGTCCTGGCACTTCAGAGACTGAAGGGGGCACATAAGGATTGGAAATCGAAGCAAAAGTTTTGAGAAAATGAGCGACACCGCGGAAAAATAACGGGGGAGACCGAGACGACGCGGTGCGATTCCGGAGCAATTCCGTTGCAATTGCGATAGCGATGAGGGGCGGCGGGGGAGGGGAAGACTTCGCGAGTCTGATAAGCGAGCGAAGGGGGTCTCTCTCTCTCCCTCTCTCTCTCTCTCTCTCTCTCTCTCTCTCTCTCTCTCTCTCGCTTACTCTACTCGATAACGTCGCCCGCATTGTTCCAACGAGAAGTCGGATTCCCGCGCTTCGCTGTTTTTTTTCCGCGCTAAAAGAAGGATTACCCGGTCTGGACAATCTATCGGCATTAGCCGCGCTCGCCTTGTTAACGTTTTCTGACGATGGTAATTGATCGTCCTTGCTTACGGGCGTAACAACTATATGTGTAGCTAGTTTCTCTGTATTCTGTTTCTGTTTTGTCATTGGTTATGTGAGATTTTGATTTACCATTATCACATTTTGTGCCGAGGAAATGTTTTATGCTCGGGTTGTAGCGATATTCGAGTAGTACAGTCACAAACAAGATATCATATACCTCTGGAAAATGTCTTCGAGAGTAGAATTATGGCACTCAAAGATTTAGTTGAGTATCCTGATTAATTTGATCTCACAGATCCTTTCTTCTACGATATTAATTATTATGCGTAAGTGTCTAATAAAGCCGATATTATACGTACCAAAGTGTACGACCGTGATTGCTTTAGTATTTGATCCTATACTCTAATTATCACCAGGCAATCGAGATCGTGCAGTCGGTATCTAATGACACGTTGCATACTTAAACCCGTTTGCTAAACATTGTCGCGCGTGCGCGTACTCCCACATCGCGCTCACCGAATTATCTTCTATATCAGCACTGAAAACGAGGCCATCGAGGTTTTCTTTTGACCGAACCGGTTGTCACGCGTCGATCCCCCCCCCCCCCCACACTCTCCGCGAGAAATATAGCCTACCCTACTTCCAAAACAGGTCTGATGCACTTCTCGCGTCCGATCCGCTCGCGCAAAAAGCTTATATATGTGCAGCAGAAGCAGCGCCGAATATATATGTCGAGGTGTCAGTGCGGAGTGGCTGCGTCGCGTACAAAAGGAGACGAAAAATCGCGCTCGGGAGCTTTAACGCGCTCGCGGAAAATCGTTGACCCATCGGTTGGCGAGGGAGTGAGAGGGAGAGGAGCGAGCCGACCGCCTCTGGACCGGACAAAAGGTATGACAAGAATGGAGGGTGGGGGCGACCTATGCGCTCGCGCGCGTGCGCCCGCGCTCGCTCGCTCGCCTATTCTGCTTATCAACCCTTGGAAGTATTGCCTCTGATAACGAGTGAATGCCCGGCTTTATGGCCTGATCTCGCTGGCGATACACGCGGCGCGCACATACGCCCGTGTTTGCCGCGCTCTCTCTCTCTCTCTCTTTCTATCCCGGCTGCTGGCTCTCTCTCTCGCTCTGCCTGACGCCACGGGAATCACTTTAATATCTTTCCTTCATTGTTATCTCGCGCGTCCCCCGGCCTCTCCTCCGGCCTGAAACGGGTTTTCGCGCTCACGTCGTCGGCCGACGTGAAAAACTAACTCTCCCCCGGCACCGTAGCCGCGCGAGAAATCAATAATTTTCCGCCGCCCGGCAATTTGTTGTCGACGTGTTTGTCCACTGATATATTAAGGCGCTAGGCGTCTGCGGATGTGGATTTAGATTCGAGGTCGCGCTATTCGTCATGCGGTCTGTTTTCTCTCTCTCCTCCTGCGCGCATGATAGCCACATAGTATATATAATAGAAAGTGTGCGTGTGTATATACGTCCGATCGATTTATCTTTGCGAAATCGTTGTTTGATCGCCGTAGATTTGTTTGTCCCGCGAGCGATAAAACTTTTTAAAGGATGAGAAATTGATACTTGAAAGGTTATAGATATAGGGATTGCGGTAAAGTTCCTTCGGAATTTGGAAATAATGTCTGACACCGGGGGTTTGGACATTATTCGGCACGATCGATAACTTTTTATTATTTCTGGCATTCTCATACTTTAACCACAGTGAATGCCTGAGCTTTGCCTTGATTTAGCCAAGAACCTCATCCGTATAGATTCGAGACATAATAACGCAGCGCGTCGCGAATCGCGCGCGCTAAAGGTCACGGATAATGCAATATTGGATAAAGTCGCGTTTTCGATGAAATAGCTGCAAGAGAGAGCGCGGCGAGGGAGGGGGTGGGAAGGGAAGGGGCCGCGACGGCGCGAGATTGCGAGGAAAGAAAAAGATGAAAGAGGAGAAAAAGATAGAAAGGCGAGAGAGAGCGGGCGAGCGGGCGAAGGTGGAGTTGGCCGTCGGGACTTTGCTATCGGAAACCTTCGCGCGACCAATGCGGCGGCGCCTTTATCGTTTTACAACAGAAAGGCGCACATCAGTCAAGCGGTATCTCCTCACGGTTGATTTCCCGTGGTCTCGCCGCCGTTGCGCGCACGGCGAACCCCCCGCAGCAGCAGCAGCCGCAGCAGCCAGTCGTCCCCTCCTTTCACCTTCACCTCCTCCTTCCCCTCGGCCTCCTCCTCTCGGTTGGCCCGGTGGAAAAAAGATAGCAGCGAGAGGCAGCTACTGCAGCCAAGTGTGATGCACCAGTAGCTACGATAGTTATGAAAACATATGAAATATATTCAATCTGGGCCGGGCCGATAGCGGACTAGCGCCACCGTTGCGCTCGAGTCCTGCGGACGTCGTCACCCCACTGTATCAGTTTGCACACCTCTATATCTCTCGCTTTTTTCCGTCCACGTTTTTTGCATTTTCTCTCGCGTGCACGCCTGTCTATCTATCTCTTCGGCTCGTCTCGCTGCCGCGGAGAATAGCAAATCGCGCGTGGCGAGAGCGGGACCATCCTTCTCTTCCCTTGCGCTTCGGTTCGTTTTGACAGTTCGAGTGTACACAGCTGGTATGAGGAGACTCATCGATGTTCCAATTTTTTTTTTTAAATTACAAAAAAAAAGTTGTCTTAGTTTAATATTTATTATTGGATTACATTATTTTAATTGGTGCTGTTTGAATATTTTATTATGAATTAATTAATAAAAGTGATAGAGCTGAAAGTTTTTTTAAATATTAAATACGGTAAAGTCAGTTATTTTGTTAATCTGGAATCATTTCCCCATTATTACGTATTAGATTAGAATTTAATTAAATTTTGACTTACGTTTTGTATATAAGGAAGTCAATACTAGCCCCGGTACGTCATTAAAAGTTAACTTTTTTTTTTATTATTCAGTTAAAATTAAATTTTTTCTTATTTAATTCAAGAGAATATTTTCCTATTTAACTGTTTAATTTTAAATCAAAAATATCCAGTTATAGATATAATTTTCATTCAAAAGATTTTTGTATTGCAAGAATACGTTATTCTAGATATTTTGAATATCTTTCAGCACGTTATTCATATTTGTGTTAAAATATTTTATTTTATGTAATTTTAAAACATTATTTTTCTAAAAATCTCCTAGTTTTAAATCACACATATGTCTTCGGTTATTCAGTCTTCTTCAATGAGGCAAATTATTTTGAAGATTATTCGAAATTCGCCTCATAATTTATACACATTTGAAATTATCTAAGGGCGATTAACATACACAAAAAGTCCATCAGCAGCGACACACTAACCGAATTCCCCAAGGTGTCGCGCGCTCGGAACACTTACTATACACGTCCGCCTACGCTGCATTCAGCATCTGTTGGACGCCGGGCGTAGAAACCACGTCCGGCACGCGCTTATAAGTCGACTCGCCTCCGCACATCTAGTAGTAGTAGCGGCAGTAAGTAGTAGTAGTCGTACCAGCAAAAATCCATCAACGATTCCTGCGCGCCCATATGCGCGTGCACGTACTCGCGCTCACGTGTATAACTATAGGCTACGACGAGGAAGAGCGTGCGAGAGTACGTGTGGGTGTGTGTGTGTGTGTGTATGGGTGCGAGAGGGAGACCGGGGGAGGGCGAGAGCGAAGCGTGCGGAGTTTGTTATCGTTATCGCGCAACGTGGCCGAACGCTGATCGCGATAAGGGCTCGCCACTGCTCTTATCAGCGCGCCCGTTTGCTTCGCGCGGCCGCGCTCCAGCGCCGATCCCCCTCCTGCGCGTCCATTTCAGCTCTCGAGGCGAAACGAGAGCGAGCTAGTGAACGTGCAGGAGGGAGAGAGAGAGAGAGAGAGAGAGAGAGAGAGAGAGAGAAAGCTAGCGCGCCGGCGGGCACTTTGTGAAAATCGATCCTCCGAATTCCCACACTTTTCCGCCGAAATTCCATTTACACTCGATTCGTTTCACTTAGCGGCTTTTGCGGATTCCAGCCAGCTCGTTCCCCCCGCATCGAACGAGAGAGAGAGAAGAGGTCCTTTTTGGACGCGGGACTACTGCGTTGGCCAACCGCACGCAAGAGTCGAGGATTCGCGCGCGTGCGCCTCCTTATCGCCCTAGTGATTTGCTTTTCGAGAAGCGAGCGCTCCGTTGCTTCATTACTAAATCTACGTGCTGAAAGCAAGCGCTATAAAAATCGCGACGCGTGCGCACGCGCGCCTCTTGCCAAGGCGTCTGAGTAAGTGCGAAATGAGATCGAACTGTGAATTGCGCATGCATTCTAAAACTCATCGTCGAATTTGGGTATAGTGAAACGCGTTGTAATAGCCGTAAATGCGTTTTCGATTGCGAACTGATTTATACACACACACACACACACACACACACACACACACACGCGCGCGCGCGCGCCTTTGCTGATTTCTAATGCGCAAATTAGAGGAAATTTTGATTGCAATTTAGAACTGAATAAATCTAGTCGTTTTCGTTTCAAATAAATAAGATAAATGAAAGTAAATTAAGGTCTTTATAATCAGTATCGCCGAAATAAGCTTGTCGGAAGCAGCAGAACGTTGTGATATAAGATAAATAACAGCGATAAATATAATGTTAAAGCAGAAAAGTAGTTTCTCGTTATAGGCACAGAAGACAGATCGGCCAGTAGTGCGGGGGCCGCGAAAATTCCCTCTCTTCCTTCGTCGATATTCCGTGACGAGGCAACTTTTATTCTCGGGCTCGAATTAAGTGCAGCAGATTGCCAGGATATATATGTACAGAGGCGAAGCTGGAGCGGGGTGTTAAGAAATGCGAGGCACGCGACATTCGCCTCATTGCTCCGCGTTAGTTTTCGTCCCCTGGCTCCTTGCCACTACCGCGGACTGAAATTCACGGCCCCCTTTCTAGCCGCAACCTGCAGCCGTCGTCTATATTACTCCATAAAGCCCGCGCTCGTGTCTCTGCGTATACATATATACATGTACACCGGGCTGCGCGTCATGATCTGCTGCCACGATGTTTGATACTCGATGTGTCGAAAACTTTAACGGCATGCGCGCGTGTGTGTGTGTATGAGCGCGTAGTAGGTAGCGCGGGAATGGCTTTCAGAAAGCGCGCTCTCTGACCCTATATGTGCTTTATGACTTTCTAGATAAATTACAACAGATTTCAGCGCGTTAATGAAAAATTAGACGTGGTATAGATTTCAACGATTTAAGGATGTTCAATGGTTACAGCAAAGTTAACAGAAGTCTTTGAAATTTTAATAATGATATATCATTACTTAGATAAAATAAAAGCAGCTTGAATTTTTTCAATATTTTATACTGAGCATTTTTTCGAGAAAAAAATTCTTGAAAATCGAGTTTTTAACATAGGCTCTTATGGGAGAGTGAGGTTATGTGACCTTTGAACATAAAAATCTCTTATAAAAAGTTAAGAGATTAGGTTAAAAGACCTGTATTTGAATAGAAAAATAATCAAAGAATAAAAATTTAGAGGGATCTTGACCGCTTACAGGGCATTTGGGAAAGAAGTAGGTGAAAACGTAAATAAAACACCGAGTTCGTCGGCTGCGCGAGGAGGTGCGCGGTGAGCGGCGAGCACCCGCGGGGAGAGAGGGGCGTCCCTCGCTTCGCCCCGCAGCATGACACCATTGAACATCCTTAAGCGCCTTCACCAAGTAAGGTGATTATATCTTTAGTTTTGTTTTTATTATAGCGGAAAATAGTAGCAGCTTTTAAACAGTTATTATACAAATGACAAGCTTTAAAGTCAAAGAATTTGCCTTCGAAAATCATTAATATTAAATGCAAATGAAGATTAGATTAACTATAATTATAATATAATAGACATAAAATAAAAAATTTAAAGTACCGGTGAAAACGGAGATAGGATTTTTACCAATCTTCCAAATTCTCAACTCTCCAAAGTTGAAATAGTGAAAATTCCACTAATTTTCGTAGTGAACAAGTTTTCCACTATTGAATTAGTAAAATTTTACTAAAAATTAATGGAATTTTCACTAATTATTATAGTGAACAAATTTGTCCACTATTCAATTAGTAGAAAAGTGAAAATTTTACTAATTATCATAGTGAACGAATTTGTTCACTCTTAAATTAGTAGAATAGACGCGAGTTTAGTTCGGCGCCGCGAGGTGGCGCATGGCGCCGCAACACGCATGTAAACGGGAACCGTCTGGCAATTGGGAATTGTGTTATAAGAAAGGCAGATGGGTGAGACCAAACATAAAATTCTTTAAATATATAATATATTAAAATTGAAATGCACTTATTCAATTAGTAGACTTTCACTTTGCAAGTATATTTTTTACTAATTATTTAAGTGCCTTTGGATTTTTCGAGCTATTAAAAAATCACTTATTTTTTAGTAATATTTTACTAATTGTAATAGTGCATATTTTTACTATTTCAATTAGTACATGTAGTTCACTACTTTAATTGGTGAATATCCACTAATTCACGGTGGAGCAATTTTAACTATTTGAAGTAGTGAATATTCACTATTAATTAGTGGATTTTCACTAATTCAACTTTAGAGAGAAGATTCTCAAAAAACTGCAAAAAATTGCATAATCAAAGGGTATAGATAAATAATCTTTTATAACTTCTGCATACAATAATTTAAGATAAGAGAACGACATTTTTAAACGAAATTGGGTGTTGTAGTTTTTTTTTTTTTTTGTTACAATATGTTACAAGAAAATTCATTCGAAACCAGAAGTAATTCTAAAATTAGCTGATTTTCAATCGGATAAGAACGCTCAGCCGACGAATAGCTCGTTTCGTCACTTCGCAAATTGAGCGTAAGAACGATAATGGTAACGCAATATCAGAGCCTATAATGTAACTCGGAATTACCGCTCCCGTCTTCGATCCATGCATACGTGCTTTTTTCAATTCTCCTCGACGATAGGCGATCTTGTTTTAATTGAAAAGTAAACAGCGTCGAGTTCTCTCGGAGCTTATACTTGGGTCGCTATATAGCGCGCAAGTTATCTCTGGAGTCGCGCGCGGCCGAGATACACATCCACTCGTGTGTACATACACACTCGACGATTGTCATCTGCGCACTCGAGAGCCTCTCGAGAGGGAGAGAGAGAGAGATTAGTAGTTGCGCGTGCCGCCGATAATTACGTGGAGTTCCCCCAATTACGATTTCTAGCTTCTATCGGCGACACTATCGAGCCAACTGATCATCGCACGCCAAGTTTTGCTACCGAATGCGGGCTTGTTGTCGCGAAAGGATAGCGTTGATTTGAATATTTATCGCTGCTTTTGCGTGGTCTACTTAAGCCTTTAGAAGCTTAGCATTCTGAGTTCGTTAACCTTCCAAATCTTTACTTCCTCCGTTTATACGTTAAAGGAAAGTTGATAATATAAATATATATACTGTAATTAATATGTAAAAAAAGAGACGTCGAAATAGGTCAAAAGTAAACTTAATCCGAACGTCCATCTTGTTCTTTATCTTTTTTATAAAAAATGAAATTTGTGTAACATGACTCGTAAGATCTCAAGATACCTTATTTTGAATTGCAAATGTTATAATTCCATAAAAACACAAACATATTTTACGAAACAAAAAAATTTACTTTTAAAAATTTTTTCACACAAGATTGTAAATATTTATTATATATTTATTGTAGCTCAACATTTGTCTAAATCATTTCCATTGATTTCTACAGTTTACTTTTACACGTTTGGCTTACCCCTGGTAGAAATTAGTCCATTAAAAATGGGAAGGAAAACAGAAACCGGCCATTAGAAATGGCTAGTTATTAGACAGGCATGTAACGCTTTTTTTCATCCACTTATCCCATTTTATGGAATGGCCCTAACCTGAAAATCTTTACATTAAAATTTCATAACAATTCAATCATATATTTTAAAACTTATACCCTTAAGAGATAGTTTACCGGGATATAAACAAAATTTAGTAGTCTTTCTACTATTTACAGCTTTATTCTATAAGATATAAACCAAAATCGTTATTTTGACACGTGACTCTATCTCTCTTGCTCATCGCCATAACAAATCGCTTGTTACTAGATTTATGATGGCTTCATCGACTACCTATTTTAACTAGCATTAAAATGCCAAATTAATAGATAGTACAAAATTGTGACCATCTTTGCGGCCAATAAATGTGAAAAATAGGTTAAAAAAATCGTTACACTTATGGAAAAAAACTGGAGTCCATTTTTTTGCCATTTTGGATCAAACTAGCCATTTACTGCTCAAAAAATGATTTCAATTTCCACCAGGGACTAATAAAAATAGTTTAAATTACAATCAAATGAGAATTACGATCTATATAATTGCTATCTCTTATAAAAACTCTTTATGTATGTTAATAAATAATTGAGCATCGACGTGAATCAATTCAATATTAAAATTCACAAATGTACAGAAACGTTATTGATTTACTAGTACTGTAATACATATTTATTTGCCATACGATTTTATCTTCATTATAAAATATTCGTGCACCTCCGTCGACTAGATTTTCCCCGAAAGACATTTTCCGCGTAAGCAAAAAGAAAAAAAAACTAATCGCTCGAAAGGATCGAAATTGCGGCGTGGACAAGCCGACAGATAAATCTCGCGCATTAACGATCGCACACCTCGCGCGAATAAATAAAAGGCGCGAGGTATGGGCAAAAGCGAGGAAAAAGAATAATTTTTTTCACGTACGATCAAAAGAGGACTGGCCGATGGTTATCGGCGCTCGTGAATTCGCGTCTACCATGCGAGTCGTCGTCGTCGTCGGCAGCGGCGGCGCGTTGATCGGCAAGAAGATAAAAAGGAGCTCGCTCGCCCGCATCTCTCTCCTTTTCTCTTTCTCGCGAGAGAGGATCGGAACGAATCCGCATCCAGGCATTCTTTAAAAGCTGCCACGTCGCGTCACCCTCGCGATGCGAGCAATAAAAAATTTCAGAAAAAGAGAGATGGTGTACGCACGCGCACACGGCTTCTCTACTGCCTTTTGGGGGCCCGGCGCGTCACGAAATTCGATTCCCAGCTCGTCGGCTCGCTATCTACCTCTATCGATCTGCTCGAATTACCTTCTCTGTCTCTCTCTCTCTCTCTCTCTCGCTCTCTCTCTCTTACACGTGTGAGCGGGCGTCCCTATCACCCGAGCTATTTAGGTACGCAAATCACATCTGAAAAATCTCTTGTTAATGAAAACCGAATTCCGCTGCCATAACACTGTATTACGCGATACCTTTACTGGGGGAAGTGAGAAAACTGTCAAACTTATGATTAGACAGATTAAAAAATCAGTAATAAATACAGGTTAACGTTTGTTTTAATTCAAATATTAACGCCTTCGTATTTTCGGATTATATAGCCGTTATATGTTATCGTATATATGGTACCTTATTATCGGAATTACGTGGAGGGACATTAAATAACAAAATTAAAAAATTTATTTAGAGAAACTTACGATATTTTTTCATCTTAATTTTACGCTATTATTATTCCCTGCCGATAACTCTTCAGCATTTAAGGACGTTCTCCGAGAAAACGGTTTTCTTGTGATTTTCGTGAAACTTGCAGAAAATGTTTGATTTTTAGTCCTTAGTACATGCTTCAAAGCCCCACATCCAAAGCGGTATTCAAAATAAAAATATTTGATTTCAAAATTTTAGCGTTAACATGGGATCCCTATCTAATACATTTTAATTTACTGTAAAAAAAGTTTTCTTTGCGATTTTTGTTCAATCATGGGATATAAAACTAGAAATCGAGAGGAATAATATGGTATAATTTTCAACATGGCAAGCGGTATTAATTTCAGAGACATAGCGACATAAAGAAAAGCTACCATGTTATTTGTATATCTATATATAGTCACACCATGTAAGTGGTATTTATTTCAAATATCGTATTGGCACCTTCTTTCTTACACCGTCATTTTTTATTATTTTTAGAGTAGTGTATAGAGACTCATGAAGGGTTTCCATCATACATAATGCGATACCCACGTTATTACTCAAAATTGGGTTCTCGTTTTGCAGCGCCTATGTGAAGGGTAATTTTTGTATATGGGTAACTTCATGTCAACTGTTTAACTCAAAATTTTAAAATTGCTCAAAATTATTTTACTCATTCCAAATTAGCTCCAAAACACAAATATAAAGTTTTAGAGCAAAACATGCAATCGTTCTAAAGTTATAATTAATTGAAAATTTGAAAATTTTGAATTTTTTCATAAATCTTCAATTTTTATGATTTTTTAACTTAAAAACTTGAAACTTTTTCTATAGCATATTTGTTACGATTTAATAATCGCATATAATAAATAAATGGAGGAGGACTCGATAAAAAAACGGCATGGCGTGATTCGGCGGGGAATCGAATCCCGGACCTTTCGTTCTCGCGACGAGTACTCTGACCACTGAGCTACCGATGCCGGTGCACGTCTTTCCTCGAGTCTTCCTCATGTTGCTGCTATATGCAACCCGATCCGCCTCGTCACGTTGTGCATACTATGCACACGTAAAATCATAAAAATTGAAGATTTATGAAAAAATTCTAAATTTTCAAATTTTCAATTAATTGTAACTTTAGAACGATTGCATATTTTCTTCTAAAACTTTATATTTGTGATTTGAAGCTAATTTGGAATGAGTAAACAAATTTTGAGCAATTTTAAAATTATTAGTTGAACAGTTGACATGCAGTTACCCATAGATAAATTATTACATTTTAATACAACTAAAAATTAGACATGTATATATAGGTATAACGCCTACAATGAAAAGATCAGACGTGTATATAACAGATATCTGACGACATGACTCATAATCGAAATACAGTTTAATTAGAAACTTTTTTTCAGATAATGGGGGGGGGGTCCAGAGTTTCGACGATTCACTATAAAATTGAAGTCAACTATAGATGTTTTTCAGTTCGACATATGGTAATGCAGATTGTTCTTAATTTCGAAATTCTAAATTACGAAAATCATATTTTCGAATATAACAGTTCACCTACTGTCCAAAACATCGAATTTCATCAATACGATTTCAAAGCAAATATAACCTGTTTCTAATGATTTATTTCGAAATGTCTATATATTGTACCCCTGTTAAAATTCTATTAATGAAATTCGATGTTTTGGACAGTAGGTGAAGTATTACATTCGTAAATATGATTTTCGTAATTTAGAATTTCGAAATTAAGAACAATCTGCATTATCATATGTCGAACTGAAAAACATCTATAGTTGACTTCAATTTTATAGTGAATCGTCGAAATTCTGGACCCCCTCCCCCCAGATAATATGGTATCATTCGTAATATTAGTAGAAAATTAAGGAAACAATCCTGGCTAGTTTAATAAGGTAAAGTACCCAGTACTGGGACAATTTTGACCATACTTTTTTTATAATCTTTTCTGTTACCAAAACTAAGCATAATACATGAAAACTAATTACTTGAGCAGATAGCTCGTGTTTGAAGGTTTATTTAAAAAAAAAAACGTCTTTTGTCGTTGGTGATGTATTAAAATAATTGCATTAAAAGAAAATAACTATCGACTGGTGTAGTGGGACACGGTAACTTATTTGGAACCAGTAGTGGGACAACAGTAAAAAAATTTCAATAAACAGTGAATATGATAACAGCATTATTCATTAGCATTATTTATGATGTTAACTATGTATTCACTTTGTTATTGTATTGATTTACTTCTTAAATTAGTGTATAAACAAGATCCAAATTTTCGAGGTTATGTTTCAATAGTGGGCATAGCGAAAACTTTGTCCCACTTTAGGTACCTCTTAAATCCCATATCATAGTAGTGGGACACATTTAAAAGTATTGTCCCACTACTGGGTTCGAACGGGCGTCCTACTACTGGTTCCAAATAAGTTACCGTGTCCCACTACACCAGTCGATAGTTATTTTCTTTTAATGCAATTATTTTAATACACCAGCAACGAAAAAAGACTTTTTTTTTTTTTAAATAAACCTTCAAACACGAGCTATCTGCTCAAATAATTAGTTTTCATGTATTATGCTTAGTTTTGGTAACAGAAAAGATTATAAAAAAAGTATGGTCAAAATTGTCCCAGTACTGGGTACTTTACCTTATTAGGTACTTATACATATATATGTATACTTTTGATACTCCACCGATTTCCTTTTACTATATATAATCAAGTAGGCAATGTAAGTATATGTTATTCTTTTAATATGTGTATTATATGGTACATTTTCCTCCAAACTTCTGCCTTTGTAATTTCATAGTAGTTTCTTTGATTAAAACATTCTTTTACGATGATAATTTTCATAATAGTAAATTTTACAGTCTCAATTTACAAGACACTTTTTCCAGTAAATAAAATATAAAAGTATTCTATTAATTTTCTTTTCAAGTGCATTTATTCGAACTATATAAAACGATTCAGTAACCGCCCCCACACACTGTTCACTAATGGTGGGCCGCTTGGTGAGTTATTTAGCGTGATCTATCTCCACCTTCTCACAGGTTGAAAAACGACGTCATAATTACGCGACAGGCCATTTCGGTAACTGAGCCGGCTCTCCTCAAAGAACGGAAAAGCGATCGTCGATGAAAGAGCGTGAAGAAAGCCCGTGCACGTCGCGAGGAAAAAATGGCAGCGTCGCGCGGCGAAACGACGCAGCGTTTCCGCGCTAGCTCGATAAGCTTTACGAGAGTCGTGCGGGCATCGAAAGCGTTATTTTTCTCGGCAGTGGCGGCGGCGGCCGCGACGACGACTTATCGCCTCTCGTCTAAGTGATCTCGTTTTTTTCCCTTCCGCTGTCGCCGATGCTCGGCGATTAATGCGAGCAGCGTTTTGTAATTTTTCGACCTTTATGCGCGCCCGCCCGCCACGAGCGCGCGTTAACTATGTCATCGTCGATCGTTCATCGGCTTATCACTCGCGAGCGCGCGTACTCCGCACTTTCAGAGAAGCGACTGTATATACTCCTCGGGTTTGCTTGATTTTTCAAGAGTTTTTAAAACTCCCGCTACTTTTTCGCTGCTCTCAAATTTTTTTACGCTGAAAATAATGCGTGATGAATTTCACGTGGCGGCGGTTGCGTTCTTTTTTTCCTGCAAAATTTAATTATCATCACCTTGATACAGAATAATTTAGTTTATTATCTGGAAACTATACTCTACTTTACGGATGCGGGTGCATTTAACTGTTATCTGAATGAAAGTCAACGTTTTACGTACGTGCTTTACGTACGAAAGTGTACTTCTCAATGAAACACAATGAGCAAAAATATGATGGTTTTTTAAACATTTCTAGTTTTCTCAAAGTTTAATTAACTATAAAGTGTTTTTTAACAGTTGGTAAAGAGTCGTGGCTATGTAAAATTACATATACCTACCATCTGTATTAACCTTACAATATTCTTTTTTTTATTTCTTGTAAAAATAAATAACGAAAATTTTGACTCAAAATCTGAAATCTTTCTCCACACCTTTGTCTGCGCTAATACCTGAACATTTTACAATTATCCTGGGATGTTACTCTTTTATTTTATAAAAATAAAAATACACAAGCGTACAAGCGATCGATGGAAAGTTTCGGATTGTATAGTGAGGGCAACCAGGCGACAATGAGGAAGATTTGAAATCGATGGATGCTTGGAGGTGGCAAAGGCCACGTGGGTCAGATGAGATAGGGAAAGCAACGTATCGTCGACTGCTTTCTTATCGCGGTTACGATAACACTTGGACGCCCCCAGATCACTCGATAAACACGCTATCCGCATCGGCCACGTCCATCGGTCATCACTTTCACGCCTTGTACCGCGCGCGCGAGAGAGAAAAGCGAGCACAAATAATAGATCCAGATGTGCTGGCTTTGCTCGAATTTTTTTGATGGATGGAACGTTAATACACTTTTTACATTATACAGCTGTTTTATTTTCGAAAGATTATTTTCGGCCGACGTTCTTATGTTTTTAATCAAGATAACTTGCGTTTAACATTGTTTAGATCGTTTTTATTGGAGAAAGGACCCTGGTAGAAAATTATAAATATTTTATAGCTAACGTGTTAACTAAATGAAAACGCATATTTAGCTAAAATCATGATATAAAAGTAATATAATTCATCTAAAAGTTTTACTGTTACTTAAAATACCCATTTTATGAAGTGTAAATACCATAATTTGTTTCTGATTGGTATATTTATAAAATACCAAGCAATGTGCATTTTTAGCCATATTAAGTTAACTCAAAAACATCTAAGCTATGATTAACATTTCTACCAGGGTATTTGAAAGAATTAAAGTATATAAAAGTCTTTTGCGAAATAAATCATCATTTTCTTATTGATTTATCGATTTCGCTCACTGCTATTTTGAATGACCAAACACAAGTAAATATGTAGCTTTTTCTCATAAAATTTAAAATTTTATTTAAAGAAACTATCAGAATAAATTATTACAAACTAATTAGATTGTTAAAAGAAATAATAGTCATTTGAAACATTGGTGTATTTATGTCTCCAAAAATGAGCGAAACCGGAGCCACAACAGCAGCGGCATCAAGTCAATGTGGGAACATCGGTGAGCGAGGGTATCACGCTGCGAAGCTGCTCCCCCTTCGCAAAAATCTGATACATCCCGGTGTTTTTACATGCAGTTCTCTGTCTCCTCTCCTCGCGGCTTCAATTGAAAAGGATTGACGGACTGATCGTTTCGGCATCGGCGGAGCTGAGCGCAGCTTACAGCTCGACGTCCAAAGAAAGGCTTCTGCAAGAAAAACAAGTCCAGCGGCGTCGGCGCTCGCTTTTCGGGGATCCAAGAGAGCAAGAGCGAGAGAGAAAGAGAGAACTGGTTCGCACCGCATCAGATTGCGAAGATAGCGCGCGGGGTTTTATATGAGCGCGCTCGCGCTGATGTATCGTCCGGTCCCATCGTGCGCGAGCGCCCCTTTTCTATTCTTCATTTCTTGCCCCGTTCTCAATTAAATCTCCGCGAGTGATCGGATCTCGAGCAGCCGCGGGGAAAGAGGAGGGCTCGAAACTGTTGTAACGGGACGTCGCGAAGCGTCGGCGAATTTTCGTTAATTAATTGGCCTTGCGAGCGAACTCATCGGTAACTGCGCTGCGGCTTGTTTGTTAATTAGCTGTTTGATCATAGATGTCACCAGTCTACACGGCATAAACAAATGAACTTTAATTGCCGTTGCCTGTAATTTAGATCACAGGGAACGAATGTTTATTGCCAACACTTGAGGCATTAAACGGATGAAAATTTAAAAAGCACATCGAACATGAAAATGCATTCTGGGGACTAAATTAGTGGTTAACGTTTGCTGAAAATATTTTTCTTACATTGTAAAGATTGCGCACTAATTTGTAACAGTGTGATTGCGCTTTGCAGTAGAAAAAGAATGATTAGTCAGACCACATTTTCCATTTTCCTTCGCTTTCCATCAGCTACTATTATTATCATATCATAAAAATGTATGGATCATTTTAGTAAAAAAATTAGTACATCTGAATTGACATAAAAAAAGTAGTGCGACAAGTTTTTCCCGCAGACGTTGAAAAAGAGTGAAATTTCATTAAAACATGCAAGATAAACCCATTACACAGTCTGTTCGTAATAATCGGCCGGCGCTTAAACGGCCTCCTGCGAAAGGGAAGAGCCATATTATATGCAAGAGCGGCGGCGGAGTCGGAGGGGTTATATATATGTACACATACACACACACACACACACACACACACACACACACACACACACACACACACACACACACACACACACACACACACACACACACACACACACACACACACACAGACAGGCGCGGACCGCGAGAGTAGGCGTGAAAGAGAGGCCCGGCGCTCAAATTGCCGGACGGCCGCGCGTGCGCCGAAATTAACCTCCCAATTTCTGCGGCTTGTTGCTAAATAATCGATTGCCGTTGCCGCCTTGGCTCGCGCGCCCCGTTGCCGCCGCACGCACATACAAGTGCGGGCGTGCGAGAAGGACAGAGCAAGCGAGAAAGAGAGAAAGCCGGCTCGGCAACAGGTGCGAGGGACGGGGAAAGAGGCCCGTATAATTCACGATGCGCCACGAGCGAGCCACGCTGGAGAGAGCGAGTAACAGCTGATTGCCGATGCTTCGTCAATGGAAATATTGCTTTTATTTGACCCATTTCAGCTTTGAAATTCTATTACTGTTGCTAATCTGAACTGTACAAAAGTTGTAATCATAGAAGATTAATTTATTATATTTAAAATTTAACCTATTTAAAATTAATTATATGGTTACAAGCTGAAGTTGTATATTAAAAAATCTTTCTAATGTGATAATGAATATTTTTCGACAAAATTCAAATTTATTCAAAATTATTATTATTATAGCGCTTATTAAACTCTCAATTAATTACGGTATACCATAGTTAATTGAGAGTTCATAGCTGGTGAAACACATAATTAATTATTTTGTTTTGAAGCTACTTTTTTCTTCATGTATAACTTTATAAGCTTTACTTTGACAAGGAAAATCAGATCTTGAATGAAAAACTACCGTGAAATTCATAATGGCATAATGAAAAATTAGAAATAAGTATTTGCAAACGAACGCGTATAACACTCTTTGCACGCAGATGGTAGATCCTCGCGCGGAATCGCGTTCGTGTGTATGTGTACGTAGAGGCGTTCGTGGCGCGGCGGTCCCGATCGACAGCCGATAACCCGCGCGCCAACTATTTCGAGTTATGGCCCCAGAGTCACGGGCCGTTCGCGCGCAGTCGATTTATTTATTAATCGGCCGGCGCGCAGCCGAGCCCTTGCGCTGCATTTTTCGGATTTTCGATCGGCGCATACGTGTACCTGCGCGGCGTGCTTCGTGCCCCGAAGGCAGTTCTCTCTCTTCATCTCTTCCTCTCTTCCTTCCTTCCTGCGCCTTCTTCGCGCGGTTATTCGCGCTCTCGTGTGTCTGCTGAAATTACGCGCGAACGAGCCTCTTGCCAGAGTCATTTGCCAAACGACTATATCAATTACCCGAACGACGCACGCGCCGCCACCGCCTTCGTCGCTCAATTTTCAAGTCTTTGTTTTCTCATCGTTTTGCTGCCTGTGAGATTTGCATGAAAGTAGAGGAATCACAATTTGCGCCTGTCCTGATCTTTATGTTATTATGCATGGTGTTATGAGATTTTTATTTCTTGAGGGGACATGCTCGAATCTTTATATCGCTTACTGGCGTTATTTAATGATTTAACGGCGTAATTGTTATGATATTATAGGGTTTATTTATTTAAGATCTTTATACTTTGTAGCAGCTGTGAGTTTAGTAAACGATGAATATTATAAGTATGGTAGCATCTTTATAAATTTTCATGGTTAAATGGACGAGACTTAAAGGACATAAGCCACATTAGTTTTTTTATTTAGTTATTTTTACGGCCTTAATAATTAGCCCTTAGAATACATATGCAAGATAAAGAAATACAAAATTTCCACTAAAAACAAGCATACAATAATTCACAACTATATATTCAATAAACTGTCGTGTACTTACGGAAGACTTAACAAAGGACTGACAAGTATAAAAAGAAATTATACTTTGCAAGAAGGAAAGAATTAAGGGTGGAGTAAAATATTGAATTAGTGCGTTGCGTAGATTCTCATAGTTATCTAAAATTCCGTAGAGAGTATGAAAGATGTCATCTATTAAATCGTGAATAATTTTAAAGTTCAGAATATAATCGTCATATTGATGTAGAGATTTGAAATGTGATAGTGAGATTGAATGTTTTTTTTCAATTTTACAAATTGAAAACTACCCAAAAGGTTAGGTACCTCTCAGCTCATGGGGCGAGGGGGAGGGGGTTCCCTCGCACCGCGCGCCACTGCCCCGCTCACCGCGTACCCCCTCTCGCAGTCAGCGAACTGGATTGTGTGTTTACGTTTTGCCGCAGTACTCGGAATCGACGTTGTCTATCGCGTTCAGATTTCGTATAAACATTCTCCTATATATTTGCTATATTGCTACACTGAAAAATATTCGGCGTGCCTCCTAACCCTCAGAGTAGCAGCAGCGCCGCTATTCGGTGTAGCCTGTGCGCCGAAAATGCGCAACTGTTGTACTTTTCACACGCTTTCTGAGAGGTTAGGTGGCGCGCCGACAGGCTGGCGCTGTGGCTACACCGAAAAGTGTAGCTCCTACTCTTAAAAGAGTAGCAGTTACTCTTTTCGGAGTAGCTGTTACCCCGATGGAAAGTATAGCCACTAATCCCTGAAATTGGCACTGCACGTACACCTGAAGAGTAGGTGGCGCGCCAAATTTTTTTCAGTGTAGTAGTTTTTTTAATCATTCTTATCATTTTTAAAGAATCATATCTCCTAAGTGTTTTGTATTTTACCAAGGTACTTCCATAAGAACCCATGTATATGTGTTGAGCTTATAAGTTGAATAATTTCATCACCGAGTTGACAAACGATCTGAAATTTCGCACACTTATAGGAAATCAATCAAATAGTAACATATTACATTTTTGGAATGATCTTATCTTTTTTATTTAGGTAACCAACCGCCTTAATTGTTTTGACATTTTGTAGATATGTAGAGTTTGTATATATTTCTTTTGTACAAGCGTTATTTAGAGTACTACGCGCACTACCCTTCGTCTTTTATTTTTCTTCATTCGAGATTCGAGTTCAAGATTTGATAATTCGCTCCGCGAATCGATCAATATATTCTCGAAGGCTCAAATTATATAAAGGATAAATTCTTTGGGCGAAAGTATTGGTTCATAAATTTCAGAGATATTTGATGTTCAAATTTTGTTAACCTTTTTTTTTTTAAATTGTAATTTTTTGTGAACGGCCTTGTGTATCAGCTTTGAATTTATAGATAATTTTGTATGTGATATTCGCAATATTTGTGTGAAATTTTATCAAGATCATATTATTACTTTGTCTATAAATTTCAGAGAGATTTGAGGTTAAAATTTTTTTCAAATCGTCATTTCTCGAGCTTTACGAATAAACATGAAATTTATAGAACATTTTGTATCATTGATGAAAAAATGACTTGACACAAAATCTCCAATTTGACTGTTAATGAAAGTGTACTTGAATAGCGTCAAATACTGGCGGATTAATAGTTAAGAAATCGAACAATTGGCATCAATACTTGAAAAAGTTCAACTGGGTTAATAAATATTACTTAAAAGTTGTATTTGACTTTTATTAATACATAGGTATTTAAGTGAAAGAGCACTAATACTTAAAAGCAACCGAAAGCGACGAAAATGCCCAGTAAAGCTGTAAAAGGGTTAGACGCACGCAGCAGAGATACGCAGACTCGCAGGTCACGGAGCAACGCACTTGCTTGTTTTGCTGATATATACAACAAGCGAGTTTCGAGCGCATTCCGCGCAATCTCCTAATTTTATTGATTTTACAAGTATAACAGCGATTTATTAACATTCAAGAAATGATTACTTTAGAGTAAGGATTCGCAATGTCTACTACAAAACGGGTCAGAGTATTAACATCATTTGAGTCAAACGTAATGAAAAAATTTCCTCGTAAAGGAATCACGTATTTTTCTCAAACCATTCTTTCTATCAGTATATGTGGTATATATAAGCAACTTTTGTGTAAAATTTCATCAAGAAATTATGATTTGAAGTAAAGGTTATTTAGTAATTTTAAAAGGTTTCCAATTTAATATTATAATCAATTATATTATTCATTTCTTATACATAATTTGAAATATAAATCACACCTGTTATTTTATTCATATTTCATACATAATTCAAAAATTAATACTTTTTAATCTTAACAAATGAATGTAATTAGAATTGTGTCATAAATTGGTGTAAAAATTTTAAATTTTAGCATTCAAAATTAATTAAAGTAATTTTAATTTGCACTGGTTTATATGTAAAAGTTTTCATTAATTTTTTGTCTAAAACGTGCCTTGTGCAACAGGTTTTGATCTAAGTGATTAGAATATTCCAAGCATATTCCTCAGTACCATTCCAAAAACGCCGTACGTATAACAGCTGAAGCGTTTTTGGAATGGTTCTGAGGAATACGCTTCAGATGTTATACCTACGTACATTTATGACGATAATATTGATTTTGGCGTTTTTGGAATGGTACTAAGGAATATGCTTGCAAAATTTTAATCATCTAGATCAAAACCTGTTGCACAAGACACATTTTAAAGAAAAAAATAATGAAAATTTGATTATAAAACAATATAATTACAAATAGAGAAAATTTAGATGTTAGTTTGGAATTATCGCAAAACCTTTAAAAAAAAAGTTATTGTTTTGATTTCTAAATTGAAAAACTCATTATTTCCGTATTACAGTAACCTATTAATGTTCACTAGCAATTTGTTTTTTTATATTAATTTTTAATTATTTTTGTGGATGAATTATTAAATATTCATTAATAATTATAACATAATTTATTTTAAAAGCTTTTTGACATCAAGCTAAACAGATTTATAAATGTCGGTGCTTGATTTCGAATCAGATACGTATATTTTCCTAGATTTACGTAAAATTCGAATTGTATAAATGTGAGAACATTAATTTAAATATGTTACATAAATAAATTTATAAACATCTTATACAACCAAAATGTTTCCAAAGCGTTTACTCAAATATATCTTGCAATGCATAAATCCACGACTCATTGGTTATTTTGGATGCACCTCGAACAATGCATCCTAACACGTTTTGCGATTCACGAAGCGATGACTGTTAAATTATTGTTTCGAGATTAAGATCGAAAACGCGTTCACTTGCTGCAACGTTTCTTGTAATTTTCTTTATCCTATCGCTTGTATCGGCACCGGCGTAAATCAGTAATCTGCCTTTCTCTTTTCATTAAAAAGTTCGTATTTTTTTCTCGAACGCGGGAAAGGATGTATAAGGATTTCGTTGAGCTCGTTCTTCAATAAATAAAATTATTCAATTACGCTTGTCCCGTTGTTCGGCGGGGAAACATTTTTTTCGCTTATCGTCTGCCATATGCAGCGGAACCCGCATGTTTTGTCGCCCATGTGCATATTGCGCATACTTTCGTATACCAGCGCGTGGACAGCAAAGCGATTCGATGTGAGAATGCATGCCGGCTAATTGAACGAACCCTCCTTTATAACTTTTTTGTTTTTTTTTTTAACATAAAGAGGCTGAAGCAGATGTTTAAGAAATATGTCAAAATAATAAGACTATGGTAAAATACAGTGTTGTACATTAATGCTTGACTTCAGATGTGTAATTTTTCATACATGAAATTTTTTCAAGAGCCAAAAAGATATACCATATTCATAAGCGTTAAGATAATAAGTTGGCCTTGTTTCTTCGAGAAAAGAAATTAAAATGTAAAAAGAAAAAAAATTAAAAAGTATAAATGAATATGAAAATCAATAATGTAAGCCATATTATAAACAAAATTATTTTGTTAAATAATGGAAAAGTAAATAAAAAAAAGAAACCTAATTTTTGATCATCGAAAGTAAAGTCGGTTCAATTCTCTGGGTTCGAAAAGTGTATTCTGTTACCTAACAATGAAACTCCTGATACCTAACAGTATTCCCAATTTGGTCTTACAGACCTTTTTATTTTCAAATCATAAATAAGTTGATTTTCGCGTATTTTTATCACTGACTTTCATAATCAATAACTTTAAACTTTAGATATTTTTTTTAGAGGAAAAGGTCAATTCTTATACAAAAAAATAATAGTGTTGAATATTATAAGCAATGTCTTCAAAACAAGGACCTATGGGATAAAATTCAGTATAATCGATTTTATTTTTATGTACTTCCAAAAAACGACGTTTATGAAAACAAGTTAAAATCCCTTCCCACTGAATCTTAATAAATAAACTGAATCTTCTCTTTGGAAATAATGTTGTCAATTATAATCGTACATTCATCAGCAATAATCCTGGTAGAAATGTTAACGATAAATTACCTATATTTTAGTTAATTTTATGGCTAAGAAGAATATTCTGCATTTATTTGATAATAATGTACCAATTTAAAGTAAATTTTGGCACTTAAATTTGACAACATTGATATTTTAACTACTAGTAATACATTTAGATACTCTGCGTTATTGTTACGTATTGATTTTTATTAAAAATGCTTCCATTTGATTAACACATTAACTATAAAGTATTGCTAATTTGCTATCACGGAAAATATATAATATACTTAAGAAAACCCCACTTTCATAATAATTCTATTACCACAAATTTATCGTTTATATATTATCTGTCTTCATGCTATGTAGGAGTTTTATTAAAAATGATGCACCCAGCAATATAAAACACCGAATGAATCAATTTACAAATCTCTCATTATTTTTTAGCAAGCTTTTATTATCCATTTGGAAATACCAGGCGTAGTGGTCTTCGTAGGAGTAGGCAGTAAAATTTCAGTTGCCAACATCGAAGATAGCCGCGGATCTCGACTCTCGGCCCACGTGCGGCGCGCGCTCGCTCAGTGTTTACGCACTCCTGCGCGCCCGCGGCGGTGGCGGCGGCATTTCTATATCGTTTTCCTTCTCTCGTTTCTTATTTCCCGTCTCTCTCTCTCTCTCTCTCTCTCTCTCTCTCTCTCTCTCTCTCTCTCTCTCTCTCTCTCTCTCTCTCTCTCTCTCTGTCTCTCTCTCACTCTCTCACTCTCTAGCTCTTTCACGACGAAGTTGGTCCGGTATGCAGCCGGCCGTTGCCGCAGTCCACCGCCGCTGGCGCTGCAGCAGATTACGATTTGTCGTTAGCCTTCGCGATAAAGCCTCGTGTTGCAATTGATATCACTGTCGCTCTCGCGCGCAGCCTCTTAATCTCCACTTCTTATTCATTTTTTATGCATACAGATAAAGGTATAACGGTGCGTTTCTCTTTCTCGCCGAGCGCTATGTAAAATTCTCGCGCGTTCAGGTTCCCCTGCGCACGCGCCCGCGCACGTAAGTCGATAAAATTCAACTTCAAAGCGAAT
The DNA here is from genome assembly GCA_036365515.1 of Torymus aiolomorphi. NCBI lineage: Eukaryota > Metazoa > Arthropoda > Insecta > Hymenoptera > Torymidae > Torymus > Torymus aiolomorphi. Next base: position 119,306,282 of record CM070877.1, read on the forward strand.
ATAATGGGCTCGCTCGCTCCCTAGAGCTGAAAGCTTTTAATACTTAATAAGGACATTTAGAGGATACTTCAACCTACAAAGTAGCATAAAAACATTCTTTGCTTGTGATATGTGAAATCAACATAAAAAAATCTTTAAATTGTGTATAAATATTCTGTTTAATAACAATAAACAGAACATTTACACTTGATACCAGTGTAAAAACCAGAATAAAACATCATTAAGTATAGAAATTTGAGTGAATAATATTTTCACTAAGTAAATCATATGACATCTTTATAATGACTTTAACTATATGTATTTTGTAAAAATTAAAAACCCATTCAATTTTTCATATTTATGAATAACACTAATAATTTACTATCACATGTTGCTATTACACGATTAGATTTTTTCTTTAAAAAATTCATACAAATTCGAATAATAGAACTCACACTAAACTTGGCAATGATGCTAAACTAGTTCGTAAACGTTGCGACGCATCAACACGCACTTCTCATACCTGGATAGACCAAATTCTTGTCGATGAGAACGATGCGATACTAGAAGCACATAACATACCGGCGAACTTTCGCAGTCGACATAATATTATTGATATCTGTCTTCAGTGGGGAAGTCAGCCATTAAAAGTAACAGAAACAAAAATATCATAATTACAAAGGGATTTCTCCCGCACAAATGGTAGATATTCTGTCGACATGTCACTGGTTGTCGTGTACCAACAGTACTTACGACCCCGAGACTACTCTCAGTTGCATCTACGCTGCAGCTTGCAGAGTTAGCTGGGATGCAACGCAAACGAGACGCCACATACAAACACTACAAGAGGACCGGAGACAAGTACCTTCTTGATGAATTTCTAGCGCTTTGACAGACGGTAGACGAACAGACGATACAAGCCAGAACATCATACTATCATAACCGTTTGTTCGAGGCTCTTGCAAATGATAATATTTGGAAGGAACTAAAAGACTTGGGGCTCCTATCCAAATCTGAGGAGGATTTGAATGGCCTCACACCTGATGAGCTTAATATGCACTTTGCCGAGGTATCAGTCTCGTCGCATGACAATAGTGAGGATCGTAAGAAAATTATATTAAATGGCGATGGACGGGTTCCATTTTAAAGACGTCACACTCCCGCGCAAAACAAAATTTGTGGGCCATATATTGCCCACAGTGTTAGACAAGTATGGGCAATATATGGGCCATTGCAAGCGACATTAGAGCAATATATGGGAAATACTCGGCTCCAGCGCCTGAGCCGAATTCGGGCTGGAATCGGGCCATAGTATTCTCATCAGTATCCCATATAGTTCCCATATAGTTGCCATATTAGTCCCATATTTATTTTTATGAGAACCAGTAACAAAAAAAATAAATAAACAAATAAATAAACGTAAAAAACAACCCTATTGTGCATGTAGTGGGTCCGCGTAAAAATAGTCAAGTTTGGCTGAACTTTGTCTAAACTTTTCCTTTGGCTAAAATTTGTTCAAACTTGGCCAATGAGACTGAGCCAAACTTCGATATTTAGTCTATTAATTCAAGGAAAAGTTTAGGTAAAGTTTAGCTGAACTTTGCGAAAACTTTACGGAAGATTTTCGGAGGTTAGCAGTAAATTTACACAAACGTGTATTAGATTTTACAAAAACTACTATTTTTCAGCTGAACTTTGCCGTAACTTCGCTCAAGATTTTCAAAAGTTTGCGCCAACTTGTATTATATGTTTAAAAAACTATTAATTCAAAAAAATTTTAGGCAAAGTTTGCTTGAACTTTGCCAAAACTTCGCACAAGGTTTTCAAATATCTCCGGGAATTTCACACGAACGTATATTAGATTTTGGAAAAGCTACTAATTTGAGAAAAGAAAAAGTTTAGGCAAAGTTTATCCGAAACTTCGCACAAGATTTCAAAATGTTTGCAAGCATTTTATACGAACGTATATTATATTCTGGAAAAGTTTATCAAAACCTTCCTACTGTGGACACTTTGACTAAAGTATATCAAAAGTTTAACAAACCTATTGTAGAGCTTATTCTAAACTTCATATGCACAAATCATTTCTAGTCGATTATTGGAAAAAAATTAGCTAAAATTTTTAGGTAATTTGCACAGTTATAACTAGTATTTTTAGAAAACTTGTACAAAGACGTTAGGTATAACAAGGAATATTGTTAGAATTTAAGCGAAGTGTCTTTTTTATTTGTATTTTATATGTAATATTAAGATAAAAATAATTGATTCTAAATTATTTTTATTATTGTTATTCTATCTCATGGATATTAGTTGGTTCTACAACGAAATATTTATCATCAACCATAAAATAATAAGCAACATTAATTATATTTTTAACATTAACAGCTACATAGTAGTTGTCTGTCTTATGACACGTAAATATTGTAGGTATATAATTTTCTGTAACAGGGCAAATGAAATTTTTTTCTACAATACATTTTGTAACAATAGCATATACCAAACAATCCTCATTACATTCAGTACATGGAGTTTCGCATTCGCAATTACAAACTGTAATAAATTGCTGAATAATACCTATATTATTTACATTATTTGTGACGTATTTAATACAGGAAGAATTAGACTTTTTTGCATAGGCATGCGCTTCGCTCTCATAATACATACCATTTTTTAGCAATCTCTTAAACAAATGACACTTATCAATGTTTAAAACGTAATATAAAATATTTAAAGCATTCATAATGTATGCTGGTATGTAATTAACCTTTTTATAAATACCTACAGCAAAAATGTCTTGTTGTAAGTATTTAGTTTTATACCTACGAATACCAGAGGTGTCTATTTTTTTACAAAATTCAAACACTGAAGTTCCTGGTTGCAAATATTTTTGCTTTAACTCCGATAATGACAGAAATGTGTAGTTCTGGATATCTAGATCCGTGTACGTACGATTTTAGAACACCATTCAAATTTTCAAAAGGAAAACAACTCATTGTCCAAAGGGGGCCGAACTTTCTGACTTCATCGGATAAATGCAAGAGTAAGTGCACATTACATACTAAATTTTTTCGCCCATACAAAACTTTGAATCGAGAAACGTATTCAAGAAGAGCGCGTTTTGCATCATTTATCATCTGTTCCGAAATACTTGATGAACATAGAAGCGTAATGCCATACACAAGTAATTTATGATGTTCTAAATATTGCTTTGACATAATATTTTTTAAAACAGGTAAACTATAAACTAATAAAAATAATTTTAATTCGGACGCTTTCCAGTAGGCATGATCTTTCATTTTTCTCGGGATTCTCGGAAGGAACGATGGCAGAGTAAGGCGCTTAATTTTTTCATCAACTACATTTATAAAACCTAGAAGAGAGTAAGCCTGAGTACGGTTTTCTGTATCAAACCAAAAAGAAAGTAACTTTTTAGTTATGCCTTGATATACGCAATGCATAATGTCAATGGCAGTTGAGCTTACATACTCATGTACTATTTGACTTAGTATTGTCGGACCTTTTACACCGTATACGTTGGTGTTGGTATTTTGTGCAGTTTCAGCAAACAAAATAGACTCGTTTGTTGTTCTCAATTCAAAATTTTCTATAAAAGGGTAAGTTTGAACATTTTCGTAACGAATAGTTTCAATTTTACAGTTTGGGCAGCCAAATTTACCATTGAATTGTTGAATATTGAGAAATGCCGCCTTTACACATAAATCGCACGTTCCGCCTAAAATTAATGCTCGTACACGTAATGTATCTCTCACATTCACAACAAAAGTTACACCGCGGTATAATTTTTGTAAATCTTTTCGAAAAACTTCTAAAAACATATTGACTGATGGTTTGTGTGGACCAAACCACATACCAGCTAAAATCATGTTTTCTTTTTTGATTCTCAGTCTATAAGGAAGTTCGTTAATCATGAAAAACAGCGGCCAAATGCTAATTTGTGACAATTTAAATAGTGGTACTCCATCCGAGTTCCATGTAAATATAATGTTATTGTGATTTGCTAAAAAATCTTCCGGCAAAGAACTACAAACAGAACCATCATATATATCTTCGAAATTAGTTGCGTTTTTCTTTTCACGTGTACTACGATCGATTAAATTTTCCCTGAATTTCGACTTTTTATAAAATGACGCAAGTTGTTCTAATATTTTTACTTCAATAAAATACGTAATATTGTCGTTATTTCTACATATATTGCAAAACTGTTTATCTAATTTCGAAAAACATAACGAGCAATAATAATGTCGAATAAGCGGCGTGTTTATATTTGAAAAAAATTTCTTTAGCTTGTATAGAGTTTTTACGCAGTTATTCGGTTTGATGCAATGTAGTTCTATAAGTGACAGTATACTAGATAAAAGTACGCCAGGTACATTAAAACGTAGGGCAACTGTGAAAACAGCTAAAATACTTTCAGCGACCGAAATTGGTGCTCCTGGGTAAACAGGATTATTAGCCGCAGCCTCAAATGCATCGTCGTCATCGCTTTCTTCATTTTGATCTTCGCTAGATTCAGAATCGTTTTGTAACGAGTCAGTGCTATCGGTTAAAAAGTCTTCGTCAGCTGAAGTATCTTGGTTAAAAACGTTTTGATTTGCATCTTTAAATTCATCTATTAAATAAAAAATATTTAAGAACTATTACTTTCATTTATTATATTGAACTATTACTATATCGAACGAATTTTATGTCGTTCATAAACAATTCATAGGATATACATAGAAAGCAGTGAACAAATATAATATATAATTTACATTTTACTACTTAAGAGCACTATATGCACTTAATAACGCTATTAATTCTAACTGTATTTTGTCTTTAGCGAACTTATACGCGCTTTCTTGGTATCTGTACAGGATACGCGGAGTAATCGACAATTACATCATTCTATACACAGATAAATCGGCGTACATACAGCATCGTTTCGGTAGAGCTAAAATTGACGTGCGGTTCTCGAGTACAGTTTATTATCCGTTTGTTGTTATAGTGCAGGATTGCATTGGTATAATTGTAAGCAAGGAGTAACATTAGCAATAACGATCCACATCTTTTCGTCGTATTTCGGAAGATATACGTAAACATACGACACCCGACTCCCGCTGTATTATCCGAGCGATTACATTTATATACCTCGACTAGCGCACGTCACAGCAACGACGGAATTTCCCGAACATGTATGTCGCAGGACACTTTTTTCGAAACCGCGCAGCATTAGTTTTTATTTATTTACATTTATTTACGTACATTTAGTATATGTGCTTTAGATAGTTAAGTAAATATTTATAAGCAACATACCGTGAATCGGATCGGCATAACCTGAATGCTCATCCGAATAAAGTATAGTATCGTTGAAATTTGATGAATCATCGGTGGACTCGGTATGAGGTCGGGTTTCTACATATGTAAATAATGTGTACCTTAAGAATAGAACCTTTGAACACCATATCTTACATACAAACGCGCAAAATAACCGTAGTAATAAAATTCTTAGCACTAAATTTTCAAAGTTCGTAATTGAGGCATTCAAACCTTGTTGATAAATATGAGAGGACTCGGCGTTGGTGCTTTCGGAGCAAGCGCTACAATCACTACTCGATGATGAAAAATCTCCTTGGCTACTATCAGTGCCGCTGTGTTCCCTGACGTACTCCTCGGAACTTTCATCGCTTAAAGTTTTATATGAGGTTAAGATTCGATACTGGCTTGAGCGAGAATATTCGCTAAAATTTATTTTGCGCCGAGACATTCGGGTGAAATAAAATATACGAAACTTTAGGTTAATCACGATTTTTCTCTTTCGTATTGAAGTGCAATGTGACTGATTTTAAAATTACTGAAAATTGTTCTGCAATATGACTGTAAACATTGCTATTGTTTCTTGTCGTTCAGAGAAGCTTGTCAAAACAAACTTTAGTTAATTCACAAAAATGTTTGCTTTGATTTTGTGGGTGAAAACCAACGAAGCAGACGTTGTGAGCGACAAGCATGTTAAAGAAAAAAATGTCAAAATCATGGCTAAATGGGGAAGTAGTTGGTTTCCGGCAAAAGTGCTCTTAAAAAGCGGTAAGTCGCATTCATGAGATTATTATTAAAAAAAGACGTAAGTCGCATTAAACGAAAGTTATTTTGTTATTCGACCTCTTATACAAACACCACTACACCAATGCACTAAGCTAACCACTTATCTTTTTATTTATTACAATATATTAGAAAACAAGAACTTTTTGGAATCTTTGGAGGTTACGACTGAGGGCGAGATTATAACTCCCGATCGTCTATACCCAGAGATCTATTGCTACAGAAAAAGCAGCAGCGAATATCGGAGAAAGCTATCGATGAATTGAAGAAAGAAGTTCAAACCGAACAAAATAAGAAATTGACGAAATCAAAATCTATTTTTGATCAAAGCGAACTGTTAGACTTCGAAGAAGAAATTTGGGATAAAAAGTGGTATGTTAAATAATATTAAAGTTAATGACAAATTAATTCTAATAAAGTATAATTATGGACTTCTGTGACATTGTTGATTGGTTATTTGGTGGCGTATATTACCGTGCTAGATTCACAATATTTCTTGACCGTGTATTTAAAAAAAAAAAAATCGTTTCAGCGATATCGGAGATGTAACCTATGATTCTTAAGGTGATGATGATGCTACAAAGCATCCGAGCGCAAATAATATCATTAAAGACAATGAATTAACTAAAATGGAAGATAATCTCTGTGACAAAGATAAAACAAGACGCTTAAGTACCAAAGAGCCACGCACTTGCATTTGTTCTCAATTTCCTGAAGGTATAATTTAAATTACATTATTTAATATTTTTACATATGCAAAACATGTATATCATATAATAATTAACCGTGATTTTATCATTAAAGTTACACTAGATCAATTACAAAAATTAAGACAAATCTTGGCACTGGCTGACTCCATAGAAGTTGCGAAAACTAAGTTGCAAAATCCGACACTTGACGGAGCAGAATTACAAGTAAAGTCTATTATTTACACGCAGAGAAAATTCTAGATATCGCTACCTGTCCAACATTCAAGTTATTTGCTATGTCAAATGCTTTGATTTAAGCAAGCATGAGATAGAGATTTTCGATTGTATGATGGCGCGAGTTTCAAATTTTTATAACCTATAATTGTACTATAACCTGCACATGTATAAAGTAAATTATGACACGCTTATACTCATTTTCAGAATAGAGTCGGGGCTTTGGACAATAATTCACGGAGTAGAATGGATTCTACGGTGAGTAACCGTATGCATACATATAATTTTTCTTTTCTTTTGATACGTTAATGGATTTCCATTTTATCTGTTTGCATATATCGCACTCGATGTACTTAATTTACAGATTATTATTCGTTTCTCACTTAGGAATCATATATTTAGCGCTCTTTTCGTTCAATGTACAATGTGCTTTTTTTTTTACAGATGGAACTTATAGAAGGATCCGTAAAGTATCATTGTGAACGCGTGGAAAGTCGACAGCATACAAAACATGTACAAAAAAGCTCCTAAGGAAATGACTCGTAAATTAATGAAGTTAATTTTGGGAGAGGAGCCGCTCAAAGTTCTCCAACAGGAAAAAAACGACTGGAAACCGATCCCTGAACATATATTTATAGCAGTAGAAAGTAAGTGAAAACATGAATGATAAACATAGCATAGAAACTTATCAAATGATTTATCGAAAATCTGCATTTTTTTCAGAATTTGTAAATGCTAATGTCACTAAAAAAAATATACTCTTAGTCACCAAGAGTATAGACAAGTATTAACAGCATATTGTGCAAGTCTTCGGAACCCTAAAACCAGAGCTTCAGATGTGAGAGTAAAAGGAAAAATGAATCAAAATATTAAGAGCGAGTTGAGATACAATGAAGAAAATCTTTTGGAGACATCCACTGATCAATCACAGGGCATAGATTTGAAAAAAGCTTCCGTAGTAGAAGCAGAAGTAGAGGAAAGCGACCAAGAAGAAAATAAAGAAAAAAAATGCTGAATGTGAATGAAGAGAGATGAAAAAAACAGCACAATAGTGAAGCAGTCACAAGAAATAGAGAAGAACAGAGGAAAGAGTCTGCTGTTATTCAAGAAAAACCAGAAATAACGAAGAATACAAAACACATACTTCTAAAAAGCGGGAATTTGAAGAAAATATAAAATCCAGGGGTGGTGGGAGTGGTTTTAAACCAAAAAAACCAAAACATTGAATCTATTTTACATTACATAATTTATTTAGTTAAATAATGTTTTCGAATTTAAGATATTTATAAACAAAATATTATTAATAAATATCTAATTTATACCTACATATGTTTGTTAAACTTTTGATATACTTTAGTCAAAGTGCTCATAGTAGGAAGGTTTTGATAAACTTTTCAAGAATATAATTATGTTCGTATAAAATGCTTGCAAACATTTTGAAATCTTGTACGAAGTTTCGGATAAACTTTGCCTAAACTTTCTTCTCAAATTAGTAGCTTTTCCAAAATCTAATATACGTTCGTGTGAAATTCCCGCAGATATTTAAAAACCTTGGGCGATGTTTTGGCGAAGTTCACCTAAACTTTGCCTAAAATTTTCCTTAAATTAATAGTTTTTTAAAAATATAATACAAGTTGGCGCAAACTTTGGAAAATCTTACGCGAAGTTTCGGCAAAGTTCGGCTGAACTTTGCGTAACTTTTTCTTAAAATAGTAGTTTTTATAAAATCTAATACACGTTTGTGTAAATTTACCACTAACCTCCGAAAATCTTCCGTAAAATTTTCGCAAAGTTCAGCTAAACTTTACCTAAACTTTTCCTTGAAATAGTAGACTAAATATCGAAGTTTGGCTCAGTCTTATTGGCCAAGTTTGAACAAAGTTTAGCCAAAGGAAAAGTTTAGACAAAGTTCAGCCAAACTTGGCTATTTTTACGCGGGGGACTGTAAAATATAAAAAAAAAATTCTTTGAGTGGATTCGAACCTCGAACCTTTGAATTACTAGACTTGCTCGCTACCAACTGAGCTATTTAAATATGTTTATATCAAAGGATCAAATGGAGATTATCTAGACTGTAATCTGAAACGAATGATGATGTCGTTCAAGTATTAACCTCCATTTGATCTTTTGATATAAACATAATTAAATAGCTCAGTCGATAGCGAGCAAGTCTAGTAATTCAAAGGTTCGAGGTTCGAATCCACTCGAAGTTTTTTTTTTCAGTTACAGTACATGCACAATAGGATAGTTTTTTACGCTTATTTATTTATTTTTTGTTTTTTTTTTTGTTAATAGTTCTCATGAAAATAAATATGGGACTAATATGGGAACTATATGGGATACTGGTGGAAATACTATGGCTCGATTCCAGCCCGAATTCGGCTCAGGCGCCGGAGCCGAGTATCTCCCATATATTGCTCTAATATGGCTTGCAATGGCCCATATATTGCCCATACTTGTCCAACACTGTGCGCAATATATGGCCCACAAATTTTTTTTTGCGCGGGCTTTCTGACGTTATTCTCGCGATCTCTCACTTCTCGTCTCAGGCTCGTGGCGAGGATGGTATTCCCCAGAGTGTTACTTCCTATCATAGGAAAACATCTGGTGAGGTTGTTCAACTCTTCCTTTGTGCAGGGCGTTTTTCCGGATTTTTGGAAAAGGGCACGTGAAAAATCCTTCGGATTTTAGGCCAATCTCCATTTTGAGTTTGCTTTCAAAGGTTCTCGAAAAGATCGCCTGCGATCAAATACAAGAGTTCATAGTATTCAAGAAGATCATGGATTCTCTACAGACTGGGTTTAAGAAACATCACTCTACCCAGACGGCGCTCCTACACTGAGAAAAACATTGTGTAATTTTTATAATACTTATAGGAAAATTTACTATACTGCAGGGGAATCTGACCACAAGATGTCAGTTTAATAGTTTTTATAAAACAGTATAGTAATTTTTATACTTTCTCGAAAAATTTCAGAAAAAAAATTTTTTCACCTATTTTATTCGTTTTATTGAGAATTTATTAAGAATAAACGGATCTAATTAAATTATATTAAATTTAAACGATAAAAAAATGTTTCCGGAATTGGGAATCGAACCTGGGCATTCGAATTGACAAGTGATCTCTTTACCATTTGCGCCGTTGACGAACACTTACAATGATAAAATTCGAATCGTCTACATATGATACAGTATAACAATACTTATAAAAGTGAATTATTCTTATCAAACTTTAAAAACAAATTGGATATTAATCTATGGATAATTATCTAAGTGTTGATCAAAGTAATTAATAAAAAATTTATCTGTACTATATCTAAAGGAAGTTTTCTTCAACAAAATTGCAGGTTAGAATAACTCGGCGCGATGTCATGTTGTTTTGATGGCATGCGCAGTGCAGTGTGTACTCCTAAAATTACTATATTGTACAGGAAAAATTTTTATCCAGCATAATAAAGTACTAGTTTTCTAGGTAAAATTTATACTAAAGTTTTGTAAAATTTATGAAATCTAATTTATATCATGCTGTTTAGTAATTTTTTCTACTTTTGTATAATAACTTTTATTAACTTTTTAGTAATTTTTTCATATTTTTAATGTAAAAGTTATTAGAATTTTAGTAAATATCTCACTTGTGCGATCTTGTAGTAGGATTCTCCGCACAGTATAGTAATTTTTCCTATAAGTATCGTAAAAATTCTAAAACTTTTTTCTCAGTAAAATTGACCGAGGACATAAGACTTTCTTGACATCAACAAGAAATACGTTACGATACTTCTACTATTTGACTTTAGTAAGGCATTCTCACCCGCCCGACACAATCTCACCCGCTCGACTCATCAAACGGTTAAGATTGGCAGGTTTTTCTAGAGCCGCTCTCTTGTGGATTAATTTCTATATATCAGATAGGCGCCAATACGTCTGTACGAGTACGCAGGGCGTATCCTCGCAGTTAGGCACGAACCTTGGGGTTCCACAGGGATCGGTTCTGGGACCCTTGTAGTTTTGCCTATACATAAATGACATACGTCACGCCCTTGACTCGAGATGCATCAAACATCTCTTGTATGCAGATGATTTACAAATTTATACGCAGGTGCCCCGAGAGTATATAGATGCGGGAATACGAACATTGCAGCAAGCAACAACAGCGGTGTCGAGTTGGGCTGTGGGAGCCGGACTCACACATTACAAGGCAAAAACCAAGGCAATCGTTTTCGGTGACAATAAATTTGTGAACAAATTTTACTCTGGTGCTGAGCGGAAGACGATTGACCTCGGAGACGGAACCTGCATTCCTTTCTCTGATATCGTCACTAGTTTCGGTGTTGTGCTAGATTCGAAATTATCGTGGAAAGCGGATATAGATCAGGTAACTAAAAAATTCAATCGAGTGTTCTACGCGCTCCGTTTTTTTTCCGTCGGTACACCACTGAGACTCTGTGGAAACACCTCGTGGCTGCTCTGTTGTTCCCGCATTAGGATTACTGCTCGGTGGTTTTCCTTGATGCATCTCAAGAACTAAGGGAAAAAATACAGCGACTTTAAAACTTCAGTGTGAGATATACAATATGTTAGGTGTAAGACGGTTTGATCATATTTCACCTCATAGATTAACTCTGGGCTGGCTGCGCACTCATACGAGGAGACACTATTTCATGGCGGTACTTATGTACAAGATCATACGCATGCATACTCCGGACTATCTAGAAAGTCTCTTTTCTAGGCATGTACCCATAGCTACTGCTAGGGGTGAAATTAAAAAATTAACAATACCCCTGACGTGCACCAAAACTAGAGATAAATCTTTTGGAGTACAAAGTGCACGCCTATGGAATTCCTCGCCTGCTGCGATAAGAAACTTAGCAGGTTTAAAACTGCTCTGAGAAGTCATCTCCTTGACCGACTAACCACCCGCGAAATGCTCTGTAAACTGAGAGAAATGTTGTAGTAAAATTTATTATAAACATAAGAAAAATTACTATATTTTGTAGGAACGGAGGGACAAATCGAAATTATAACAATTTTTGCTATGCAACATAGTAATTTTTATGAATGACCTTAAATTTCAAAAAATTAAATTTTTTCTCGTTCTTCCTGTTTTCAGAACTATTTTCAGACTCTAATCATACAATATTTAATATGAAAATAAATTAAAATGAGAAATAAAAATATTTTTTTTTACGAGCGTTGGGATCGAACCTGCAACCTTCACCGCGGCAATCGGACGCGCTAACCACTTACCCAAATAAGGTTCTTGAGTATAAAATTTTGGAACTTGTACATGTCAAACCATCGATTTCAAGAAAATTTCAGATAATATTAAATAATGACAATAAATAACTTTGATAACACAAAGAAACTTATCATTAATGTGCATAATATAAAAATAAAATAATTGAAGTAAGGTTTTGAATGTTTTGTAAACTTAAACGCAAGACAAAGTGAAATTCCCGTAGAAACATAACCTCAATCAGACACGTGGGCGCCTTGATCTGCGCAGAAAGTACTAATGTTGTAGCAATTTTTACTATGTTGGATAGCAAACTTTCTTATGGCCTGTAGCAATTTTTGAATGTGGCACTTTTTACTATGTTTATAGTAATTTTTAATACGCTACGAAATAAAATTTATACGCTACAAAATAAAATTTAAACGCTACAAAATAAAATTTATATTCTATTCTAATAAAAATTAAAAGCATATATTTTAAATTTTATTATATCACAGTTTTTGCTATGTGTATAGCAATTTTTCTTTTATTTCGTAATACTTTCTAATCAACAACTGTCATAAAAATTACAAGAAATTTTGTAATTATTCATACAATTATAATAAAAATGCAGCATAAAGTGTATTTATCTCACCCTTCCTATACTTTATAGTAATTTTTATTACAGTTATAATAAAATTTACTACAACATTTTTCTCAGTGTATGTAAATCCGTTTTATGTATCGTCCCATATACAAGGTTTTATATGTATGAATGTATTTATAATTAGCGCGGGTGGTGAGAGTGAATGCAAAATGTTTATACACATATATAGTTTATCTATTGTTAGTATATGGATTTAATAATGATCTGATAACTTCAGTTATAGATAATGTAATTAATAGGTTTAGTTATATAAGATGTATTGTAGTCAATCTAATTTCTAGTCATTTTAAATCATTCTACTCTATACCTTCCATCTGTGATATCACTATTTTAATTTTCACTTACTACTCAGTATTCTATATAGCCTTAAGTTTAGACATTTTACGATGTATTTTAAAATATTATAAGATTGTTATTAGAACTGTTTTATACCTGCTGTTTAAGTTTGTAAACTACTTTTTGCAAATAAAATACTAATACTAAAAGAAAACATACGAAACGTAAATCATCAATATTGCTGCCGTTATTATTCTTACTTTCCCATTCCATTGAACAATGACACCCAAACAAACTATATCGGTAAAATTTTCACTGAACTGAAAGTGCATCGAGCGTCCCATCATCCTTTCAACAGTTGTCTGCGCATCTCGTCAATTCGCGCCGTGCAGTCGCGACAATTACGAAAGCCCATAGCGTTTAACTCGACGCTCATGCCGCTGCGCATCTGCAGCCGCGTGTGATACGCCGCGCAAGGACAAGACGCGCCTCGCGGAAAGAGCGAGCGGGTGAGAGAGAAGGAGAGAGAGAGAGAGGGAGAGAGAGAGAGAGTTGCAATTGGCAACTGCAGCGAGGCAGTTAGCGGGCGATGAATAGAACAATCGACGGGCGACAATCGGCCCGAGACAATATCGCGCCGATCCACAATGCGCATACGGCGAGCGAGCGCGCAATATCGCTGCAACAGCGACTTCGCTTTTAATTGTTCCTTTACGGTGGCGGCCCACCCGATGAAAATATCGCCCAGTGTCAGGATCGCACGATGGCCTTGATGCATACATATACATATGTATGCGTCGCCTGTGCAGCTGTTCTCTGTTCGATAAGGCATTTTCGGAAATTCAATATACGAATTTATTTATGAAATAAGATAAAAGATTGGTGATATATTAACTAATTGTAGTAAAGTTATACGTTTAGTGAAACTTTTTTTCACAAAAACGTAAAAGAGGTTATATTCAACTAAACGGGTATACATTGTTATACAAAAAATTTATTGCCTTTCCCTAAACATTAATTAATAGTTAATTTGGTTTTTGTACCTTCCACTATTAAAAATATTTAAGTATATTTATTCTCTGTACATAATAATATACCTCTAAATTTATTCGTTTGATCATTAATATCAAATTTAGTGTTCAATGCTTCAGCCGTTTCTTCAAACAAATTGAATTTTCTATTCAATTGCTCGTGTTAAGCTTTTAATCTCACATAATATAATAGTGTAAGTAATTGGTTTGATTGTTCTGCATTCAATTTAATATACACTGTGCTGCATATCAGAAATGTGCATTCAAGTTGCAGAATTTTTTTTCTTCTAAATATCATTTTCTTTCAATAATTGAAAGAAAACCAATAACTCCTGCTCCTGAAGAAACGAAAGCGCTTGAATATACATAAAGGCCAAAACGCGAATGAATAATCCATACAACAATACTACACTGTTCGTATGCAACTCAGGACTAATCAAGTTTGTCCGCGCGCGGCCACTCGCGTCTAGGAATTTTTTAGCTCGCGATCGCACAGCCCGCGGTCATACATACAAATTATCCGATCGTAATCGCGTATATCAATCCAATATCGCACTCATTATACACAGAGCGCATATAACACGGCGAAGGAGGGGAAGAGAGAGAGGCGCGCCTGTAGCAACAACAGGGGCTCGTGTGTCGCGCGTCGGCTTTACAAATTGCGCATTATCCGCGCCCGATAGCCAGGGAAAAAAGAAGTTGCGTTACAGCAGCGCTCGTGGAATCGACAGCTCTGGAATTTGTCTTTGTGATAGGTGGAGAACTCGCGCACTCGCGAGCTATACGTGCTCCGATTAGATTTTCATGTTCGAGCTGAGTCAGTCTTTATTGCGCGATATCGATTGTGCGCGATTCTCTCTCTCTCTCTCTCTCTCTCCTCCGGCTTGCCTTCGTCGTTTTATGCGCACACACGCGTGCGTACGGATATAACGTCGCTCGCTCGCGCACGCTGTACACGTGAGATAAGCCGGCCGCGCACGATCCGGTTCAACTTAATTTTTCAGTAGCCGATATCAATGCGCGTATGTAGTTGTGCCGTGCGGAGGGAAGAGAAGCATACGCGTATAACCCGGCATTTTTCATCTTGCCTCGGATATTGTCGCTGTACGCGGATAGCCGGCCCGTTGTCTGCAGCTCTGTGCGTGTGCGTATTTGCGAACGTGACTGATACTGGATAGAGATTGGCCACGAGTGCGTGTGCAGATATGTAGGTATCGCCGTAACCCTCATTTCCGAACTGGCTGTACATCGCTTTTGTAATCTATAACCCTTTTTTATTATTCAAACTATTGCTTGTACTGGGATCTCGTTATACAAATTGCGCTTATTGATATAAGAATACATTCGATTTCGCGCAGAAGTAGAGTTGTTAAATTCTGATGTAATACAACTTTCTTACTTTTAGCTTATACTTGTATAGGACTTGTATTGAATAGTTATGGTGTGTTTATACATTCTTAAAAGGCTATAATAAATAGTTTTTAATTTTTGACAAAAAATGCTGTGACACGATACTTATTTACATATATCAAATTATCATCTGTTGTAAATCATTGATAACCCAAAATGTTTCAAGTAATTTTTAAAATAAAGCATTTGCATTCGTATTAAATAGAAAATAGAACATAATAGAATACCGAGTACGTAGTTAAATTTTCCTTATTGTTATTATTTACTTTTAAGTTTCATAATTTTCTGAAAACGTACGGTTTTAAAAACAAAGGCTGGTATAGCACAACCAGTACACGTATTATACACACACAGTAGTAATTTTAGTACCGAAAAGTGTCCATACGATTTAGAAAAGTACGCGTTTGAACCTAACATGGCAATCATAGTAAGTACGGCATACGCCGGGCGAGCTTTGGTCCCGCGACTTTTGGCACAAGGCTCGCATCCATAATCCGAGCGCTCAGGCGCGCGACTCCCACACGGGCAGTCTGTTGCACGGGCGGGCAAAATATCGGTCGTACCTACACACGCATATACGCCCTCGAGGCTGTGTGCGTTGCGATGCCGTATCTCTCGTTACACTTATGCAACCGAGATTTATTGCCGATGATTATGCGCGGATCGAACGTGCGCCAGAGCGCAGAGGAAGAGGAGAGAGGAGGAGGAGGAGGAGGAGGCGGCGGGTCGCCCTCGGCTACTCGAGATATATCCAACTGCCTCGTCGCTCCGATTGACGGGTTCTCTCCCCCTCCCCACTCCGCGCGCTATCACGCTCTCCGCGCCGATCGATTATGCGAATTATACGCCGTTATGGGACTGCCTAGATGGCCGAGCTCCCCGCACGCTCTCGAGTGTCAATCGATTTATGCGTTTGATCACCGATTGCAAGCTTATCTTGCGCTTATCGCTCTTACCTCTATATATGTACCCTTCGCACATTCGCGTTATGTATGCGAACTGATCACGCGCGCTGCTTTTATTTTCAACCGATCGGGTGTCGATCACGAAGATGATGATGATAATGATGATGATGGTGATGTTGATTTCGCGGCTATTCCGAGCGACCGCTCGAGTGGATTTTGATTGATAATCGTCTAATCTTGGCCATCTTTTTTTTATTCTGTTCCAGGTAAGTCCAGTCTGAGAAAATCCTTTTATAAACCGCTGCGGCTGCTCGTCTCTCTCGCCAATTCATCGTAAGTAAATTACATTGGCGCTCGCAGCAGAGATTCGATCGACCGCTCGATGCTTATCTCGCGCCGCGAGAATACGAAAAATAAATTCTAGATAGAAGCAGCGATCTGCCGCCGATAAGAGATTATGAGAGTCGTTATTTTTAATTGGCTTACGAGGATGTTTTGTTGGAGTTTCGCTGAGAGATTCGGGTTAGGTAATGAAGACATTTATCTTTCCGTGAAATTATGCAAGTATATGTCCGAGCCCGCGATAATATATTTGACGATACAAAATATATATATGAAATCTCGTCGTTTATCGAAAATATAAGGGGCACGTGAAAGTAATTTTATCAAGTAGATAACTTTTTTACTATATTGTACAGGCACCGCAATCGCGCCAGACGTGACTCGATACGTATAGTAGTGATGAAATTGTAATGAAAGTGACAAAACGTAAACCTGGATAAGTCTGTAATTTTTTCATTATTACTGAGGCCTATCTATTGTGATTCATTGTCAGAAATTAAACATTTTTTAGTTGCTGTCATTGTGTTATCTAATTGTGAAAACATCAGTGGCACGTGCTTTTTGAAGTAACATTTTCAAAGCAAACAATTCGTCTTTTATCCTGCTTCAAGTATTTCGCATTGTTCAAGAATGATTTTCGGTTCGTTAATTTTGGTAAGATTATTCAATTATCGTAAAAAAGGCTTCATCTTTTTTGAATAATTAATAATTTTAGTTAAGTGAAATCAGACGTAAAAAGCTGAAACGGATAGAAAGGAGAACGTGTTTTCATTGCGATGATGTACTACCTAACCTAACAATTCAATTTTTTTTAATTCCTTAATGTTTTCTTTGCCGGTATCGCAGAAAACGTTTCTTGCGACTGTAAGTATCCATATTTTCCTTATAAAAATATGAAATTCGCGAAATCGCCTTGAAAAATCAATTTCTCAAGAAAAATCAATATCATCAAAACTTAACCAAGTCTCAGCTAGAAAATTAATTAATTTGTAGCTAACGAATATCTCATATCAAAGGTTAACCAAAAATTACCTAGTTTTTAGCTAGATTATAGTTCACAGAGTAGCTTATTTATAGCTAAGAAATATATCAAATTTATAACAGCTTAGGCAGAGAAAAGCTGATTAATTTTATACCACGGTTCTTTTAAACTGAAAAGCCTGTTAATTTTATTATTATCGTGTTACTTCCTGAATTACGAAAATTTACTTCAAACATCTTATATACGTAATTGCCTCAACGAAGTTGTTGAGACAATTGAGTGAAAGAACGAATTTTTCTTTTTCACTCGTCTACGCGTTTCATTCATTTAAATGTGACACAAAATCGTCATTCTCAAATTGAGATAAAGTGCACGTCAGAATAATTTACACACGTACGTTCAAAGTACACGTCAGTATTATACAAAGCATAGTATAGGCTTGGTAACCCATTTTTATAAAAATATCGAATTGTTTCCGCATCGACAGGCGGTAATATAAAACGTATTAACAACGTATACGGCTATTATAATAATTCTTCTAATCGTGATTGACTTGCAATTAAATTCACAATCTGATTTTAGATTAACATCAACTTACCCCGAACAGCTTAACAATACGTAATGGTTTATCGCTAAAAGAAAAAGCTAGCACGAATCCCAGCTCTCGGAATAATTAAAGCGGTGAAAAAATCACGCGAAAACCGCGTGCTTTCGAATCTATCCTCAATTCGAGCGCTCAGTACTTCACAAGATCGATTAGGTGTTTTTTTATGTTTCTGCAGAACCCTATAAATTTTCTCCCAACTGCTAATCCAGCCCCTCTTCACATCGATAACAGCAACGGAGAAGTGAATGAATCATTACTCGATATCGTTTAATACCCCGAGCGAGATCTCCTTTCTCTCTTGAATTTCTCTCTCCCGCTCTACCCTTTCTCCGCTAGTTGTGCACGCAGCTGCATCCTCGACCTGTAACGGGGCGCGGGTTGCATCTCGGTGAAGATCTCTTGAGAGAACGTATAGTGCAGGCTGACTATCGCGTTAGCATCGTGGGCCTCGTTCGCTATCTGGCGAGCTCGCAAGCGCGTGCTTTATTTATGCCGCAGCCGCACGCGCACTCGCTCGCTAATAATATCGTTATGTAAATTCTGCGAGCGGGAGTGCCGATGCTCTACCGATGTGTATACATACGCGGCTGCGTTTGCAGATAAAGTGGAAGAAGTGCACGTGTAGTTACGACGTGTGTTGAACTAAAGAATTTCCGCTTTTCCCGTACGCCGGTTATTTCAGCTTTTTCCCTTCTCGTTAGTATACACAAACATAAACACCAGCTCGTTAGTCGATGATGTATACGATTAATATCGACTTTCGTTCAATTGTACTATAAAAGGTTCAATTATTGTTATCAGTTGGCATCAGCATTAAGAAATATAGCATTTCTCGATACGATCGAGGACATAAATATCGGCATCCTTGTATTATACGCTGATGTAGATCGAACGACAGATTTTCGGGCAACGTAAAAGAGCAATTGGGTTACGTCGCGGAGCTCGCCGAGGCATGCAAAACATTAATAGCAGCGAGTAGTAGTAAGAGCATGCACCTAAGTTCTCGGCTAGTGGCGCACTACTTCCACGATTACTGCCGGCGTGAGTGCGCGGAGACAAATTGCCTCGTTTAATTAATTCCTCGCGCTGGACGCCTTCATTCGAGCGACTATACGGCTCTCTCTCTCTCTCTCTCTCGCTCCTTATTACCGGAGCTTTCTCGGCACTGGGGCTTTATCGGCGTCGCCTATCTAAATTCATAAATAATTAAGCTCGGCCGCGTGCGCGCTTGCACGGCAATTAGCCGTCGGCGCGCAATGAGATTCTACCTCTCTCTCGCTCTTTCTTTCGCCCGCACTTTTCACCTACTATCACAAGAGCATCGCTCTCGCACATCCTCGCTCTCGTTCCAGTGGTCAGTTCAAGACTTCCGTGAATTGCTGGCATTGTTCGCGCCCGGACGGGGCAAAACTGACGATTGTTGTATACGTGTGTATACAGTATAATATGGTATAGCCGATCGAACGTTCGCGATGGAGTTCCAAGTAAAAGGAGAGAGAAATCGCCAGACGTTATCGGGCTTATCGCTCTCGGGGAGATTATCGCTCGCGGGGGTTACGCAATCGGGCGTCGCGAGTGCGAACCGGCGCGCACGGCGTATATATACGTCTTGCACACGCCGAGGGAGCTGCCTGTGTGTGTACATAATGTATTTGAAAATTTTCTTTCAAAGTATTTATATTTCTCTGGCTTATGAATCTTGATTGTTTGAAAAATACTTTGAATATATATATAAAAATAGGATCGATAATATATTTAATTGGTCTCTTTTCAATGAGAAATATTTCATTCGATATAGATCGCTTGAGATTCCCATACTCTCGCAACGACATTTTGATAGTATTCTACTACGAGATATTATAATGTCGTAAAAATTGTATTCTATTATATCATATATCTTGTCAGATTACATTGTTAACACGTGTTATAACGCTATTATATCACAATCGATTCTTGACTGCAGCTTGGGATTTATATACATATTGTGCAATGAAATTAAATGACTTTAATGACTTTTTTTATTTTTCTTATTTGAAATGTATGATATATAAATTTGAAGTAAATATTTGACATGATAGAGCGCGCGCGAAATATCGAAATGTCAACCAATTTAGTCGTTTCTTCCGCCACGACGAATCTAACTCGAACTGATGAGACGTCATGGAAGCGATGCGCAACACGTCTCTCCGCGAGAACAAAGACGAGTCGGCTATACCGACGTGGTTTTCGGTGCAGAAGCAAAGATACCCTCGCGGTATCTTTTTCTCTCTTCTCTCTCTCTCTTCCCTTTCTCTTCGCTGTCGTCCCGGACCGATACGCGCGTGCGCGCGCCCCGTCTCCGAAACAGTCGTTGAATAATGTAAAGGGTTCACGATATCAGCATAACCTTCCAACGAGTCAGCCAGGCAACTCGGATCCGTCCGTATACTACTTGGCGCACACGCGCGGAAGATCGCAGCGAGATTAGAAATTCGCCCACCTCTCTCGCATCCTCTTCTCTCTCTCCCGCTCACTCACGCTCTCTCTCTCACTTTCTTTATCTTATTCTATCGCTTTCTCGCTTAGTTCGTCCGCTCTCTTTTTCCCTATCGCTCCTTATATTGGAATTTTTTTATGTTCTCTGTCTATTGTCTACATCCAATATTTTAAATTTAATGATATAAATGAGAATAAAGCAAAAATCATTATAATATTTAATAAAAATATACTCTACCATACATAAGCAGTATCAACTTTAAAGATTTATGAAAATATTACTATAAGGATATGCTAACGAAACCAAGCTTCAGAATACTATTTAATTGAAAAAAAGTTATAATTATCTATATATATGTGATATAACATTAGAATTTTCGTTATTTCATTAACGCCTTTTGTATATCTATTCGTGCTAATACGTATTATCAAGCCATCAACTCCCTCTCAGCCTTCATTATTTTTCTCCTTCTCGCCGCGTCCACGTTCCTACTCCGCCAGCACGCGCGCGGAAAGGGTTGTGCACCCGCGCTGCAAGGACGGGAGGAGGGTTGCGCGCGAGAAAGAGAGAGAAAGGTGGGGTGCGGGGGCGGCCATTGCTATCAGATACCGCGGGGGCGCAGAGAGCCGGGGCTCGCCGCAAATCTCGCCCGTCCTAGCTCTATAGCGGCGGCTCGCTATTTATCTGCACTTCGCAAGACGAATCTACGAGATTGAGCTATCGCTGCACGAGATCGTTTTTCCCCCGCCGCAGCGGATTAGATCCATCGCGCGCGACTACCCTCTTTTCCCTCATGCGCTAAAGGATTTTCTTTCTCCGAAGTATATGTAGTCCCCGTACTCTTTTCTTTCGAATTTGTTTAAAAAATAGATGCGGATTTTTTACTTTGTGGCCGTTTTTCAGTTTTTTTCATCTTGGGATTGTATTTATGATCATCGGTAAATATATAGTTCACATTTTAGACTTCTAAATATTTTATTCTCAAATTTTTCTCGAGAGTACAGAGCATTAATTACGACGAAACTGATAACCTTAATTTAAAATGATGGATAAAATTAAGTATGATCAATTAACGTTAACGTTATCGATCTATATATAGATTTTCTTTCTAATCGAAGTAAGTTAATTAATAAATAACCAGCGATAGCAACCTCGTTCGTTACGGCTGGCTTGATTTAATTTCATTTGCAATATTTTTCAGTCATTTTGAAGGTTTACTATTTCAATAAGAAACAATTTGTAAAAGGTTTTTTTAATAGTTAAAAATAACCAATTTGATCTCATTCGAATATATTTGAAATTGTTTATATAATTGTATTCTCTAATAATAAAGGAACAGTAGATAATATAAATAAAGTAAGGCACATTTTAAATGAAAAATTTGACGACACATCGGGTCTTTTGACTTTTCAAGCTTATACAAAAACTTTGAATTTCAAAACTGAAGTGCACTATAACTTTTGACTATTCTCTGCATACATAGCGAACCGCAAACGCAGACTTGGCGAATTTTCATAAAAAAAAAGTTTGACTTTGAAAATCAATAGGGAACTAGTGTAAGAAAGGATGAGAAAGGGTGGAAGGAGGGGAAGTCATTAAATAGGTCGCACTTACATATGAAGGAGAGCCTTGAAAGTCCATATACTCGGAAGAACTGAAATGATAAAAAGTCGAATGGCGAACGCGAGTGCGCGGACACGGGCGCATGAGCGAGAGAGAGAAAGAGAGTCCCTGAGCGTCGACGCCGCTGGAACGAGATAAAACAGTGATAGCGAAATCGATGAAGGCGATAGCTCAAGTTATTACCGGATAGAGAGAGAGAGAGAGAGTGAGAGAGAGAGAGAGAGAGAGAGAAGAGGGGAGGCAGATAGAAGGAAAGAGAGAAGGACAGAGATACCTGCGGAGGGAGAGCCAGACAGAGAGAAAGAAACGGAAGGAGGGAGATGCGTGTATATATATTGAGAGAGAGAAAAAGGGTAGGGGCAAAAGCGCGAGCGAGAGAGAAGGTATAGAGGAGGACGGACGGGAGACTCGACGCTCGCTCGTCGCTTATACTGGCTCAGTTAGCGATAAGCAGAAACAGTTATCAAGAAATGGAAATGACTGATAAGCTCAGGAGTTCGTGAGCGAGCTAGAGCCCGGACGAACGGCTCTGCGCTGTCGTGCGAACGCTTTTTTTAATATTACTAGAACTATTGACGCCAGTGCTCATTTTTTTCCGCTTTGTTTAACTGTTTTTTTTCCTCGAGGTGTTTTTTTTAACGTCACGAATTCGCGAATTTTCGAATCACTGAATTTAAATTCACTCTCGAGTTATCTATCCGAATAATCTATAATATTGCTTTCATCTGATTTAATTGATTTAGGAGAGAATTGCCTTTTTCGTTACTTCAGGTTTATAAATTTTGAATTATATATATCTACTGAACTAATTTCGGTATGATTATATTAATGCAATAATGGCCTACAGAAAGATTGAATTTCCATTTGTTTGTTTACGGAAAATTATACCGTATACAGGCATATAGCATCAAAGTTTTTATACTCGAGCAACGGTGCATAAAAAACGTTGTAAAAGGGTGGCTCGTACACGGACAGAAGAGGTATAGCCGCAACCAAATAATGGTCGCGGGCAAAGGAAAACTCACGTCGAGGTCGCGAAATAGTTGGCTATCAGCAGGTCTACGGCTCGTAAAAGATTAACCGAGTTTAGTTTATAACTACGGCAAATGTCTTTCGCATGATGCTCGCGAGATTGCCGGCGAGCGAAATTCATTATTATGATTTTCTACCGGCGCGCCGCCGCGCTGAGATGCTGGAAAGGATTGCATGTGTACGCGAGATAAGGCCCGCTGTAAAGATAAGCCTGCCGCGCACGCGCGCGCAAGTCTGTAAATCTGCAAATTGTTGAGTGCTTTTCGAGATTATCGCTCGCGCGCGCGCGCGCTCCTCGCGGTCAAACTTTATACTGCTCGATTTTTCCCTCTCCTCTCGCTCGCTCGCTCCCGCCATCAAGACGCGCAGTTTTTCGCGATAAATTTCGAGATTTTGTTCCCACCCCAACTTTTTTCCCAGCCAGTTTGCCAGCGCGCGCGCGTGCCCGAGGGAGGATATCGGGGCCGTAACGGGCGCAAAAAATTATCACTCGAGATTTTAGCGCGAAGCGTATCTTTATCGCCGCACGAGCGTAGATCACGAAAAAGTTGTTTGCCCAAGAATGTTTGTCGGAGTGCCGGTCACGGCTTTCAATCCCCGATATATAATATACCTCGATGTGCCAGTATGTGGAAGAAAATATTAATAAACGTCCGATTAAATCAACCGTATTTAGATATAGCCGCGCGGGGGAAAGGCGTTTAAGCTGTGTCTTTTAATTTTAAGTGGAAATACTATTTTCCGGGCATCTTGAGTGGTATTGAGAAGCCATTTCTTCTTGCATATCTAATGATACAATTTATTTATGTTTGAAAACTTTTGCTTAGTTTTATCAGTTTTGCAAGTTACGAGATATTATTTATGGCACCTTTTTCAAGCATAATGTGCTTTTTCTCAATTTCAATATTTTCAATTCGTTATGCAACAAATAAATGGTTGAGTGTAAGTATGCTAAATATCAAAATATAAATTGACTTTTACTAGAGGGTTATTGGGTAAAAGGATATTGGCTTAAATTTATCATTGAATAATTTCTTAATTTGTTTACACATTAGATAGAAATGAAGTTGTATAATCGTATAATTGTAGACAAGAGTAAAAGTAAGATATCTTTTTATCCTCATAATCTTTAATCGTATTAGATTTTCCAATCACATAAACACTAACTTCAAATGCATTTGCTTACTGCTGATATAAAGATTCGTCAACGATTCAATAGACAATTAAATCCATTAAGCATTGTTTCGCGCGAGCAGCTCATGAAAAGGCTTGACGCACACACACACACATACTGGCAAAAGTAGTTTTCAATAACGATCTCGTGAACTGGCACATTTTGCGGCGGCCGAAGTGTATTTGTACATATACGCGTCGTCGCATATTGGATATTAATCTGCCAGGCGCGTGCGCGCGCGCGCGTATATAGTATTATGCTTTTGCTCGACGACCTTGCGCAACGCTCGCTCGTATATATATGTGCGATCAATCCTGCGCGAGAGCGAGGCACACACACACACACACACACACACACACACTCACACACACACACACACACACACACACACACACACACACACACATATATATATATATAGATGCGAGATATTGCGTGGATGTTGATTGAGAGGCTTGATCTTGGATTACTGATGAAACGAGTGCAGACGGCGCGCGGGCAACTGCTGCGGTGCAAAATTATTCTTTCAGCGCCTTCTCAATCATGCGCGTAGAGTGCTGCTAATATTTGCGGTGCGTTCTTTTTTTCAAGGTTTTTAGGCGCTAAGTTTAGCTGCACAAGTCCAGGTAGATTAATTTATCAAATTGATAACGATTTTCTCATTTTAACTGGGAATAAACGGTATAATGCAACCATAATAAAACAAACTATAGCGCACATGATTTCGTGCGTGTTATGCATAATTTTTAAATATAAAAGAAAATTATTACAATGTATATCATGCAGTGTAGAATTTTTATTTTATCGCACCTAGCTAATAAATCAATTTTAATCTGCGGCCTTATTGTGTTATTGTATTCGGAAATAATAATGCGAAGTTAAACTTTGATCGTAATCATATACGGAGTAAAAATAATTAATTATACTTATGAGATATTTTCATTGATTATATAGAGCTGTGAAATGAAAAGTATTTTATCATCTAGATTACTAGTTTTCACTGAATAAAGTTCATTTTACATTTATTTATTTATTTATCCAGAATAATTACATGTTCATAATTCTATAGAGATACCTCTGTAGTCTACCTGTACATAGACTGGAGGAATACATTAGAATAATAACTTACATAACTAACTTGCAGACTAAAATTTTAACAAATATAGAATTTATATATTAAAACAAACAATCAGTATCTGCTCTTAAAATTAATTCTATGTTTACCCTGTTTTAAATATATTTTTTTAATTTACTCTTTCATTTTTTCCGAAGAACTTTATTTTCAACAAAATATTTGTTTTCAACAGTTTTAAAACTTGCGAAAATTTCGTTTTTTCAAAAATACTGCACTGTTTTTTTTATTAAAATATCAACCATTGATATATAGAGATGTTTATAAATGCGGAATCTTATATTTAAAGAACAGTCAAATAACATTGAAATTCAGAATAAAAAATTTGAGTTTACCTTGCAAACAGAACTTATATTTACTGAGCATATTAAGTGTATAGTCTAAACTAAACTTATAAAACTGGGAAAGATAAGCGCGATAAGAAGTGTGAATGAATGAATGAATGACTCCTTTGAAAGTTATCGCAACGTTTGTGCGCTCGCGATCTGCTATATCGCTATACTAAAAATAATCACTAGACAAGAGAAGAAAGGCGACTTTTTCGCTTTAAAAATCAACCGCGCGCAGTGACTACGCGAGGCGAAAGATTTTTCATCCTCGGGGTCTCGAAATATACGGGGACACGAGCTCATATATGTGAACGCGCGTCACACTGCCGAGACGACGAGCCTCATGGACTTGAGTAATCAGATGTTATCACTCGGCCTCGCGATTGGCCTGGGATGGCTTATCCAGCGCACGGATAAACGCGAGAGAAAGAGTCGCGCCTTCTTCTCTTTCTCGCACTAGAGCGAGAGCCCGGGAAATAAAAGGAGCGGAGCTTCTATATCTGCGCTCCGTGTAAAGTATTAATGAGAGGCCTCTTTATGCGCGCTCTGCTTCTTTTATAGTTACTCGCGACGCAGCGGGCTCCGAGCTGCGGCCGCGCGCGATCCGCTGCATTACCATCATCGTCTGCCTCACACCAGCCGTGCATATATCATGTACACAAATTTTACTCCCATTAGGCTGCTAATAATTATCTTACTAAATGACTTCGAAGCCTTTTTTCAGATTTTTTTTAATAATTTTTTATAAAGCCTGATCAAAAGGTGCGGGAAATATTAACAAAATTTAATTTATAGTAGTGCATTATAAATTAAAAACTAACTTAACTTAACTTAACTTTATAATACAAAATGTTCCCTGGTAGAAAATTAACCATATTTTACAGCTAACGTGTTAAGGGGGCAAGCCTGGGTGAAAGCCTGAAAAATTAGATTTTAGTATAAAATTAGTGAGGTCATTATTTTTTTAAATCTATATAAAAAACAACTTTATACCTCAAAAATATGCATAAAAAGCAACATTTTAACACCTCCCTAGCTCCTCTATTTTGATTTATAAGTCTGTAATAACCACTGGATTGAAGTTTCACTTTTTGCATATCTTAGCTCAGAGCACGTAGCTCTGCACTGGAATGCCTCGACCAAATGAGCTCAAGTATGGTGGAGATCTTCTTTATATATAATATCTACACTGCTTAATGTTGTATTGGTTATACGATCCAAGTCGATGTGTTTGAAATTCCGAACGTTCACAGTGAACGAAAAAACTAAAATTTGCGATTTACATTATAACCGGTTTAAAACCATAAAACAGGGTAGGAATGGACCAAAAACCGTGTAAAAACTAATTTTGCACTTCGCCACCCCCATAAACCACCCCCAAAACCACCCTTACAGACAAGTCAATTTTCCCATAGCGACACACACGAAAACTAAAATACCCAGAGTCGCAATAACTTCGCTAGGAAATATTTTGCGACTGGTACTTGAAGGAAAGGTTCCACACGACCTAAAAAAAAATTATGAACGAAATAGCTTTTCCGGAAAAGCCCCCCCAGGGCGATATACAGTGTTAAAAACGGGAAAAAAATTCCCAGAGCCGCAATTACGTCGTTCGGAAAAATGTTTCGACGGTTTCTTGTAGACCAAGTCCCCACATGCTTAGAAAAAAATCATGAACGAAATAGCTTTTCCGGAAAAGCCCCCCCGGGGCGATATACAGTGTTGAAAACGGGAAAAAAATTTTATTATGTTGAGTGGCACCCTCCATGTTTAATAATTTAAATGTTGTGAGGATTCTCGTGAGGGCCAATTCCCAGAAATAAATTGGAAACAATCTTGAATACTAGATTGCAACGTTTCGTCAGGAAGTTCCCTGACCTCTTCAGGCTTTATTAAAAATATACAGAGTTAAAACACATACAAAAATAGACGTGTTCTTGTTTATGCACATACTGATTGTGCACATATTAATTGTGCACACTTTAACATTGGTATATATCTATATATATAGATCTGTACCAATGCTATCTGTGCACAATAAATATGTGCACAATCCTTATGTGCACAAACAAGAACATGCCCAAAAATACCAGAGTAAAATGGCATGGTGTGGTTTGTGCACATAAGAATTATGCACATATTTATTGTGCACACTTTAGCATTGGAGTATACACATAGATATAGATATACACCAATGCTAAAGTGTGCACAATAAATATGTGCATAATTCTTATGTGCACAAACCACACCATGCCAGTAAAATGATAGACTTATTGAAAGATAATAATACATACAAACTAATAAAGAAAAATCCATTGCCAAAGTTACAATCAGATATTCACAAACGATTAGCGCATTTAAACAATAACGATTTCTTACAAATAAAATATCATAACAACCAACTCACACAAACCAACACTCTACTACCTAGAGCATATGGTCTTCCAAAAATCCATAAAGAAGGTATTCCACTAAGACCTATCATTTCAACTATTGGTAGCCCAACACATTATTTATCTAAGATCATTTACAACGAATTAAAAAATTGTATTCCGAAACCGCTTTCTCATATTAATAATAGTTTCGAGATGAAAGATAAAATCAGTAAAATTATAATACCCAGTACATATGTACTTCTATCTTTGGACGTTTGCTCTCTATTTACAAATATACCGTGCGATTTAGTATTACAAAGCATAGACAGACGTTACACACATATTCACAATAAATGCAAAATTCCTTTTCATGAGATTCGGAATATAGTCTGTTTTTCATTTGACAACACATATTTCAATTTCAACAATAGAACTTATAAAAAAATATTTGGCACACCTATGGGTTCTCCTATCTCACCATTATTCGCTGACATGGTTATGGAAGATTTAGAAACAGACTGCTTGCGCGAATTAAAAATTACACACGATTGTATTCCGCTCTTTTACTTTAGATATGTAGACGACACAATTTTATCTATAAAAAGCGATCAAGTTGATACAGTTCTACAAGTGTTTAACAAGTATAATACTCATCTTAAATTTACATTCGAATCTGAAATAGACAATAGTATAAATTTTTTAGATCTCAGTCTTACGAGAAAAAACAATCAAATTTTGACTAACTGGTATCAAAAAACAACAGCATCATCGAGACTGTTAAATTATAATTCTAACCACACCATACAACAAAAAATAAACATGGTTGCGAACCTGGTGGATAGAGCAATTCTTTTATCCGATACTTGTTTTCATGACGCGAATATACACAAAATTACAGAACTTCTCTTATGTAACGATTATCCTTCCGAATTTATAAACATACACATACGAAATAGACTTCGAAAACTCAAATATCACAATAAAAAGACTAATAATGAGAACCGTTCACTAACTACAATCTCCATTCCATATAATAATACCTTTTATAAAAAATGTTCCTATATTTTAAACAAATATAACATCCGCACAGTACCTTTGATCAACAAAAAATTGAACAATATAATTAAATTAGGAAAGGATAAAATAGAAAAATCAGAAACATGTGGCGTAGTCTATAAGATAAATTGTATGTCTTTTACATCGACTTATATTGGCGAAACTAAGCGAATGTTAAAAAATAGGATTAAAGAACATGAAAGAGATAAGAATAAGAAATCAGTGATAGCAACACACCAAAGAACTATGAAACACATCGTTGACTGGAAAAACATCAAAATTTTAGATAGGGAAAACAATTACAAGAAACGAATTATTTCCGAAATGTTACATATTAATTTAAATCATAACACTATCAATAGAATAGAAGATACACAAAATTTGAATAATATATAGAAAAAGCTGTTAACAACGTTACATTTAAAAAGGTAAACAAGCGTGATTATATATAAACCCCAGCGAAGCGTGGATTATGTTCTGCATACCATCTCGACTCTACTGGTATCTTACCAGTATCGACGTAGCTATTTATAGGTAAAGATTTTCCATAGATTGTGTTTAATTTATTTGACTAGTTTTTTATTTTTATTTTTGTATGTGTTTTAACTCTGTATATTTTTAATAAAGCCTGAAGAGGTCAGCGAACTTCCTGACGAAACGTTGCAATCTAGTATTCAAGATTGTTTCCAATTTATTTCTGGGAATTGGCCTTCACGAGGATCCTCACAACATTTAAATGGGAAAAAAATTTCCCAGAGCTGCAATTACGTCGTTCGGAAAAATGTTTCGACGGTTTCTTGTAGATAACGTTCCCAAATACTTAGAAAAAAATTATGAACGAAATAGCTTTTCCGGAAAAGTCCCCCCAGGGCGATATACTGTGTCTTAAACATGAAAAAAAATTCCCAGAGCCGCAATTAAGTCGTTCGGAAAAATGTTAAGACGGTTTCTTGTAGAACAAGCCCCCACATGCTTAGAAAAAAATCATGAACGAATTAGCTTTTCCGGAAAAGCCCCCCAAGGCGATATTCTGTGTCTTAAACATGAAAAAAAATTCCCAGAGCCGCAATTAAGTCGTTCGGAAAAATGTTAGGACGGTTTCTTGTAGGTCAAGTTCCCACATGCTTAGAAAAAAATCATGAACGAAATAGCTTTTCCGGAAAAGCCCCCCAGGGCGATATACAGTGTCGAAAACGGGAAAAAAAATTCCCAGAGCCGTAATTATGTCGTTCGGAAAAATGTTTCGACGGTTTCTTGTAGATAACGTTTCCAAATGCTTAGAAAAAAATTATGAACGAAATAGCTTTTCCGGAAAAGCCCCCCCAGGACGTTATGTTTAAGACATAAGGTTCCTGTTTAAGACACAGTATATCGCCCTGGGGGGGCTTTTCCGGAAAAGCTATTTCGTTCATAATTTTTTTTCTAAGCATTTGGAAACGTTATCTACAAGAAACCGTCGAAACATTTTTCCGAACGACGTAATTGCGGCTCTGGGAATTTTTTTTCCCGTTTTCGACACTGTATATCGCCCTGGGGGGGCTTTTCCGGAAAAGCTATTTCGTTCATGATTTTTTTCTAAGCATTTGGGAACTTTATCTACAAGAAACCGTCTAAACATTTTTCCGAACGACGTAATTGCGGCTCTGGGAATTTTTTCCCGTTTTCGACACTGTATATCGCCCTGGGGGGGCTTTTCCGGATAAGCTATTTCGTTCATGATTTTTTTCTAAGCATGTGGGGACTTGGTCTACAAGAAACCGTCAAAACATTTTTCGGAACGACGTAATTGCGGCTCTGGGAATTTTTTTTCATGTTTAAGATACTGTATATCGCCCTGGGGGGGGCTTTTCCGGAAAAGCTATTTCGTTCATAATTTTTTTGTAAGCATTTGGGAACGTTATCTACAAGAAACCGTCGAAACATTTTTCCGAACGACGTAATTGCGGCTCTGGGAATTTTTTTTTCCGTTTTCAACACTGTATATCGCCCTGGGGGGGCTTTTCCGGAAAAGCTATTTCGTTCATAATTTTTTTTTAAGTCGTGTGGGACCTTTCCTTCAAGTACCTGTCGCAAAATTTTTCCTAGCGAAGTTATTGCGACTCTGGGAATTTTAGTTTTCGTGTGTGTCGCTATGGGACAATTGACTTGTCTGTAAGGGTGGTTTTGGGGGTGGTTTATGGGGGTGGCGAAGTGCAATAGTACATTACGATACGTGGGCCGGAAATTGGATTTCCGGGCCGTGCGTGGTATGACGCCCGAGGCGAAGCCGAGGGCGTCATGACGCACGGCCAGGGCATCCAATTTCCGGTCCAAGTATTGTATACTATTTTTCTTACTCCCCGGCCGAAAGTACGTTCTGTAATTGTTAAATAATTGATAAAATTGCGTTGTCGTCTGCTAGCTGTGTTTGAGACGTTTGAGTGTTAGTTTTTCTTTCGACCCGCTCGATAGTACTGCCTCTGTCGGCCGCTTTGGGTAGCTCAGTCGATATTACCGACCGTTTTTTCTTTCGACCCGGCGTGGAGAGCTGGTTTTTTGGCCGTCTGCTACTTTCGCTGTTACACAGATGGTTTGATGCCCGCCCGACATTTGCAAGACCGAGGCGAAGCCGAGGTTTTGCTGGTCGGGGCGGGCATCAGAAACACATTCATTAAAAAAAGACAACACCACTTTTTATTTCAACTAACTCTTTTTTCTCGTCACAAGTGTACTTTCCTCTGTCTATTTCGTACGTGTCTAACCTTCACACCACACAAACATATTTCTTCGAACGCTTCCGTCCGTACGTTTACTTAATTGTTTCTACACGACTCGAAAGTACGTGTAGGAAACAAGAGGAAAAAACAATAACCACGATCAAACAACACCACTTTTTATTTCATTTAACTCTTTTTTGTCGTCACCTGTGCACTTTCCTCTGTTTATTTCGTACGTGTCTAACCTTCACACCGCACAAATATCTTTCGTCAGGCATGCGCGCGGGCGCTCAAGCGCCGCGGGTCAGGAAATTTCGGCAGCCAATCAGAGCGCGCGGTTGGTCTAAAATAGGATGCGAAAGTTTCTCTTTCGGCCCGGAGATGCGGGCCGAAAGTACGTACTTTCGGGTGGGCGAGTAAGAAAAATTAGTTTTTACACGGTTTTTGGTCCATTCCTACCCTGTTTTATGGTTATAAACCGGTTACAATGTAAATCGCAAATTTTAGATTTTTTCGTTCACTGTGAACGTTCGGAATTTCAAACACATCCAAGTCGCGACTCAGCATTACTAAAGATTATCAATAATTAATTATCAAACCGTATATTTATCACTTTTTGTTTAATATGTTTATAAAAATACACCAGACAAAAAGTTTAAGCCTTCATTACCGAAAATTGAAGTATTTCGACTTTTAAAAATACATTTTTGATTTCATTCAAAATAATGCCTCATCTTCAAATTTTATTCAATTCTTATTTTTTTGGTCTTATACTTATTGTTCGAAGAAGAATTCCTAACCGATCACGGAACTCAGAAATATAAAATATTTTTTCTGTTTCAAATAATTAAACATTTTCAAAAGTACAGTCAACTTAAAAAATGAGCTCATTTTTGGAAAACCTAAGTTTAGTACAATAATTAGTCAAGACATATTTTTGAGTTCCGCGATCTGTTAAGAATTCTTCTCCGAACAATATAAGACCAAAAAAATAAGAATTGAATAAAATTTGAAGATGCGGCATTATTTTGAATGAAATAAAAAATGTATTAAGACATATGATTTTTAAAAATCGAAATAAATAGTTCAAATATTTCATCCAATTTTCGGTTTTGAGGACTTAAACTTTTTGTCTGGTGTACCTTGATAAAGCTATCAACTCCAAAATAAGTAAAAAAGCGTTCATAGTAAATTATTGATATTTTAAGTAATGGACTAACTTTTGACATGAACGATATAGCCAATACAACCTTAAGTGAAGCAGATGTTGAAAAAGTTGAATTCTTCCATTAATATACATCTTTTAATAATTTTTTAATGATTTTTCAAAATTTGTTAACTTTCTATATGTAAAAATAGATTGGGGTCTATTTTCAAAATCTGCTTCACACATAAGCAGTGTAGATACATACAAAGAAGATCTCCACCAAATTTGAGCTCATTTGGTAGGCATTCAGTGCAGAGCTACGTACTCTGAGCTAAAAAGATATGCAAAAATTGATACTTCAATCCAGTGGTTATTACACTTATAAATCAAAATAGAGGTTCCAGGGAGGTGTTAAAATGTTGTTTCTTATGTATATTTTTGAGGTACAAACTGGTTTTTATATAGATTTGAAAAAAAAAACCGCTGCCAATTCATTGGCCCTTAGCTTCCTCAACCGTAATTTGTTGATTCCTTTAATTAATTTTTAATAACAAAATTTATAATTTTTTAAAAAATTTATTGCATAATTATAATTAAATTCATTTATGAATATTAAAAATTATTAATTTTTAAATTTATTTATTTATATATTATTTATTTATATCAAATTTATATAAATTTTGAGCTGATAAATAAAGTTATCATTTGAAATAGAAGTAAAGTATCTACATTTTATAATAAAACAAATAGCTAACACGGTTGTTTTGTTATTAACAAAAACGTGTTTTTTTTTATATTTCATAATTCATATTTTTTAAGAAAAAAAAAATTTATAGCTATCATTGTTCTTTTGTTATTAACAAAAACGTGTTTTTTTAAAAACAGGTTTTTGTTTTTGATGATAACTAAAGAACCGTGATAGATAGAAAATTAATTTTTTTAGAAAATATAGGTATTTTAATTCTCTTTCGAATGCCACCCACGCCATTCAGATACATAGAGCCGTTCTCGAGAAATTACGATTTTTAAAAAATGTCAAAAAATTTTTAACCTCAAATATCTCTGAAATTTATGGACCAATCATTTTGCCCAAAGAACTCGACCGAGAACTATAAAAAATCTACCTCTAAAAGGAATTTTGAAGCCATTAAGTCAATTTTACTCTTGTAATCGTTGGACATACAAAACTGATTTTTTTCATTTTTCAATTTTTTACTCAAAATCTGGCCTACAGAATGTATTCAAATTTTAACATATTATAGCTATTTATATTCTGTATTATCATGATTTTTCTCAAAAAAATTGACCGTTTAGTTTCGGAGTTATCAGCTTTTAAAAAAAAAAACTGTTTTTGTCAATAACAAGAGAACCGGGATAGCTAGAGAAATTTTTTTTTTCGGAAATTATAGATATTTTTACGCTCTTTCGAATGCTACCCATCAGATTTAAATATCTCGATCCTATCATTAAAAAAAATCAAAAAACAGTTTTGAGAAAATCGAAAATTTGAAAAAAAAAAAAATAAAAACGCATCGCCCCAATCAAAAAACGGATTTTTGACCCGCCATCACGCAAAAAAAAAAAAAAAAAAAAAATGTCCGGTCAAAATGGACCGAGTAGAAGCTGAGATCCAGGCGTATACACACACACACACACACACGCGCGCGCGCGCACACACACACACACACACACACACACACACACACACACACACACACACACACACATCCATACAGACATTTTTCAAAAACCATTTATTTTGATTCCTAACACCTCGGAACACAATTATAACATGTTTTTACAACAACTCAAAAATTTACTATCACAAAGCTTCCTCTAGGAGGAAGCAAAAATCAAAGCAAAATTGTAAACTTGGCATTATTTTCTTAAAAATCGTCATTACGTTGAAATTAGGACATTTGACGATTTAAAAAAAATAATGCCGAGTTTACAATTTTACTTTGGTTTTTGATTTTTAAAGCTTATAATATTCCAATTGCATAAATACATTTATCGCGAGAACTAAAAATTGATCAATTGCTTTACACAATTATTTATTGCAGTTTAGTATGAAAAACTAACTTTTGGCAGGAACCTTACGGCCAATACAACCTTAATTACATGGAAGCATTTTTAACAAAAATCATAATGCAAAAATAATATATTGTAATTCATTAAAAGTTCTACTATTACTTAAAATACATATTTTATGAAGTGTAAATGCTATAATTTATTTCGGATTGGTACATAATTATGAAATACAAGCAATGTTCGTTTTTAGCCATAAAATTAACTGAAAAATAGCTAGCTTCTGGTTAATATTTCTACCAGGGCTGGCATTTATAATATTGTTTCATAATCATTAATACTGTAGTATCATTTTTTTTATTTTAATTATTTTAATTCAATCATGTTCGGGTTCTGGTTCATGTCTTGAACAGCAGATCGTGTATGCAAGTAACCTCTATATGATACAGGTGAAATGTGTCTTAGTTTTTATTGAACTTATGTTTTTAGATTTAGAGCGAATCAATTACTTTTGTATTTATTAGTAGTCATAAAGACAAGTAAAGAAAAACATAAGAGTAAAAAATAAATAATTTCTATTTATAAAACCTATTTTTTAAAAATGTTCGTTTGGTTACCAGAACATAAAAAATGGAGCAATCGGGAGACAAACATTTTGTACTCGAGTAAAGGGACAACTGCATTACCGTGTTTTAACTTGATAATAAATAATTACTATTACAAATTCATCTCATTATGTTCTAAATATTCGTTTGCTAACATTATAACTTATCTATGTAAAAAGAATTATTACTTTTTAAACCTTCTTAATCAATTATATTCATCTAACTTTGAATGGCAATCCCCATGTATTCGAATATTGGGACTGTTCCTTTATTAATACACACAAACTAAATTTATACATGTTTTAAATGCATATCAAAATACTGTTATATCTATTTAAACAGTTTTCAACATTTCTATGTTAAAATTCAGCATTTGTGATGGCAGCTCTTTAAAAAGACATTTTTAGGACAGACTCGGCCGCCGACGGTTTGAGTCACCTTGAGAGCACATTAGCACCTCAGACAACTTTTGGCTCGTCTCGTCTTTTTACATATATTATTTTGCCGAGCTTATCTAGCTGCGCGTGACGATAGTCGATTCGCAATCGGCCCGCAAAGTTAAAGGCTGTCTCGCCGCTCCGAATCCTTGCCACTATTCTCACGTCACTATAGAAAACGTAAGTCGCCGCGCCAGTCAGGCCGACTATTTTGATGCGCGCGCGCGCGCGTGCGAGAGTCTCTTTTTCTTTCTTTTGCCTTTTTTAACGCAGCACTACTCTTTTGTGTAGCGCTATCGGGCCGTTCAGATCGTCGGGAATTTCCTTTTCATCTTCGCGATCTTTATCAAGCGCGTGTTCGTCGACTGATTCTTTCTCGCATTTTCCTCTCTTATAGACATATACAGACGTGCGAGCTGCACGTGTACGCGCTCGGATTCCTCTTATTGCGTTTTCTTTCAACATTGACATTGTTACGGTCGATGTGGGCAACAATGAGCTAATTCTCTTTGGTGATTGCGCAAGCACTCCCTAGTGGTGTACTTCGTAATTGTTAAATTGACATATTGCCTTTTTTTGGAGTAGAAAAGTGATAGCGTAGCGAAGACAGATGGACTTGTAGTAGGACTTGAAGAAAAATATTTCACAAAGAATAAATAAAAGTTAATATAAAGACTCTAAGAATCTGAATGTAATTTACTATAAAAATCTTATCGAGTTAGAAATCTTTTCTGGTCTAATGATTATGTTTATAATCCTTTCAAATTGTACTACCGCACTTTTAATTTACAGCGTATCTATAAATTAGGACTGTAATAATCTTCCTCTTATAATATACAAGACGAATGAAAACCATAATAGCCATATATACCGTATAAATGAATGAGGTTAAAAATTTAAATGAAGAAGGGACAGAAAAAGCGGCGCGAGAAAGGTTCGTTATAAAAGTATATCTTATTATTGATCAAAACATCTCTGTTTTTGTTCTTGTTCGTCTGACAAGGAGATGTAATTATGTGAATATAAGAATTGTATTCCGACAAACTCATTATGATTGTCATATTATGTTTTATAGTATCGTTAAGACTAACTTGGGTTTTTAATTACACGTCTTAATGTGCGAATTGTAAATGATGAATGTTCTTCCTCGTTAATTAGAAGATGCCTGTCAGTTTTGTACGCGATATTACCTACTCCTTTATCATATAAGGTAAAGCTAAATATAAACTTCCATCTTTCTCGTACACACTAAGTTGTATTTATAATAATGTCCTTATAGAAAAGTTGAAATGATCTTTTTTTCAGCGTTAGGCCACTGTCTGACCAACTCGGCTGCATCTACTTTGCATTCATATCTCAGAAAATGTTATGCATATAACGTCACATTCGCCATTCTTATTTATATGGTTCTCAATACAGTTATTTTCCTCTCCCCTGAGGTAAACAAACACAATTATCAGCCAAAATGACGGCCCTTGTTCGGGCTTGTGCCACTTTACAGTTTCCCTCAAGCCGCGGGCAGGGAGCACAGAGCTGTCAGCCAGCCGAAAGCTTCATTGAAATAATTCCGCAACAAGGTGGCACAACTATTTCGCGCAGGGTCGGTAATCGCGCGAGCAAACAAACTCGTCAACAAGGCGTCAGGCGTAAGTAGCAAGATGGGCTCGCGGCGGGGCGCGGGCGTGTGGGCAGACGCGTCTCTCTTTCCGCGTTATCTTGTAGGTGACGGAGAGCAGCGTGAGCGCACGGGGTATCTGTGTCGCCGCGACGACGTGCAACCTGCCCCGGCGCCGCGACCGAGATACAACTTTGCGCGTCGTTTTGACGTGCGACCGAGATAGCCCTGCTAGCTCTCTCCCTCCCTCTTTCTCTCTCTCGTGCTTTCTTGCGCGCGTGCAGACGATGTGTGTTTCCTCGCGTGCGCGCTCCCGTCGCGGACATTCTCGCGACCAACTCCGAGTAGACTATACACGCGTGCAGCACCGCGAGTGAAACGTATAGCGGGGACCCACGTATTTTGCACACTTTTGCGTTAAAGTCTTTCGAGTTTCTCGCATTTCGATGATTGCTTGCCAGAATTACTCGGAATACTGTAAATGTGTGAAGTGTTGCAGATTTAGTGGGAAAATTGAAATATATCTCATTTACGATATATTTAGTAACACATTTTTTAAGATTGGCGTGTTATTAGCAAGATTGGATAGAGATCAGAGGCATTCGTAAATTTTAATTTGTGAAGGGTTTAGTGAACGTTAACGAGGATTTGATAAATTTTTTATTTAATTGCCAACATTTCGAGAGTTGTTTTACTCTCCTCCTGTTCAGGGTATATAAAATTAAATTCACCACATGGATCGAAGAGCAGAGTAAAACAACTCTCGAAATATTGGCAATCAAACAAAAAATTTGTCAAAATTTCGTTCGTTGACGTGCACTAAACCTTTCACAAATTATTAGCAAGATGTTATTATCAAAAAATAAAACGCTATTAAACTCAAGTTTTATTTCCAAGACAAAGTCAACATAAAACGTATACCTATTTTCCCAAGTACGTTTAATATAAACATCTGATTTGGACCCTGTATACTAAAATTGAACAACTTTAAAAAGTGCTTTGACAAATATTACCGATAAAAAAAACATTTTCATTCGTACTTGTCAAACGAGTTATGTATTTACTTTTTAATCGCAAGATCAACATTTACATTTTGTGTGATATTTTAATCTGATAAACATAACAGATATTGTTATCTATGCGTCTTATGACAACTGCGATCAATACGATAATCTGATTTACATTTGAAAATCAAATAAAATATATTCGTGCCGGATCGAAGAGAACTAATCTATATATACATATCATCACAGCAAATAGGAATAACAAGCTCAGCTTAAGCTTACGAGATATTTAAAAAATGTACCGTCGTACATAATCATTCCGTAACAAGAACTTATCTATGGCTACAATCGATCGATCAAGTTTCAGTCCAAATCCAAAACAAGATTAGGCACCGCGTCGAACGAGTTCCGCGCCACGGTCACAATTAACGCCGACGCATATACTGAAAACGTGTGCTCTCCTATACAAAGCAGCACGAAGATTTGTCGATCGGCTCGCGAAAGGCAAAGAAGCAAACCGTCGAGAGATATATAAGCGAGTAGTACATAGGGAACGAAAAGCGCGCGTGATGGACGTGTCGGTGCAGCTCGTAAGTAGCTGAAGCAATGCGCCAACGTTCGTTTGGCGACGGGCGTGAATAATTCATGAACGACGTTTCCTCATACAGCGACGCGCGAATGCGGGCCTTCTTGGAACGCGTACGCCACGGCGCATAGGACACACACAGGAAAACGGCCGATAACGATCTCCCTATACTCCCACCCTGTACCTACTCTTCGTGCGCCAACAGCGGCGGCGGGGATCTTTTTCTTATGCTCGACTCTTTTCTCCCGCTCTTTTATGATTCACTTTTGCAACGTCGAATGTACATTTATGTGCTTTTGATTTCGCGGTTAGATGTTGCCTCTGATAAAGAGGGAGAGAGAGAGAGAAGAAGCCACAGATATTGCAGAGCAGAAACGAGATTCAGCGATGTTTCTAATTTACCTTGAGTTTCATGTCGATATTAATCTAAGATTTATTTGATTTAATACGCTGTTTTGCCGACTTTACGACTATATGCTGCACTTTTCTTGCCAAGATCTTCTCATCTAGCGGGGGTTTAATTCCTCTGATAAGGATATTTTATTGCAAATTATTTATATATTTGATTTTACTTTATTTTCTCACTTTGGATATTATAAAACAATCTTGGTTTTTATTTTCGTTTTCGTGAAAATGAATAATGTATAAAACCTCTTCGAAGGACAATATTCTGAAAAACAATTAATACACGTCGAATTATCTGAATAATCTCGTTGCGTAAGTTGAACTGATTGAAAAAGTGACGTGGTTCCTCACTATGGAAATCGCGTATGGTAATCTAGTCATTAAAAACTCGCGTCTGATTTCGAAGATAGCGCGTAAGTAAACCGACGAGATTCAAGCGATACATTTGAATGCTGGATTCGCCTTCACACAATACTTTGTAACATTACATGTGTCTTTGTGCAGTACCACATAAAATATTTTGCTGTTTAAAAATGAAGCAAAATTATAGTTTATCAATGCAAGTAGTTAACTATACTGGGCACTCAAATTAGGTTAAATTGATTAGACATTTTAATCAAAATAGCTGGATTCTTTTAACACTCAACATTTCCTCTTCTGTTCTATAATGATCCGTTTCTCACGTCTGGTGCTGCGGCATCCACTGACTCACGTCCTCATTGCTCATGGGATATACGCAGAGCGCGAGTAGGCGATGCGTCATTTTGCTGCTGGATAAGTCGCGATAATAACACGCCTGCCGCTCCCGTTCACCCCTAATACTCTTTTTCTCGCGTCGTTATCATCGAATCGCGTTATAATATTGTTCACGAGTCATGATTATAACGATATTTCGCAGTTCGAACAACGAGTAGTCCTGCTGGTTCAAAAATCGACAAACCAGTACGTATACCTGATGTATAAGTAAGTCATAGCGTATATTTCGTTTCCGAGATTGAAACTTCTTTTTCGACTAATAGACTGTATCAAATTAATGCTAATCAATTTACACCTAAGAAATACTCGATCTGACAAGGGCCGTAAATCGGACCAAGCACACGGCATATTGAAAAATTCCTCGAACGAAGCCGGCAGCGTTCGATCTGTCGTCCTCCCCTGCTCAGGCAACCTCTGCTTCTTGCTCATGTATGCTCGTGTATATATACGCGCTCCGCGCACACCAGTGGAAAAGGTACGCGAGCGAGGAAACAGCCACCGTCGCTCGCAAGCACACGCGCGCGCGCCTCTTATCCGTCCGAATCGTATATATAGGGAATACGTGTGTGCACGCACACACCTACGTGCTGTCCGCTGCCCCGCGCGGATTATCTCGTCCGGCCGATCGCCGCGCGCATATATACACACATATATATTCGCGCGTGAGCTCGCACATATATGTACGCGGAGCTCGCGCGTGTACTACGCGCGTAACCACGTGTACACGTACGTTTCTCTCTCGCTCTCTCGCGGTGCGAACTTATATTAACGCCTCTATCGGCGCGTGTTGCGCAGCCTTTTCGACTTTGTACGTAACGCGAGGTGCAGTGTGAGTGTACCATGAGAGAGGGGGAGTGCGTCGATGCCTGCGCGGCACGCGATGTATCGGCGTTTCTATTGCTTTATTGTTTGATGCTGCCACTGCTGCGCGCCAGAGCTGCTCTCTCTCTCTCTCTCTCTCTCTCTCTCTCTCTCGCTTGCACTCTCGCTCGCACTCTCTGCATCACCGGCCCGATATCACGCTATAAATGACTCGGAATTTGTCAATTTTGCGTAGCGAGGCACAATGATGGGAAATTGTTTCGAGCGATGGGAACGCGGGAGTTTCCCTGACGCCGTTACGTTTACAACTCGTCGACGCGTCATATAACGTTTGCCTTTGATAAATATTGTTTGGTCTACTGTCGTTAATTATGTTCCCGTAAAACTTAAAAAGTTGGAATGTCGTGTGTTTGAGAATTTATGTCTGCGAAATGTGTACAGCACGAGTCTTTTAATTATAAGTGTTACTTAAATCATGAAACTTGATATTCAATGAAATAATTTGCTCTACATGATGTTTGTGATAAGTGTTAAATGCATATACTTGTATAATTTATAGGGAACATAGAAAATGGATAAAACACGTGTTGCACATAAATACGCGTGCATTATTGCGCAGCTGCGGCGTATAATAGCGGAAATAATCTGGCTTTTGATCTGTCAAATAAATTTTTTTTTAATTTATTATTGGAGTTATTTTATTTTCAAGAAATACAATACACTTCTATTAATTGTGTACTTATTTCTAAAACAATGTTAATCTTAATTCTGATCAAAATGCTATATATAATCGAAGAAAAAGTAGCTCTTATTCATCTAAATGCAATACCCTTGCATGATTAGTCGCAGCTAAAAGAAGACTAATAGGCTGTTTCGATTTTATCGATAATTAAAAAAATTAATCTAAACGTCAGTACTTGTGTAGCTTTAACACCGTTCTCCGAACTCTCGCGCACGCGACGCGCACGAAAATAGCGCGAGCAAAGCCTCCGCTTCTTTGCCGCGGCTGTACTGCGCGAGCGCGAAATGCCACGAGGAATTCTTTATCGCGTCGAACTCCGGGAGCTCCGACACGCACGCACGCCACGCACGCACGCACACACACGCGCGCTTAATCAACATAAAACAGATCTGTCATGATGGACTCGTGAGAATTCAAAATTTTCAGATCCTATCCTTTCGGCCCTCGTCGTCTGTCAGACATACATAAATTTTAATTATAATAAGTGTAAGAATGAGCTTTTTCACTATTTAAATAACAGGTAATGGCTAAATCACATGCAACTTAATGTCTGTGTTGGCACTTTATTTTTTCTTTTTTTTAAGTATTGTTTACAAACATTTCATTTGAACGAATATACTGAAATGTATTAGAAGTTAGTAAAATATTTTTTTATTAAAAATTGTCAAATTCTCTGGTCATTTGTTTTTCTAAACTATAAATTTGTTAATAAAAAGGATACCGTAAATTGTCTCATTGAGCATTACATCAGCACTTTTGTAATTGCCATTACTAGGAGTCACTGTAATCAGAATTATAGTTGCATGTACCGAAAATTCCGAGAAGATTTCTTGTTTGCGTGTGACATTTTCTCATCTCCCCTGAGTTTTCTCATGAGTATTCTCGATATTTCAAAGCTTTCTAAAAAATACAAATTGGCATAAAATACCATTTTTATATATTAATGACTTGCATTCTTTAACTAGATACTGTTATTTATAATAAATAAAAATTAATGTGTTTGAATTTTCAAAGTACATAAAATCTTGTTATAGTAAGCACTTTTCATATATTGTCACTTCTATGCAATATAGAGAGACAAGAACTGTTTGCGAAAATAAAATTTACTTTAGGTTTTTTTTTTTTTTTTACTTAATAATAAATTTTATTGTAAATTGTTTATTTAAAATTTCAGATACGAATTATACATGTTATATAAATTAGTATTACTTACCTGATCCCTACTTGTCCAGTTCAGTTATACATCATGAGAGATAAAAAACCATTATTATTATTCAAAAGAGCGAAAACATTTATAAATCAGCCTTTCTTTAAAAAAAAATATAATATGTAACCACGCGTATTAGCATAAAATAGATGGTTATGATGTCGGCTGTAAAATGAGCGTTTTAACATAATTTTTATTAAATCAATGCTTTCTATCGCAGAAAACGTTAATTTGATTATACTGAAAAAAACATATATTACACAGAAATGTTCCATTAATAAATTTCCCTCAGCCCACCGACACTTTGCTCTACTTTCCTACGACTTCTCGAGAAGGCGATAGATAAGACCGGGCAACAAAAAGTGGTAAATTTCATAATTATTCAGTTCCAGAAAGTATCTCTCTAAGAAAACTGATCGAGGCGAGATTAAGACCTCCCAGCTGCAAAAGGTGCGATACGCATATCCACCTCATCAAGGCGCTCCAACGCAAGACCTACACACACACACAGCGAGCCATAAACTCGCGCAACCCATTCGTCGCAGCTCATCTTTCGCAATCGCGCCTATCTCCCGCGCATAATTACTCCGCTTTTCTTTCTCCACTCCCACACATGCGCCTTCGTACGCTCAT
Organism: Torymus aiolomorphi; assembly: GCA_036365515.1. Taxonomy (NCBI): domain Eukaryota; kingdom Metazoa; phylum Arthropoda; class Insecta; order Hymenoptera; family Torymidae; genus Torymus; species Torymus aiolomorphi. The sequence continues at coordinate 119,350,592 of CM070877.1, forward strand.
ACACACACACACACACGAAAGAGAGAAAGCCTCGTTACACACACATACACACACGCATACACTTGCGCCGCGACCCTACGACCTTCTTGCAGGACAATGACGTTTGGTAATTTGTTGGAGCGAAGAGCCCGCCGCCGCCGACTGGGGTGGGAGAGAGAGACGGATAAAGAATCGGGCTGAGCGATCTCGCGAGCGAGCGAGTGAGAGAGAGAGAGAGAGGAGCCGCGCACTCGCTCGCGATATCACCGACTGGCGATCTAATCTCTCGCGGGAGATCTGGCATCCTATCCCGCTATCGGCTCGTCGAATCTCTGCGGCTGTTTCTCTCTCGCTCGCTCCCACTCCGCCGCTGCTGCTTTTTCCTTTATGTGCGAGGTTTCTCTCTCTCTCTCTCTCTCTCCCTTCCGTCCTTTGCTCGCGCACTACTCCATGCTCTATCTCGCTCTTTTCTATCTACTTTATTTGTGTCCCACTTTATACACGCTTCGATATCCGAGTGATAGCGCGATACTCCTCCTCCCTTATTTCTTTCTTACGTTCCTTCTCCTCTCTCTCTCTCTCCCTCTTTTTTCTTTCTATGCCTTCCGTCCGCGTCTGTCTCGCTCTTCTATTTCATTCCGCGCGCTTGTCTGCGTCGATCTTAGTCCTCCACGCGTGCGCGTTCACACGCTCCGCCGTAAGTGTACACATTATTCCGTTTATATACACCGGAGAAGAGGAGAGAGAGAGAGAGAGACTGGTATAAGACAGGAGTAAAAAGAGGGAATGGCGCTAGTTTCTTCTGTTATAAAGCCAATATACGAGCGATTGAAGCTTCGCGCACGTCCTCGGGAAATTGATAAAGTTGATTGCACGCCGAGAGTGATATACGCGCGCCGTATAAAGCTCGCGCTCTCGCGATATTTCGCGCCTCGGAGATCCAGGGCAATAATGATTAGCGGGGCAAAAATTTATGAATTTCCAGTTCCCCTTTTAGTGCTCCCCACTTCTAAATCTCAAGCGAGTAAAAAGCTGCTGTTTATGTGTGACCGTACCTGTATACGAGAGAGATTAAGAAACCTAGATTACGAACTTGCACGCCGATCTATATATATATAGTGCCGCAGTTGCGTATATACCAGCGCCAGTTATGGGAGGCCAAATAGCTGACAATTATGAAAGACATGCCAGTGCTCCATAGACAATCGATATTAATCATTTGCATGAGTTATTACGTATTGAGCGCGTGGTAAATCTCCGGGGCGTTAAAAATCAGACAGCCGTTCTCGCTTGAAAAGTAAACAAATAACGTTGATTGACATTTAATTACGCGCTTTTGCGCCATAACATTTACATTATAATATCGGTATTAATCAGAAATAATTCACAGGCGACACGTTGGAAATTGAGACTAGATCTTAGACGTTCCTCGAAAGTTGTTTATAAAACATAATTTTCCAGAATTTACATTAAAATGCAATAGTTCGAAAAACAGAGTATATATATATAGTTTATCGGCGCGATGACGTAACGCGGGTTATTTACAAAAGAAAGGCAAAAGCGATCAGATTAAAAATCCGGGTATTATGGAAAGGGCGATTATCGGCGTCGACATTGACGAGGAAGCCCCGTGGGCTGTTGATGCTCGCGTGATACGCGATATATCTGACCGCACGGCTAAACCAATACAGCGCGCATTCTCGATTAAAATATGAAAACGTTGCCCTTCTCCCGGCCTGGAATGAAAATTAAAAGTTAAAAAAAGTACAATCCCACTTTCTTTTTGTAATATAAAGTGAGGGGTTGCAAGCTCATCGGCTCATTGGGCGTCTGACTGGTTTTATCTACTACTACTTATTTTTCGAGCATTTCAATATGCTTATAAACTGTACCACTGACACACTGGAAAATCAATATTCAGTGATCGCTTAAATAGAAATGACGAATAGCAAGAATTGGTCAAAGTCAACATGCGTTTTGCATCGAGATTGTAACGTATTCTTCTCTATCCTCAGAGATCTCAATGCATCGAAGATTTATTATAAAAGTCTGTCGAAGATGGCTTGCGCGTGCGCATACCGTAACCGCTCGTGAAATTAAAAGAGAAAAATCGTTTTATCTATATCCTCTTCCATTAGGGAGGTAGGTCGATCCCATCAGCGCTCGCGCTCGCCATATCGTAAAAAGTTCGCTATACCACAAAGCGCGCGGGAGGCGACCGATGTAGAAGCAAAAACGCACAATGGCAATCTTGTCGAAACTCTGCCGAAAATTCATTTAAAATCGAGCTCTCTTTCTCGGGCGCGCAACTTTAAACTCGCCTCCATACATAAATTTGATCCCCGCCGTGGCGGCACACGCACACCGTATACGTACACACGTACACACATGCACGCGAGTCCCGTGCGTGTGCTCGCTATATATCGAGGCGAACTGGAAAGCCTTGAGAGTTGCGGCGCCACTGGACGCAGATAAGGGAGCGTTATCGGGTGGGCGCGCGAGCGAGCACGCGGCGGCGTCGGCGGCGGCAACTCTTATCAGCGATCGCCGCGCTCCGGCTCTCTTTTTCCCTCTCCCTCTGGCTCGCTCGCTCGCGCTCTCTTTCTCCGCGTCGCGGGCGCAGCTCCGATGCTATCGTCTAACTAGCTCCAGCTACTGATTCTATCTCCGCGGCCTGTGCGCGCGAGTGTGGATGGGTGGGTGGGTGGGTGCGAGTGTGTGTGAGTACGTGTTGTAGACTAGGCAGGGCTGCCGCACGAAATCCCGAGGCCTATGCTGGCGCTCGCACGTAAGATATACGTGTATGAGTGTACGGAGAGCGCGCTGCGGCCTTTGTCTTCATTATGCCCGTTTTGCGCGCCCGCGTCGAGGAAGCTCGCGCGCACAGCCGACGCCCTTTCCTGCGCGCGCGAGAGCGCCACACGTGGGCTTATTATTATTGCCCGCTTGTTACTCTGCGAGCGCGAGCTCTCGACTGCGACTAGCTGCTTTTTGATGCACTGTGAAAGTGGCCTAATGGCGCGAGCGGTGGGGGAGCTTGGCTTGAGCAATTTCAAACGTGTTTATTATGGTGGCATGCAGATAAGGGATACCGGCCTGACGATCATAGTAATATTAGATTATTATATTCCATTTTATTTATATACAACCGTATGGTAATTCAAATTTTATTAAATAAAATTTAATCTCCATAAATTATAACTTTTTTGGATTATATTATGTATACAATCCAGTAATATAAATGTATTCGTATTTGCGAATCGAGTTTTTCTGAGCGATAAGTCTAAAATGGATTGCGTTATCGCATTGGAAATCTGCAGAGAAGTTCTTTCATCAAAAGAATCGATCTGATTAGATACTGCAGTAGATTAAACTACATATGACTATTTATACTTCTGTTATTATTTTAAAAAATTAAAAGTGACTATTCTATTTTAAATAAAAGTGATACAAACAATTTTTTAATCAACATTAAATTAATTAATGTTATGAGTGTAATTTCATTACAACTTTTTACTGCCCATTTATATTCGGTCGTTTGCTTCTGTCATAAATACAAATATAAAAATAATTTGATTGAATTTTATACTGTAATAATGTAATGTATGACTATTAATTTCAGTCGATCGTTAACAATAACAATTTGTATTAGATTTATTTTACATTAAAAAACATTCCCGAAATTATACCTAAACTGAATACAAAAACGTGGAACGTTCTCTGATTATTGGCAGTATTCAGAGGAAAACATCGTAGCGTAGAAGGCAGACAAAGCTTGCGATTCAATCGGAAAGCAACTCGCTGCTGTAGCATTCGGCGGAAGAAAAAAACAAAACGATCGATCGACTCGCGGCAATTATTCCGTTCGAATTAATTAGCGCGATAGTTGGCCGCAACCAATTAACACAGCGATTGAACGGTAGCACGGCGGTGCCTGAGAGATTTGGTCCTCGACGGCCGATCAACGATGTTGAAATTAAAATCGCTAAACGTTTCTACTTTGTAAACTGTTTTAGCCACTAAAATGTTGCATTTTTTATGTTCTTGTATAATATTTGAATCGCATAATAAATTACTTGTTATTAATGTACTGAATCGTTAGTCCATTTAATTATAAATTTGAGTTTGAAATGCTTTTGCGCCAATTTCATCTACCTTATTTTGAAAGCTCTCAATTGTGACAAAAGGATCATTAAAACGTAAAAAATAAGCATGACTCCTTTCATGGATGTCAATATAAATGTTTATTTTATATCTGATTCTGTCTCTGTACCTGTCAGTTAGTATTTAATCAATTACATTTTTCAGTCTAAGAAATGTTGCAAAAATCGTTTCATCAATTGAAGAAATGGCCATTTCGAGTAAATCAAATCATCTCTCAAAAAGTTTAAATTAATTTCCACCGGGCATATTTTTCTTCCCATTTACATATACAACATTGTTATACCTTACGTTTCGTTTAATCTGAATATAAAGACGAATTTATGATTCACAATTCAACGAAGGTTAATATTTGCAAATCAATATTCTCATTTTCCCATTTAATCAGAGAATGTAAAAGGAAGAATGCACCGTTAGCAAAAGGAGCATTACGAACGGTAATAAAAGCGACTAATTAAGATATATAAATAAGAAGCGGCGCTGCATGCGCGCATAGGTTTCACACAAGCACTCACCAACAGCATGCGCGCGCATCCTGCAATATGATAGACGCGCGCGCGTATATACACGCAGCATACAAGAAAAGCAACGACCTTGGGCTCTCGGTGGCAGCCGAGCCGATGGGATCCGCGAATGAAGCTATTAAAAGCTTCGGGCTCGCTGCATGTATACACGCACGAGTGCGCGAGCAGGCGCGAGGGTGCGATCTAATTTAAATGGAGCCGCCGCTCTCTCTCTCTCCCTCTCTTTCTCTCTCACGCGCTCGCGCAGACAAGATGCAGCGTATAAATGCAGCGCGGGCGCCGCTGGGAATTAACATATCTGGCCGATAGGCCGAGCACTGCGTCTCTTTTACTCTCTGTCAAGTATATACGGCGTGTCTCCTCCGCGCCCGCTCTATCTATCTCTACGTGTGTGTGTACGAGTGTATCTCTCCGCTTCGCGCTGCTCCTTTCGCGCTTTCGCACTTTCGCAGAAGCGCGAGGTAATGATTTTAACTAAATTATTGAGAGCTCCTGATCTATTCGAACTAATTGATAAATTACGTTAGCGTCTGTTTCTTGCATTTCCTTTGGTATACGTATATTAATCGAAATTTCATTTAATCGTTAATTTACTAATTGCAATCGAATCAATATATTTGTACATACTCGTATTTAACTATATTTTTGAAATAAGAATAAGGAATGTTTGCTGTACAGAAAGTATTATCGGTTGCATCAATAAGAATTTTCAGTTGAAAAATGTAAAAATAACGTAATACATTGAACATAAAAAAATCCATATTTATACATCTTTGTCTTGCATCTGTACAGCATTACAACGTATAAAATTTCATCGATATCAAGCCTCGCTTTCAGTGCAATATCAATTCGACAATTTTCAGCCGATAAAATAATTCAATTGGACTTTATTTTTCATTCACTTTCATCTCGTCTCACGTCCATAATATACTGCGCATCGAATTCTTGTCCGCGCCACGTAGATGTAACTGAAATCACTTGCCCGTACCACGGTACGCAAAAACCGACGAAACAGAAGTCCTTTTTCGCGCGCGCCTATCGACGCGTTCGATATAGATGTCGAGATAGCGCGCGCACGCACGCACGGTATCTCTCGATCCCACGCTTCCTCTCCGTGTTTACTCTAGCCCTCTATCTCGCTCGCTCTCTCTATCTCTTTTGTAGCGCTACTATACACTATGCAGCTACGATGCGTTGTGTCGCACACATTGTGGGTCGCGCGTCCTCTCCGTGAACCGACCGCTCGCTCGGCACCTGCACTAAGTTCGCGACACATTATGCTACGGTGCGTACATGTAAATGAAGGTAGTTGAACGCGCGTGCTCTTTTCTCTATGAATGCAAGAGTTGCCTCATGCGTGTAACAGTGTGGTTTTCATTTTCTTTGGTTTATAGTAAATCCATAAAAACTGTGGTTTGTAAGATTTTATGACTACTTTAGAGTATAAGAAACATAATAGCTATGTTTTTATAAATTCGCCAAAATCAACATATTGACATGAAAAAATATCAGTTGCAGAAAAAAAATATTATTATGATTCACAAATAAAATGGTCGCATACTAGCCAATCGATAAAATTTGAAGTTCTTGTCTATACGTTACGACTTTACTAGAGTAAAACGCCATGTTTATGTTTCCCATCCAGGAAATGGATATTGTTTATAGCATATAGGATGTAAGTTCTACTTTAAAAACATTTCAGGATAATAATATTTTCAGAAAATCAAAATCATTTTGAAATAATGATATTTAAAATATATAAAAATATTTATATATAAAATCAATATTTGAACATTTCAAATTATAATTTTTCTCCCTTTTTATCACATTTTCCCACGTGTTTTCAGACCTCCCTTAGAACGACAATACTCGATACAAAAAATCAAAATTCTAATTGCAATCGAACTACTGTAAAAATATACAAAATCGTTTACACATAAACCGTATGTAACGTGACTAACCACAGGGGCACGCGTATAATACGCGCGCAGAACCTGCCGACGACGTCACGTCCGCGCGCGAGTTTATGACGTGCGTGCGCTTAAGTACGCTTATATCGTACATACACATACGCGAGCCAATGCAATGGGGCTGCGATAGCCTCGGAGAAACAATGCGATGCAGTTGCGCGCCGTTATCTCTAACCCGGTGCGCCCCGCGGCCGAGATACGATCTGTTGGACCATCGCTCTCCCTTTTACTGGTGACGCGCGCGTACACGAGGCTCTTTTCTGGCAGCGCTCGCCGCCGTATGCTCTACTTCCGCCGGGGTTAGAAAGAGCTGCAAAAAGTTTATACAAGTATGAACAAAGACTGGTAGATGAACGTTAGTAGTTTCCTCGAAAAGAGCTTCTGTTGTTTATGCAGCGACATCACGATAACATTCTTCGAAGAAGATTAGTAGGATTTCTGAGTTTGATATTTTTATTGCTTGTCGATGGCCTTTTAACGTTGTCAAGAGGTTGATACTTCGTGTTGGAGGGGAATTCTAGTTTGCCATGAGCTATAGCTATAATATCACACGACCAGTATTGCTGCCTTTTTACTTATCGTGTTGAAATGTCACAGCATTTAAAAAGAAATAAAACCTATTATTAAATAGTTTAGATTCCCTGTCAAATTGCTTCTCTGATAATAGTAACATTCATTTCTTTTTAAACTGTAATTGTTAACAAGTGTATTTCTTATATGATTATATTTTTTATTATTAAATTTGTAATTTTTATTAATAATTGAAAAATTTTTTCAAAAACTAAATAAAAATATAATGGTTATTTTTAATTTAATATTGTATTTATTCTATCATTTTTTAAAGTACAGAATACATTCTTAATAACACGATGGCTGGATGTTGTAAAGATTGATTTAATTGGTTTGCATAAAAGAGGCGCGAGGGTCCGTTAGATTTGAATTTTGAAACTCGAGTATTTAGAACTACTAAATAATTAAAATAAAATAAAAACATTCGATTTTTTGCTTGAAAAATATACCTAATCATCTTTTCATTTAAACTAATCATATAGCGTCAAAAAAAAAAATAGTACGCGTGAAGCACGTTTGAATTTTGCTGGTTAGTTAACAAAGCAACATTTTAGTAAAAGCTACTTTACTCCATTATATTCTGGCCCATAAAGATCTCCACTTTTATGAATATGTATGATAGTTTTATCGAAAGATAGGTCCGAAAAATATGATCATTAATACCAGAATAAGCTATTAAATGTGTACTCTTATCTGTATAAGCATAGCCGGGTGATTTCGCTCTCTGCCCCCCCCCCCACTCCCCGTCCTTCTCTCGCTCGAGCGACGTACATATAGGACGGATCTCGCGAGATTTTCCAAAAAATACGAGTGGCAAAAACCAGAGACTTACGGAAACACTATAGAGCAAAAAAAGCTCGCGGGAGAAAAAGATAGGAGAGAGAGAGAGGGGGGAGGGGTTGGGAGAGAACGAGAGGGAAGAGGAGAGAAAGAGATAGAATCCAGAGACAGAAGAGACGAGAGAAATGCAGTTCTCTGGAGGTGCGCTATCTGAAGCAGATAGGGGAGGGAAAAACACTCATTTTTATACCGTCAAAATGTGTTATCTTACTCGCGCGGCTCGCGCTCGCTCTCTCTTACTCTTTCTCTTTTTCCCTCTTTCTCTCCCTCTCTCTCTCTCTCTCTCTCTCTCTCTCCCTCCCTCTCTGCCTGTGGAGTGCGAGCGAGCGCGAGCCTCAAGCCCAGCGACTCCAGAACGCACACACCCCCGAGGGCGGAATTAACTCGCTAGCAGATATCCACCGCGAGTGTCTGCCGCCTCGCCTCTCCTGTCCTCCCTTCCCCCTTTCCTCCCCCATTCCGCTCCCTCCCCCCTGCATCAACCTTCCTCGCGGCTTTTCTCCCTCCTCCCTCCACGTTGCTGATGCTCGCCCGACATTTATATATTGTCTGCCGCTCGTCTGCTGCCCGCGCGGGAAAAACTGCCCTAAACCTCTTTGCGCGCTCCCGCCTGCTGTGTGTTTGTGTATGTGGGGTTTTTACTCGTCGGAGCAGCGCTGGGAAAAGAGCGAGTTGTTTATTCTAATTTTTGCGAGATGGATGATCGAGGAAACCGCAATGCTTCAGCCGCTATCTGTTTGGATTTGCTCAGAGTGGACACAAACGGATTAGCGTTTTTTCGGGCTAGTATAACTGGACACAAGGTCTCTCATGTAGTTTAAATATATATTTTGATAGATTTATTCTAAACACAAAGCATTTGAAATATTTATATTTTTCTTATTACCTCATACAATTGTTACTATATTTATAAGATAAATAACTTTTCATTCATGATTATCAAGGATGAAAAATATTTGTTTTTACTGTAATAAATATCGATAACATCCAGAATATTAGTTCCTTAACTAGCTAATTAAAATAATAAAGTAAGCAAGCATTAGTCAGAGCTGGAGTTTCAAATTAAGCTCAGTAATTCCACCCTTGTCCGAAGCATAGGCAGATTGCCGGAGCAAAAGAAGGGAGCGCGTAAGAAGGGATGAAAAATAGTAAAATGTAAAGATTAAAGGGGAAGGGGGAAAGGCGTGATGGAGTCGCAGTAATGCCTTTTCTTGAATTAATCGCTGGTAATGCGAGGAAAAAAGGAAAAGAGAGACAGATAGAGGAAAAGAGAGAGTAGGAGACAAGACGATCCCTCTCGGTACTTCGAGGCTCCGTTCAATTTGTCATCCTTATGAGGGACTTGGAAAGTATTTAAAAAGTTTATCCAAAGACCCCCGCGGCTAACATACCGTCGCGTTAATTCGTCCTTGTCCTTCTCTCCGCGTCTCGTCCCTTCTCTCTCCTTCGCTCGTCCCGCCAAATGCCAACGTCATCTATTTAGTCGGTTCGCGGCTCGAGGAACTTTTGAATATGCGCGTCTCTCTATCGGCCATTAAACGCCTCTCATTTAGATATCACTAAGTGTCGCTAACTGTATTTCTTCTTTTTATCCCATTTTTTCAACTTTAATTTATGCATTTTCAGAGATTGATTGAGAGGCAAAGTCACTTTGACGTAAGATCGTACAGAAATTCGCTGTTATTCTTAGATTCTGATAATTTCTAAAATTTACATAAATCTTCGAGTTTCGATGTTCAATTAAACCATCGTAAAAAAATAAATATAAAGAATGACACACAATATGAGTCACGTTATAGATTCTCGGTGTTTTCATAAAAAAAAAAAAACATAAATCTTTATTTTCCTTTGATCTAGGGACCATTATGTGAATCCTTTTAATAATACAAGTTTTAATATTTAAACGTTTATACAAATATGTTACAAAATCACTTTATTAGGAAGCAAAGATATTGTGATAAAGCTCTATTAAAAGTTCTTCTCTAAACAATGAATTTTTGAAATACTTAACAAAAAATCTTTCAGTGGCAGATTTTCGAATATATATATATATATATATATATATATATATATATATATATATATATATATATATATATATATATATATATATATATATATATATATATATATATATATATATATATATATATATATATATATATATATATATATATATATATATATATATATATATATATATATATATATATATATATATATATATATATATATATATATATATATATATATATATATATATATATATATATATATATATATCCCTTCGTATAGAAGTATAACTAAATGACTTCGTTACGTGCAAATTAACGTTACAGATATACACCGCTATTCCGCGAAATCTCGCGGTACACAAGCGAGGCGCATGAAGCATTCAGAACCGAAGCGTGCATGTGCATCGACGACTATGGGCTTTCTCTTGGCGCATCATCGTCAGATCAGTTGCGCGCGCAGCCTGTATCTCCTCGCGGATATCGAGAGTGAACGAAAACAAGCAGACGTGAGCTCGGGGCGACGAGAAAAAAGGCCGGCTGGCTTCGATATAACTGTGAATCATAAATACAACACGAGAAGCTTTTTAGCAAGGATTCTGCGGGCCGCGTCTGCCATTTTTTTGCAATGAAATAGATTCCCCTCTCGCGAGTTCGCTCCTCACTTCTGACTCTTCGGAGCCTGTATCTCGTCATCTCGTGCAAATCTCGCGCGCGCAGCGTATATAGGAGAGGCGAGAGAGCGAAGGAGACGAAAGATCGGCTGGCGGTTGGGTATGGGCCGGATATCGAGATAAATCGATCGTGGCCCACCGAGTTTCGAGATCACGACGAGCAGATGGAGGCAGCGGCAGCTGAAATGCTTCTCCCCTTGCCCCTTTCCTCATCCGCCGCCTCAACCTCCTCATCCTCAGCTACCTAAGCTCGATCTTCTCCTCTCTCTCTCTCTCTTTCGCTTCATCTCTCTTCCTCCATAACAGAGAAATTCGAATCGCGGGCCCGCCGCTCTCGAACACCTAATCCGTTCTTCCGCTATCTCTCTCGTTTTTAGCTGATCTCCATCTTTGTTTCCAACTTGTAGCCCGTTGCCTATTTTTAATGGACCCTCAATTGATGCACTCCCTGGAAATATACAACTTTAATTTCTAGAGTTATCTCATTTTACCGTTTACAGTGCTTTATCGTTCTTTTTTTCTTTTTCTTTTTGATGGCTGGCACTTTGATTTCATTTTTTTATTTAGATCTTAATCTTGGGCTTTATTTATTTAACTATACTGAAGAACTGAGGCCGTTTGATTATAAATTATAAGCATCTTCGTTATAAAGTAAATTTATTTTTAAAACAGTTTTCTCTCGGAGGAATCAAAAAAGGTATTTTTAGGCTTTCTATAACAGTCTTTTAAGTTTCAATTAAGTAAATAAGAACCATCAAAAATAAACTTTTCATTCAAGCATCTACTACTGGACACTATATTTCTTATATGTATCGCTATGACACCTCTTCCAAACATATAAATAAGTTCTTCCCGCGTAAAAAAGTTGAAATCACAAAAAGATCGCTTTAAGATATGTCTCAATTATGGCCGTTTTTGTTACTTTTTAAGATGACAAATCTCAACGAATAATCAAGATGATTTTAATATTTTTTAATCATCGCTACATTCAGCCTTTTAAAGCATTTTTAAGATGGTTTTCAGACATACGAAATTCATTATTTCATATCATTTTAAGATAAATTTGAGATGCTTTTGAAATGAATTTGAGACGAATTCGAGACGAGCTTTCGTACTGAATTTAAGATGATTTTTAGATTTTTTAAGATGATGATAAGATTAATTTGAGACAAACTTTTATGACAACTTTAAGATGTCTGAAAAATGAATTGATTCCAAAATTAAAAAAAAAACTTTTTAATCACTTCTTTAAACCCGATTAAGGGATTTATACCAAAAGCAAGACAGCCTTGAAGTTTAGATGATATACGCTTAACTAATAATAATTATTATTATTAATTTGTAAAGACTCTTCGCGCCGGTTTGCGATACAAACTATAAGGGCGCGACAGATTCGAATTTGAATCTCCCGCTTCGCGCGCGGCGCCGGCGAGAGTCTAGTTCGCGCGCTGCCGCTATGCGGCGCAACCCCTCTCTTTGCGGCTTCCGCAGTCAATCCGGTGCTCGCGGAGATGTAGGCGCGCGCGGCCGCAGCTCCAATGGGTTTCTTTCACTTGGACATCTTCCTCGCGTAGATGGTCTCGGCACCCTGTCTATAGTTCACTGAGCTGAATAAAGACTCATTTTTGTTAGTTAAATAATTGTTTTATTTAACGCCTACGAGGTGCAAGGATTATTCCTCTCCGCTTTTTCCTTCCTCTCCAATCACCATATCTGGGTGGTGTAGCCTACCCTAAGTTGGGCGGGCTTTTTCTCCCGTCCAGACTCGCTCTCAAGAGTCGACGTAGAGGGGTTAGTGCTGTGTCCTCCCTCTACGCAACGTAGAAGCCTCGTCGAGTGGAGAACAGTCCCAGCGACTGCCAACGTGGGACTTCGCCTCTGCGGGCGCTCTCTGCTCTGCGCTCTCAGCTGTGGCAGCCTCAACGATCTACGCCGCTCTAGGAGAGCACCTCCAGCGAGTACGGCGGGAGGCGCAGCGACTCAGACCACGAGACGCCTTTGGCAGGTCTGTGTAGCGCTCCCTCCAGCACCTCCAGCGAGCAAACTCTGCTCGCTCTTCTGCTCACCGATCGCCGTTGAGCCACCTTGCTCCGCCGATACCTTCGAGTGCGACGATGGACTCGTCTTATCCAAGGGTCTGAAGTTTGCATCGTTGGAATGCAACGAAATAATTTTTTACAATTAATTAAAATTACTAGACAGTAAACATTTTTATCTAAACCTTTTTAAGTTATTTTATACTATAAAATACTAAATCTTCAGACGAAAACAAAATTAATTCAATATAACTTTGAAGTAAAATCAATTTATTTTTATTTCGTTGCACTCCAACGTTGCAAACTTCAAACCCATTCTTATCCCCGCTCAAGAAGAGCAACTCCGAGCGAGCACTGCTCGCATCTCGTCTTCGACCGGCGTGGAAGCACTCATCGCTCCGCCGGTCCCCGCACACACTCTCTCTTAGAGTGTCGACGATGGATTCACCGAATCAACGCTACTGTACTCAAAGTACAGCTCGACCCGCGCTCTTTAGCGCCTCCTTGCTCTTTGAGCAGCCCTTGATGTAGGCAAGCTCACAATTGGCGTTCCGCCGATCTCCGTGCGCTGTTCTGCTCTTTTACCAGAGCGAATACGTCTGCATCATAGACTCTTGTTAAAGAGTGATTTAAAGGCTGAATCTCTCGGACTTATATACTCTCGGCGCTTCAATGTGTTTAGGGGTGCCCCGATCGATGCGCCTAGCGTCTAACGACGGTAACAACCGATCGGAAGTAACCGAATTCCTGGTTGTTGTTTACCGCCGCTACGCGGCGCATCGATCGGGGCGCCCCTAAACACATTGAAACGCCGAGAGTATATAAGTTCGAGAGATTCAGCCTTTAAATCACTCTTTAACAAGAGTCTAAACTTCAAAGCTTGCTTTGCTTTTGGTATAAACCACTTTCGGTTTTAAAGAATCGATTAAAAAAATTTTTTAATAAATTTAAAAATTTTCTAATCAATTCATTTATCAGACATCTTAAACTTGTTATAAAAGTTTGTCTCAAGTTTATCTTATCATCATCTTAAAAAATCTAAAAATCATCTTAAATTCAGTACGAAAGCTTCTCGTCTCGAATTCGTCTCAAATCCATTTCAAAAGCATCTCAAATTTATCTTAAAATGATGTTAAATAATGAATTTCATACGTCTGAAAATCATCTTAAAAATGTTTCAAAGGCGATGATTAATAAAATATTAAAATCATCTAGATTATTCGTTGAGATTTGTCATCTTAAAAAGTAACAAAAACGGCCATAATCGAGACGTATCTTTAAGCGATCTTTTAATCATCTCAATTTTTTTTACGCGGGTTGTGAATTCAATTTAAATAGCAGCACGACAGAATAAAATTATTAGCTTTCGTTTTTTCTAGAGATGAACAAAATTCTGGCCATATATTTAAAAAATCATCTTGTCCACTTATAATGTTATGTAAGCTGGCTCCGCATCGTATCGGTCAAATTCAATGTACATTATCACATGGACTGTCAAGAATTTCAAATTTATTTGTTAATCATACGCGGAAAAAATATAAGGAGAATAGAACTGATGTATGCCAATTAAATTATATTAGATAAATTCTTGGAAAAAAAAGAAAAATCTCCCTTCTTAATAGTTCTATTTACTTATCGTACGAAAAGTTAACCGTAACAGTAACCGTCTTATTTAAACTTGAATCAACTTGCAAAATAACATAATCTTCCTATTATCTTTTTCCGTATAAATTTTAAAATATTCAACTTCATGCTATTATCTTTAAATTAGTTTTCAACGTAAATTTCATACCAACAATACCAATTATCTGTTTTTATGATTAGATAAACTTGCCACAGAACATCCGTTATTTCCATTAATTGCATGATAAATAAAAGTTTTCGAGAAACTGCAATTAAACGCTCATCTTTTTCCATAACGCTATGTTTATTAAATATGGCAAGCTTTTTATATAGAGTGTAATTTAATTCTTAGAATATTTTATCAAATCGAACTTAATATTTAGCAGGATTGGTTTAATATCTTTTGTTAAACATGTGAGTGTATAAATTCTATTTTTACGAAACAAAATAATTTAATATAATAATTTCTTATATAATCTTACATGAAATTCGTATAAAATTAATATTAATTATTACTTTGTTCTTTTTTGTTCCAGGTAAGTCAACTCATTCGATGAAAACACGCATAGGGCGCTGCCATTCACATCATCAATTTTTAACAGCAAAATCGTAAAATGATGTTTTCTAAAAATTCTCTCTGAAAAAAACTATATTTTCGTCTACCAAAAACGTGTCTCTTGTAAAGACATTCTTCACAGCTTTTTGAAAACCGCCCCTCTGCGCACCGATGTCGTGCTCGTTCCACTCAATGCGGGCCGGGAAGATTCTCGCTCGCTCTCGCGAGGAATCGCGAGTCCTTTTACGGGCCGCCGGTCGAGCTCCGAAAATGGCATTGCCGGGGAAAGCCTCTTCTCTCCGCTGCTGCTACCGCCGCTGCCGCTATGGCCGGCGCGTTGCCGGTGAAATCGTAAATCTCGCGACCGCGACTCTGTAACATAATGGCATATCGCCGCCGGCTATAGGTATTATGGCCTACGGCTCTTTACCTTCTCTTTACCGGGAAATCCGCACGCGACGCATTATTCTTTCTTGTCGATGCGCACGTTTCGTTGTTTTTGCGTGAGCATGCGTACACGCAGCTGCGGGCGCGTATAATGGACAGAAAAAGAGAAAGAGTTGGTTCTTTTTTTTACTGCAGATGGTTCGATCTTGCGCTGTTGAAGAATGCCTGTCAGTCGTTAAGTATACGCACCTATACGCTCCAAAGCGATTAGCGGCTTTCCTGCGTAACTTTGACTTGTGTTTAATTGTTCGGAGTTGTGTGCTATCGCGATCAGATCTGCGGTGAGAAAAACATTTCTGCAAACGTATGTACAATCCATGTTTGGATGATATTATGTATATCAGAAATTCACATCATTAAAATTTTTTAGCTCCATAATTGTAACCCGAGTTTGCATATAACGCTAACCTTATAGCAAGAACTCAAGTTATGGTATATAGAAAATGATTATAACTTTAATAAAGATTTAATGTCATAATTAAATGATCCATGGCTACCAAGGTATTATTTGGATTACAAAACTTCAGTAGAGATTAAACATAAAATTTAATATGTTCATAAAAATTACTATATAATATTTTATTGCACACTATACATTTGACAAACATACAATATTTAGAAGAAATCCAAGATCACGAAATAAATTATTATTATACGTATAATAGGTATACTAAAAGACGGCACCACAATAGTTATACGGAAAACAGCTTTTTATAGAATGTATAGAAATCTTCTTCTTTATAAGTCGCAACAAAAACTCCGCTCCTTTTTTGCGACTTAAAATGACTACATGCCAAAGTATTAAACACTACGCGTAATCTAGGCTTTTCATCGACCGCTTCCTTAAACCCCACCGAGCGTGACAGAGGCGCAAAAAAAAGAAACGAAACATAAACCGCGATTTAATAAAGTGCAAATGAAGTCATCACACGAGCTTGAGGCGGCCCGGCCGAGCGATCGGATATCTAGTGGCGATTCGCATATAAAACCGCGACGGGAAAAAAGGCAATGCTGCGAAGAAAAAGAGAACACAGCCACAGCTCGAGCGCAAACTAGCCCCTCGACACGAACGAAGATCGCCTTCCGGCCTTTTTACACGTACTCTCGCGCTGCGGCGCTAAGTACGCGCGAACGCCGCTCTCTCTCGCGCCGCTGAAATCTTTATATGCCTTTTCGCACGCGCGTTTGACATAAAAGTCCAATTGCGCCGGAGCTCGCGACCGTGTATATGTATATATACGAGCGCGCGGAGTGGTGGCGGCGCGAGGAAGCAAAAAATCCCCCCCCGCGCACGAGAGAGGAGCGAGCACAGGAGCATAAAAAGGAGTGTATGTGTGTGTGTGTGTGTGTGTACGTGCAACGCGCACGTAAGTCGCGCGTTCGCCTTCTGCGTGCAAGATCTCGCGCGCGTTTTTTATCGGGGCCCGCATCGCGCGCGAGCCCGGCTATATACGTACCGTAGCGCGTGCGCCTTCGCGGTATTGTATATTTTAGCTGGGATCGCATTAAGCATGTAAAAAAAAGGAAGGAACTCACGAACAGGTGGAGAGTTCCTGCAGTGCGCGCACCGCAGCACGCGCGCGCGTATATATATGCACCTCGTCTATAAGTGTATATACGTGTGTGCGTGCGATACGCGTGCATCTCGGTCAGCGATCATGCGGCTATGCAAAGGCCGTTAACCGCCTCTCTCTGTGTTTCTCCTTTTTTCCCATTCGGACTCTCTACTCGATAAACAGCGGCAGAGAAAGAGTCGCTCAATTTTATTTGCCTCCTATTGCTCTCTTTCGCTCTTCTCTTCTCTTCGTATGCAGATGTGCCCCTATACGTATAGGTGGATATTGCAATACCGTTTAGCCTAATCTTTGAAAATGACGAGAAATTTACGTTTCGCGTCGAATTGCTTAACTTTTTAAAGAAATTTCAATAGATATACAAATAGTTTTGAAAATTCGTCAATTTAGAATGTAATTAGTGTGAAGGAGTAGTGTTTCTTGTTTCCTACACACTATTTACGATAACACGTATACAAAAATACCGTGTCTTCTACTAACAAATATTTCGTTAGAAAATTGAATTGTATTAGCAGATAATACTTACAAAAATTACGGAAATTCGTACGTTTCAAATTGAAGGCAAAATATTACTTGAAAAGGTGAAGCGAGAGTTGTTCTAGAAAATGTTCAATTTAGCAGCATCGATCAGATTTGTGAAATATGAATTGCGAAACACGCGAAAGAAAGGAAATAAAGGTAATAAAATTCGTGATGAACAGGACAGGTAGCTCTCCCTCCTCACTTGACTGACTTAGCTCTCTTCTCCGCGGCACTCCTCGCGTAGACCGTTATTTCGTTATCTCCCTATTCGACGACGAAAGCCACCACCGCGGCGATATGTCACTCTTTTCTTCGTCGTCACGAGTGTCATTCGCGCCCGCCTTTGTCTCTCTCTCTCTCTCTCTCTCTCTCTCTCTCTCTTGCTCAGCGGGGTTAAAAAAATGGCGAACAACACGAAAAAGAAAATCAATTGTAATCCCTCAAACACGCGCACGTGTATCACGCCTGTGTATCGCGGGGGTCGGGTTGTTTCGCCCAAGTGTACATGCGAAAGAGAACTGTCCACCCTTCCTTGCATCTTCTCCCTCGGCCGAGAATGCGAAAAAGAGAGCCGACTAAGACTCGAGATTGGTCGTTGGGAGAGCGGCGCTTTTCGCAAGCTCAGCGCGACTCCCGCATACTCGTTTGCCTCGCGCGTCTTGGTGATGAAGAGATAGAGCGCGACGACTGAGAAGTCGGACAAGCGATGTCGATTGCGCGCAGGCTAGTAGCGGACTTTTTAAGTTGTATCGACTGTATTGTTCATATCGAGCTTCTATGTACTTCAGCTTGCGTGAAGCTTAACGTATTATCTTTCGATTCGACTATAGTTGTAAGCCCTCTTTTATATAAAATACAAATTTTATAAATTAAAATAAAATAAAAATATACATAAAGGAACTTGAAAAACTGGCTGACAATAAACTAAAATTATTAAACTTTATTAAGTTTTTTTCAAAGTAACACATTTGAAATATATTGTACTCATTCTTTAATTGCTTACATCTGCTAGAATTAATTGTAAGAGCTGCGTATGTCACGAAATTGACAAAAGTCAGAAATAGCCAAATGGAAAAATAAATTCATTAGATAAAACTTTTTTCAGAAAAAAATTCATTAAAATTATCTTCACCTTTATTGACCATGACCTAATCTGTCATATTACCGCGTCTCATCGTGTACCCTCTTCTTGGCTACGCGGTTCCTTGAATTCCGATAAGGAGCGCTTAATATTATAACAGTTCATTACAAGACCAATTCTAAGAGTGCGGTCTCGATATACCCTATGGGATGAATGAAGAGAATATTATAATGATTTATATCTTATGCCAGTTCAAATATTCTGATTTGTACCCTGAGTCATAATTATAACAAAAATATCTTGTAAATATGTCGTAAGAATACTTTACAATGCCAACATCCTGACCTATTGTTGACTATGGTTTAATCATATATACAACATAAGACTTTTCCTTCCCACAAAGCACGTAAGCAGAGCAAGCTTAACTAAACGATGATATCTGCACAGTTAAATGAAAAGCATATAGTTTGTCAATGCACGCAGTACTGCATACGTACACCTTCGTTCGCACAGGTGCTAATCTCACTTTACCCATACACGACGAGGCGCGCTGGTGTTGAAAAGCCGTCGGGCGCGTCGCGAGGGGATGTATCGGTAATAATCGTGTAGGCTTCGACAAGAGACCGCGCGCGAGAACACAAGAGGGAGAGTGAGTGAATGGAAGAGAGCGAGAATCATTTTCCTCGGTCCTATACTCTTGCGTGCTCGGCTCTCTCTCTCTCTCTCTCGGGGGATGTAGATACGCCACGTTCAGTAGCAGCAGCCGGCGCCGCCGAGAAGTGCGCGATTCGTTAACGGGATGCTCCTTTGTCTTCTTGGTCCGCGATCCGCGGCTGCAGCAGCAGCCGTCGTCGCCACCCCAGTCCCAGACAATGCTGATTTGTTAGGAAATATCCACGTGCCAGTTTCTCCGCGTGCTGTGTATATATGTGCGCATGTATCGCGCTTAGCGCGGCGCGCGCACACGTCTCTCTCTCTCTCTCTCTCTCTCTCTCTCTCTCTCTCTCTCTCTGCATGCGCACTTCTGCAGCAGCAGCCTATTCTCTTTTTATCTCCAGCCAGCGGGGATATACGTGCAGCGGCGGCGCGGCGCTGACTTCGTTACATGGGGGGATTGTTATTGTTGTTATTGGGATTTCGAGGTGGAGAGCGAGAGAGAGAGAGTACGAGCGAGCTGCTTTTTATGTGTACAGGCGCCGTCAGTACCGCCGTTAAATGTCAATATTACTTTTGAGATATGGAGGAAACGCGTGCCCGACACTTTCGTTGTTTTCCACGCGCGCGCGGCAATATTATACCGAAAGCTGGAAATTTGTTTATAACTTTTGCGCGATGGGGGTACGATGATTCTGTCGTTATATAGCTTTCCCTCCTACTACCGCCCCGAGTAGAGCTGTAAAGCGAATGTGTTATATTCAATCGTTGCTTTTTCATCTCCGTAACTATTATTTTAAATTCAAGTCTCTTTAATGTCACGGAAAGTGCGTATTTTCGCAGGGATGTATACGCGCATTTTATTGAAAAACGCGCAATCAACGACAAGGATCTCAAGGCATTGTCATGTTGCATCTGCTGCGTGCGAACGTTGTTGAAATTTAATTTTTATTTTCCACCGAAATCGCCGACGTCACATGTGTTTACATGTCAAAGTGTAATAAAAAGTGTATTCACATCGCGCGAGAACGGATACTGAAGCCAGATTCGCGATAACGCCGATGATCAGACATCCTGTAAATAATACAAAGATAGGGCTCTCTCATTTTGAAAAATAATGGACACGTGCAGGCTTTATCGTCGGGTGGCGCGCAAGATTACGCGGCTCACGCACGCATGCGCGTTTTACAAAACTAGATGCATTTTTTTTTATTTACCTATAAGAGGTGGTTTTTATTTGCATAAATTGTGATTAAATACATTTGTGATCAATTAAATTTTTCATTTGTGGCAGCTCCACTCGTTCGCTCCATAACCATGCATGAATAAATTTTCTCATTAACGTTTGTGTGGGAAGCATTTTGAATCGGCTTTGTGCACTTGCACCCCTTCCTGTTATTAGAACTAAGCAACTATCTGAGCCTGCCGTCCTTAGCAACGTGTAAATCATTTTTATCATTTTATAAGATATCGCATAGACTTATACTTATGTGTTGCTTAATAGACATTATGCTAGCCCCTTTCCTATTGTTAATATTCTCAATGGCCTCTAAGATCATCTTCTTTGTGGTAGCTGATTACTAGTTGCCTACACTGAAAAAAATAGTCTATGAAAAATTATTAAATTATTTAGGAAAATTTACTATGTTGTATGCACTGAGAAAAAAAATCCGCAGAAACTGCCGAAATCTGCAGTAAATATTAACGAAATTCTTGGGCAATAGAGGTTACGCCATATAAGCTACATAGCTTAAGCTGAAACTACTACACCTTGTGGTAGAAATTACCGAAATGTTCTGCTAAAACCTCTTAAGCTTGGTCGGTAAGGCAGTTGCTACCGAAAATTGTGCTAAAAATTGCCGAACTGTGTATCTATCACAGCCTAAGCGGATTCGTCAATTCCCACAACCCGAGTAGAAATTTTCAAACGGCAATGACGCGGGTCGGATCCGTCTGCCGTGATTCCTGATCCATACCTGATGTTGTTGACGGATGAGTGCCGTACGAGGCATGTAACGCTGAACTGTATGAGGGCCAGATGATTTTACCTATCTATATCCTTACGTCCGGTGAAACATCTGGCCCTGATCCGGCCCTGATTCGGGCAACACGTGGCTTATTGTCTAAATAATTTGAAAGCAAATATGTTCTATACATAATAAAAATTAGAACATTTAATATACTTTTGATGTATTTATTAAATCATATTTAATGTATTTTATGTATTTGGACACTATACATTATAATCTTGTTTTTTTATAACAAATATAAAACTAATATTTGCACTTTTTCGAACAATTGTAATTCTACATCTATTTGTACTTTATTTAATTAAACACTACTTATTTTTATTAAATATCTTCTTTTTTCGAAATTTAGTACTTAACTTTTTCCTTCATTGTTTATCCATTATACTTATTAGGTTGTTCTTCGTACGACAGAAACGGAGAACTATCCAGGTTTGAGACGTGTTTGAAATTCCAAACGTTCATAATGAACGAAATATTAACTTAAAGTTTCTAATTCTGGTTAGAATTCCCCGGAGTGTGGTTTACTGGTGACTGCAAGAGTGAGAAGTGAAGAAATACAGTTATTATCCGATTTTAAATGTATTAAGTAGCCAAATTCGGCTAAATTTGAAAATGGCAAAAATCTTTCGTTCACTATGAACGTTCGAAATTTCAAACACCTGGTTTGAGGCTATGACGCGCGCGTAAACAAATGCTCAAATACTAATGCTAATATAACGGAAAAATGACATGTACCTTATCCGGAAAATTTCACGGCGTTGTACCGGCCCGGATAAGGCTTGCTGTAAATGAGTTTATCGTACGGCAGAAACGCAAGTACCTTACAATAAAAGCGTTACATGCCGCGCACGGCATACGCCATCCGACCCGTGTGATACCTACGGCACGCCGTATTTCATTTCTACTCGGGAACCTTCACTTCGGTAAACATAACCTATTTTTTTTCTCAGTGTGGGAACAGAGCGACAGACTTGAATTGTTTTAAATTTTACAATGTTTTCTATCAAATTTTGCAATACTGGAAAGTAAAGTGGACATTCATCAAGAAAAAAAATCTGCAGTGACCGGGAATCGAACCCTAGCCCCCTGGGCCAGAAGCCGCGCTCTTACTCGCTACGCCAACGTGCTCTTACGGGTATGATATTTCAACTCGTCTATATTTGGTACAGTTTGAGGTTATGTTGACTCGCCAACTACAGACATTAGCAGACGACAACTCAATTTTTACTATGTTGGCTTGTAAAAATTCATATAACCTTCTGTCAATTATTAAAATGTCTGAAATTTACGCGGTAGTATAGTAAAATTTGTGGCAAATTCTTGGCAAAAATTATACAAAATATGTACTAAAAATTATTTCATATCATATTAATCTTTCACTCTCAAATTTTTTACTGTGTTACTTAGTAAATTTTATAGCCATTTCTATTAATTTTTCATCAATATTATATTGATAATTACTAAAAGTAGACTAAATAGGCTTAGAATACAAATCTGTCGCCCCATTACTAGCGAACATAGTAATTTTTCAACAAACATTTTTCTCCGTGTAGAAAAAAATAAATTTTTTTTTTTAATTTTATACAAAATCGGTAATAAAATCGGAAATTTATTTTTACAAAAGCACAGTTTCAGAATATTAATGAAAGCTAATAGCGGCAAATGTTATAATTAAATGCAAATTAAATAATTAAATAATAAAATAAATAATAAATAATAATATAATAACGATAATAATTAATAATAATATTAATAAATAATAAAATATTCATAAAAGAAAAAAATAAATAAAAATCGCGTTTCCTTAACGAACTAGCCCTCAAACCTCTCCTTTTACAAGAAAAAAACTTAACCTCCGGCAATTTTTTGCTTGATTTTTGGGGGGGAGTAGCAAAATTCGAACGCGCTTCGCGCGCACTATTTTGTTTTTGATGTTATAAACACTATTGTTTACTATGATTTAGTTTTAATTACTTTAAATGAAGACATAATTAGATACATTTATTAAGCAAAAAATCAAATGTTTTTATTCTATTTTAATTATTTAGTAGTTCTATTAATGCTTGAGTTTCAAAATTAAAATCTAGCACATTTTAAATCTAAACAAATTCAAATATTCGCGCTTTTTTCAAATAACCAAATCACATCGGGTCTTTCGATGAGCCACTACTTCTGGCCATCATTATTTTAAGAGAGGATCTTTTCCGACACACTCGGCGCACCGAAAATTTCCATTGTCACTCCATCAACTCTATTTCCCTTTTACTCTGTGTCTCGTTCATTCTCTTGGATTGAGGAAGGGACTGCATTTTTTATGGACACGCTGTGGATCCAAGTATATAACGTGTCAGGCATATCGGTCGTCGCCCCCCTTTGCCACTCGCGAGGAGATCATTCGTATATATAACTTTCGTCGCAGGCGGCAAGCGCGAGGCTCTAATTTCCGATGGCGCGCGTGACTCGAATCGCGAGCACGAACGACTTGGCGGCATTAAGGGCTTCTTCGCCCCCACCTCGCAACCCTTCAGTTTTACGTGTGCGCGCCTGCTTTTCTACCAGCGACGACGATTTATCGATGTGCTTTTGTGCGGCAGTTTCTCTCGTGCACTCGCGGGTATACAATTTCATCGCGTAGTCAATAACGCGCCCCTGGAGGTAAATGGAACGGGCCGGATTCAACTTTCGGGACTTTCTAATGATTTATGCCTCAACTTCTGGAATTTGTGAATGAAGCGGTGACGGTTATATGGTATTTACACCTTTTCATATTTTATACTTCACGTTTTTAAATGCATTATAAAATTAGAAAACTAAACAGTTTTACAAAGCCCCTTACTCGAATAGTTCAGGAAAAAAAGATATTACATCAATTTTCGAAAAAAGAAAATTAATATCTAGGGAAAATAGACTGTCATTTGTTTTGTTTGAAATTAAAAAATGTTGATACTTCCGAAAGTTACAGTAGTACCAATTTGCTGCTACAGTAGTACCAACTTACAGTAGTACCAAATCATACGAAATACCGTAGAATTTTAGGCATACAAAATTTCACTATTGCTTCCTCATAGAGGAAGCTTTGTAAGAGTGAAAAATATTTTCGAGACAAAATGTTCAAAAGTTGTTTTAAGGCGATATACCTATGTCGATATTTGTCGATTTCGAGAAAGCTTTTTTCGTGTCTGTGTGTGTGTGTGTGTGTGTGTGTGTGTGTGTGTGTGTGTGTGTGTGTGTGTGTGTGTGTGTGTGTGTATGAGAAAAGCAGTGTATTTACATGTATTTTCGACAAATGTATATTAGTTTTATTGCCAATATTCATAGAGAAAAATTAAAGAAAACGGAACAAATACATTAGTTTGAGGAGAAGTGCCAATGTATTGGCAGCGGGCTTTTTACTGTGGGTGTGTATTCATTGAAATAAGTTCTCAATGCGCGTAAAAAATCTTTTTATGATAAATTATACTGAAAAAAAAATATAAATTTTCCAAATTCATAATGAGCCTGTTTTATTACACCATTATATAGGTAATAATATAATCCCATATTCATCGAGTATAAATAAAAATTTGCAGCAAATAATTTAATAAGGTCTTTTTCTCGAATGCGAAATGTTATCAAATCTTTCTACAAAAATAAAAGAAATAAAATAGTATCCTGCGCAGGACGAGAAATTTCTTAAAATTAATTTCCAATCAGTTTAATTCATCTTCTTTGAAAAATGTATTCGAAAATACGCCTCTCTTTCTAAAATAACAGTGGAAAAAAACATATCCTCCAGGGTTATGCTTAGAAGAGCGAAGTGAACGGGCGTCGGTGGCGAAAAGTCAGATCTCTGCGCAGCAGCGACGGGAGGGAGCAAGAGAGAGAGAGAGCGAAAGAGAGACAGAGAGGCAGAGGTCGAGAGAAGCGAAGGGAGAGAGCGAAGAGGCGACGCGAGTTTGACAGATCTTCATAAAGGCATACACAACTGTGCCGCGACGATAAGGGAATCGGGAGCAGGCATCTCGTCCGCGCGCTCGCGCAGCCGCCCGCCCTCTCGCAGTCACCCCGTATCTCCAGCTCCCACCCCCTTTTTCAGGCTCCGCACAGGGTGGGGGCGCACTGCAGAGTGCGCGCGCGCTCGCGCAAGAGAGAGAGAGAGAGAGCCTAGGTATACTCAGTCAGCGCGCTCACTCGCTTGCTGCTATCATTTTTCCACACGAGTGGGTGGCGACGACGCGACCGACGCTATATACTGCCGCTCTCTCTCTCTCTCTCTCTCTCTCTCTCTCTCTCTCTCTCTCTCTCTCTCTCTCTCTCTCTGTGCCGCTGCTGTCGGGGATATAGGTGCGCGCGCCCTACGTATACCATACACACTCCGACGCTTCGGCTCGCTTACGTGGTATCGGGCGGACTGAGCTGCTGCCTGCTGACACGTTGGCTTGGATGTCAAGATACCGAATTATACAGTGGCAGAGAGAGAGAGAGAGAGAGGCAAAGCCCCTCTCGTCCCGGAATCGCGATTTCCTACGAGAGATGACGGGACTTTGCGCCAGCGAGCGAGAAACTCGCCGATCTATCGCGCCATCCATCTCGCTCCGCTTCTCCCTCTCTCTCTCTTTTTCTCTCTCTCTCTCTCTCTCTCTCTCGCTCGCGCGTCTGATGCAAACTGATTCGCGCTTATATTTACTCTCGCGCTGCGTATCTCTCGCTCGTCGCGTGCTTTGTTTCCTAAAGATGGACCGGAATTTTTGGGCGAAGTGTCACACGCGAGAGCCTCATCTCGAAAATTGCGTTTTAATATTCATAACAAAGTCGATGTTTTGTAAAATTTACCTCGTGCACCAAACTCGCTGTTCAATCTCGTTTTATAATTAGAATGGTGCAAACAGATAGAGATCGAGCATATACGAGAACTTGTTTGTATCCGGGTTGAAATATAAAATCAACGCGCTGAACAACAAATTTACGAAATATAATTCGCATGAATTTTCACCAATTTTGAGATCGATATTTGAAAAGTAAGAGATAAGCCGCAGTATATGTGCAGGCTTGACGTAACTCCTCTTTATTACACAGGCGACTATCTGGTCGGACGATCTTCAGCGAGATAGTCGAGAAGCCACGGCCAGATAAGATAGAGCATCGGAAGTATTCGTTTGCCGTATAGGTTTTTCACGAATCGATCTGTCGCATCGGTCGCCGAGGCTCTCGCTCACGTGTATACGTATAGGTATATGATGATGCTTCTGTATCAAGTGCGCCGAGTTTTCGTTTGAGAGAGAGAGAGAGAGAGAGAGAGAGAGAGAGAGAGAGAGAGAGAGAGAGAGAGAGAGAGAGAAGTCCCACGAGGCGCGCCCAGTCCGATAAGCCGATACATCTCTCTCGTCTCCCTAGCTGATAAAAAGAAAGTTTCGCGTCTCGCTCGATACTTCAATAAATACAGGTATGCACCTAGTGTGCGCAATATATAGACAGCGCCTGGTAGATGTTTTTGATACATAGTAAAGGATCTAAACGGAATTTCATGGAATGGAACAATTTGCAAAAATGGACGTGTGGTGAAAGGATATCATTGAAAATTTATTTTTCCTTGTATTCGTTTAGTGTACAAAAATAAGAGAGCAACATTAGGTAAATTTAGTCGGATTCGAAACAAGTGAAAAGCCAGGTGTGAAGTATCGATCTGAACACAGGGTCTTACTCGTGCCCAGGCGAGTAACGGCACATCCTCGATTTCGGGGATGACGATCGACGTGCCAACGAGACGGCCGACGTATAGGTATACGTTCGCTCGACTTGACCCGATTAGGCGCGATACATGCGCGTCGCCTCGCACCGGCAGCGGCAGCAGCACACCTCGCTCGCCGAATGTTCTTCGAGGAGAGTTTGCATTATCGCTTTCGAATTCATTGAGTTCGTCCGTGGTGGGGGCGGAAGAGAGAGAGAGAGAGAGAGAGAGAGAGAGCAAGTTTGAGCCATTAGGCCGTTATCAGGATATTCGAATGAAAATTCGCGGCGTGTGTTATCGCGCCTTCTCCGCACTGTAACTCAATTTCTCTTCCTGTCGCTCCTCTCCTCCCTCTCGCTCGCTCCCGCGTTGCACGCCGACTTTCTCTTTCTCTTCTCCGCACATATATATATGCTACCGCAAGCGGTGGCAGCAGCGACGACTATTCCTTTTTCGTCCTTTTCCCTCTCGTGCTCGCTCGCCTGCAACTTGCTCGCTCGAATTTGCATCCTGAAATATTATTTATCGTCCGACGTTTCTATTAAAGCAACACACCGCCGAACAGATCGTGATTTCTTAAGCTCCGGCTGCCAAAGCTTCCGATATAGCAGAGTTACGGATCATTTTTTTAGCAACTTGTTTTTTTTTTTTTTTTTTTTAAGGCTACCCCGTGTGATGCTGCAAAAGCAGAAGTTGTTTTAAGAAATTTTAGTTTGTTTGCAGAAAGACTGAATTTTGTTTTCTTATCATCATAATTCATCGATATTTTATGTATCTTTCGCAATATGCTATCAAATTAATTTTCATTTTTATATCATTAAACTTATCCAATAGGTTTTCTTGTATGACGATCTCGGGTTAACATACTTCTCACATATTTATGTAAAAGCTTTAAGTAAGGGGCTCTGAGGTTTAATGAACTAATCGATAAAAGGCTGTAAGTTTCGCTATGTAATCAATATAATTAGTGCTCATCAATTAGAGCTTTATGATTCTATGCCACGACAGAGGCTCATATATCATTTATAAAATATAATCAAATCGGACTTTATACTTTGAATTTTTTAAGATTACGAATTAAGATTACAAACAGTGCTGCTCATGTATGTAATTTGCGTTAAGCGATGCAAAATTACCGTATATCACTTGACGCCGACGTGAAGTTCTCGTTTCTTGGGAAATAAATTTACAATAATCATCTTATTCTTACCGAGATGCCTGTTGAATTAATATACTACTTTTTCATTCTACTTTTACAGTATACGATTACTGTTCAATCAAATTTTATGTCACTTCATTTTATAAAAGAAACTGTTTGGAATATACAAATAATTTTATATCGTTGTGAATCTTGGATTGAAAAATAATATAAGAAAGCTAAATTAGCAAACTGAATTAAAATATCACATTATCGTGCACTAATAAAACGGTAAGTCTTCTCTACAAAAAATATTAGGCTTTTCAAAAGAAAGTTTTAAGCTACAGACACGGCTGACTATTCACTGCTTGCTTTTAGTCCGAGATTTTGAGACCGAGATAGGTGAAGATTCATCTTCGACCGGAAACTACTACTTAACTAACCATTTGATCTTATCGATAGAATATCAGTAAAATTTCAAAACAGATTTTTCCTTAAATACTAGCTCACATAACTCTAAGTAGCCATCTTGGGCGGAAGTAGAGCAGAAAAGAATAATAGTCTAACAAAGAAAAGCAGCTACTACTCTTGCCACAGAGACTATTCCCACGCAGATTTTGAGCGTATTATTGCTAAATTCATATTGAGTAACCTAAAGCAAGAAAAGGACACAGAGATGCTACGCCGAGACCTTTAATAATATATTGTAGATAAACCACAATAAAAAGAGCCTCTTATGTTTAAATCTACTATCTATACGAAACTTATTGTGTCGTCAACTTTTCCATTTCCCGAATCATAAATTCTTGATCAATAAGATGATGAAATCTATTATAATGTTGATTTTCAAAAAACCTCCAGCGTCACAATTTCTATCACCACGAGAAAAAGACAAAGAGTGCACAGTTGCGCACGATAAATATAGAATCCCCAAATAGTTTTTCCTGCTGGGGCAGGAAAGCGAGATTAGATCTCAGCGAGCTTCCAGCGGCGTTATCGCGCGCGTAAAGGGATGAGGCGAGATTGGTACGTGGTCGCGACCAAAGTGGAAAAGAGAGACGAGACGAATATACATATAGTAGGTGGAGGCGGGCAGAGAGAGAAAGAGAGAGCGAGGGGAGGTGGATGAGGGCCTCCTAAAAATAACGTCGCTCTAGGTGGGAATGATTCGGTATCTCGGACGACGTCACGGGGGTCTGAAATATGAGAGATACGATGGACCGCGGCTTCCCCCCACCTCACCTCCTCATCCCACTCTGGCTCGATGGTGCATTAGCGCTAATCTCCGCTCTTTACTCCTCTCTTTATCTTTTCTGCCCGCTATGCGTCCTCCCCCGCTCTACGCCCTCGCTCTTTCTCTCTTTTTCCTTTTTCAACTCTGTCCGTCTGTCTCTCTCTCTTCCTTTCTCGAACTTCTGAATTCTCTTCTGCGTTCTTTTTTCGCGCTTGTTTCGGCCAAACAAATGTGGATCAAGAACCGGAGAATCGCATTGCTATGAGTATTCAACAAATACAATGCTGTAGTATAGGCCTACTGAATATAATAACATGTGATGGCAGGAGTAAGAAAAAAAAGATGTACACTAATCGACAACCCATCAATGGAAAAAAAACTTTATTGGATAAATAATAATCATTGTGTGCTGCACACTGCCCGAAGGCGTTACAAAACCTTAGTATCTATCCATCTATCACTCGTTAAATCTCCTTTGGACCATCCCACCTGTAATGTAATTGGAATTAAACGTCGAAGAACGGTATTACTGTCAATTATACTGGTACTGACGAACAAGTCCGGAATTTCGAAATTCCTATCAACACAAAGCGCAAGCGGCGAGTTCGACGTATCAAAAATTTATGTGGCCCGGAAAAAGGAGAGCGCGAAGAACAGAGATAGAAAGTCTGAAAGGGTACATATATACACACCTCAGCCCGCTCAGCCGTATGTATATCTCTGCGTGTATGTATGTATGTGTGTGTATGTGTACCTGCGCGCGCGTCACTCGTATAACTGACCCGTTCCCTTATCGGCCCATCTAATCGGCGCGCGATCCGTTATTTGGGGGCCGCCCGCCTGTGCATGCCTGCGCTCGCGTGTGTTTGGGGAAGGCCCCACTTCGAGTTTTGACATTCGGAATCTCATTAGCGATCGTGAAAACCGGGCCCCGGGGGCCAGCCGCCGCCGTCGCCGCAACCGGCCAGATTAAGAGCATTAAAGAGAAACCCCGGGCCACGAGATATGAGGGAGCGAGGTGGACGGCGAATACCTTTTCTCTCTCTCTCTCTCCCTCTCACGTTCTCCTTGCTGATGCTGATGCTGCTGCCACTTTCGGTCCTTCTCGCTGCGCTGCACGAACGCACGAAATTCCATCGCGATATGTTTATGTGGTATGTGTGTGCAACAGTGTCGCGAAACTTTGCTCTCCTGATGCAGCGAAAGCTACTTGCTTATACTGATTGCTGCTGATGGGCGATTTTTTCAAAATATGTTACACAAATCATATGTAAAAGTTAATCAGTTGTTAATCAGTGAAAAAAAATGCAACTAAAAATTATTATGATTATGCCGTCGAAAGGTCTCGATCGGGTCTATGTTCACTTACACAAAGCGCAATGTCCTAAAAGAAGAATAATTTCATGTCTTCGTACAAACAACATGTTTGTCTATTATTGTTGTACACGGAGAGAAAATTTTCAGTAAAAATTACAAAAAGTTCCATAATTTTTACCGAACTTCACCGTACTACGGTAACAGACTGACATTTTTGTAAATTTTACAGAACAGTTCGGTAATTTTCTAATATGCACTGAAAAAAATGGACTCGGACTCCCCCTTTCGGGAGATCCGAATAACAACATTTATTTATATTTTAAACATTTATTAATTATTTAAAGTTGAATTTTATTAAGGAAATAATAATTTAAGACAAGAATAAATGAAATAAAGAAATTAAAAAATTTTCGGTGGCATCGAGATTTGAACCTGGGTCCTCAGCACAGCAGTCGGGCACGCTAACCATTTACCTACAGAGACATATGCATCATCAAATTCTGGAACTTGTACATTCAGTACCGTTACTTTTATACGAAAACTTCCAAACCTTCTCTTAAAAGTTACTGAACAGTTCGGTAATTTTTACTGAAAATTCTATAAAATGTATAGGAAGTCAAGTAAATCCGCTCATTTTGGTAGTCTGTTACCACAGTACCGAAAAGTTCAGTAAAAATTGCCGAACTTTTTGTAATTTTTACTGAAATTTTTCTCTCCGTGTATAACCTGACGATCCATAAAAATTCTTCTCTAGATTTTCGAAAACACCACATTTTCTCTTAGTTTCTTCGTTAAAAAGAAAAGAAATAGCATAGTATGTGTACTGATATTATAATGAAGCATGAAAGCCCTGGTAGAAAATTAACCATAAGTTGGCCAGAATATGCTTAACCAGCATATGGCTTAGCCAGATTCTGGCCAACTTATGATTAATTTTCTACCAGGGAGGTTATCTATTTCCTTCAAAAGTCACAAACATAAACCAACATCTTCATACCGCGTGACAATATTTCCCCCAAAACCGCAGCACACGCGCGGATTCCCAGCCCGTGAATTGGCGAGCTCGAAAACACGTCAACATTTTAAATTTAGCGCCATCGCTTTCCCTCGAAGCAGTGCATGCTCACGCCCGCGCGGGAAAGGAGGGAATCCGACTATCGACGGCGAATTGATCTCGCGGCGGCGCGTACCGGAGATTGCCGAGATTCCCGGAATTTCTCCTTTATCGCGGGCGATCGTTGCGCGCGCTCCTATCGGACCTCGACAGTCATCGCGCATTGCAATGAGCCTGGGCCCGAAATTTATAACTCCGGGAGTAATTTCACGAAAGTTTTCAACTGCACGCGCCATGCGGAGACGATGTTCACGTCGATACGGCGGAAGAAGAGGGATGAGAATGTAAATTTTCGAGTGAAAAATGGATTTCTTGTAGTTTTTTGAGCGGAGCCATGTAGCTATTAATTGTTGGATAAACGTGATGAATGAGACCGAAGCAACGCTGATTAAAACAACATAGTTAAGTTTACGCAGTCATGCATTATCGCAGTATAAATTTCAATATATTCTTGCTGAATGTATCGCCAATTTATCATGAAATAGCATTTATAATAACCAGTCATCGTGCTTTTCACAATCGCACTTTGCGGTCATCAATAAATTGATATGATTAATAAAGATGTCAGCAACGTAAACAC
Source organism: Torymus aiolomorphi (assembly GCA_036365515.1). Lineage (NCBI taxonomy): Eukaryota > Metazoa > Arthropoda > Insecta > Hymenoptera > Torymidae > Torymus > Torymus aiolomorphi. Next base: position 119,382,935 of record CM070877.1, read on the forward strand.
CTTCGGAATTTACATTTAGCATTAAACACGGTATTTCCAACATTTTATTAACATTTCGACAACGTGTGGCTATTAAATAAAGAATATTGCTTTTCAAATTTAACGTCAGTTAAATCTGTATGAAAAAGTGAAAAACAGACTCGTCAAGTGGGAGTAGCGAGAGAGGGAGTGAGAGAAACAGAGGGGGTAGGGAGAAAAAAGCAGAAGAGCGACGATGTGAAAATCCGCAAATGGTAAATTCGACGAGTGTCAAGCCGGGCATTTCGTTGTCCTGCGGGGCCTGATAGCATCGGCTATTTTCGAGGGCGAGCGGCTCTCGCGCGCGAGCGAAAGAGAGGGGGTGCAGCGATGGGGGGAGAGACAGACGGCATCCGGACTTTTCGACAAAAACCGCACGCGCCCGGCCGCTGCTCGCGGGGAATCCGTTATTGAATTTTTATTGGCAGCGCGCGCGAAGTCAATTTACGGCGTCTCTCGTCAAGCGCCCGTCCGCAAACTGCGCGCTCTCTCGCTCCCTCTTTGCCTCTCTTTCGCTCGCCTGGACGCGTTCTAGTCGGACAGCTCGACGAGTTGTTATATGCGTTCGCGTGTGCCTCTTTCTTTCTCTTTCTAGCGCTGAATTCAGGAATCGGGCTCGTTGGATTTCTTGACGGCTTAATAAGCTGCCAATCCGGTGCCTTACTACCAACTATAGTCGTTGACCGAGAGTGTGAGCTTCTCTTTTGGGCTTGAGCTTCTCGTCTTCGCGACGAACGAAGTTGCGCGTTAGGCGGCTAAAGAGCAGTTGAGTGCGGAGCTATCGAATCGATTTGACTGCGTCTCGTGCGTCTTCTTCCTGTAATGTCATTTTGATCCCTGCCCATCAAATAAAGCTGTGTTCTTCATCATTACAGAAAGTCTATATTACATTACCGTCATTTTATGTCATGAATATCGATTGGAAAAATATGAGCGGAATTCCAATTCTTGATATTACGATGAATAATAGAATTAATTTTTTGGATATTAATTTGGCTTTTAATTGAGGTAAACTTTAGTACATTATTATTTCTAGGTATTTTAAGTTTTTCTACGGTACGTTATGTAAAAGTTCTGTGTAAAATGTACGAAATTTTGATAGGTGATTTAAGCAAAATTATGTTGGTCTATTGGTTTTTATGGTTTAATAATGAATCTGTTAATAATAAACATTTCTATCAATTTAACAAAAGTATAGAAAGTAATTCATCTGTGCATTAAAAAAAGGTAGCATATATATAATTTTCTTGCATTCAACATTTATTTTGCCACTATACACTGAGCCACTATATGTAATAACTTAGAATACAAAGTCTTTACAAGTACATTTTATAGCATAACAATTCCCTGGTAGAAAATGAATCATATTTTATAGCTAACGTGTTAATTAAATGAAAGTATTTTTTATGAAGCGTAAATGCCATCATTTTTTTCGGATTAGTACATAAGTATGAAATACAAGCAATGTTCGTTTTTAGTGATAAAGTTAACTGAAAAATAGGTAGCGTCTGGTTAACATTTCTACCAGGGTTACTATATTGTAATCTGTATTTTCTCAAAATACTATAACAGTTTTAGTAAAGTGTACTTTGTTAAAAATATGAATAGTTTAAATGAAATTAAATAGAATAGTACTAACATCTATACATATTTTTCTCAATGTAAGAGTATAAAAATCGACTCTTGATATTCGTACGTCAGATAAAGTCCATCGATCACAGTATAAGTATCAAAATAATCCACCTTAATGTTTATTCTGATTTGACATCTGACTAGAGAAATTATATCCCATTACATAAGAATATAATACTTTGTGTACATAAATCTGGCGTACAAAAAATATCCGTATCTAATCACACTCGACTTTCCGAAAACTCACTCCAATGCAATGCATTTACTCAATGCAAATAAATTAAAATTCAATGAAAAAAATTCTGTTGAAAATGTCTACTCAAGCCTATAACGAAACTAAAAGCAAAGAAAACGTGTATATGTTAAATCGAAGGGAGATCCATTGAAGCCTCTCGAACATATTGCATGCAGACGCGTCGGCGAAGGCGCGTTCTAAAAGCTTCCTCATCTTGACGCGCGCAATTTCGAAAAGAAACTGGAAACTTCCCGTCGTACATAAGACCGGCGCATTTTCGACTATCAGATAAGGAAACGATCTCTCTTATACCTCTGCCACCCTCTCTCTCTCTCTTTCGAAAGGAAATAATGGAATGCACGTGGGCGGTCCATCAGTCGGGTCCTCCTTGCGCTCACGTGACTCACCGCGTATAGAATGTCACACGTGCACGCGTCGCAACGGCGTGTTCTTATACATACACTATAATAGCCGGAGCTCGAAAGTCGCGGAATAACAGACGCGAAACGCGCGCACGCGGCCGGAAGTGGAGGCGCTTCGCGGGAATGGGGCGCGCGCGGATATAAGAGTTTCACCTTGAGAGCAAGGGACGGGGCCGCGGCGACACGTGGGAGGCGGGTTAAAGGTGGCCGCGGTGCACGCTCCTCACCTGTTGTTCATAAGTGCGGCCCGAACACGTGTCCCGGATAAGCCGGGCGCCCAGGAAGGCACTTAAGGAGGCTAACGAATTCTTTATCGAGCCGTTTTAGCCCTCGACTATACGACACGACAGTAATGGTGGTGGTGCGGTGCCGCGCGCGCTTGCTGGCTGGCTCGCGAACGAGTATTATGCCGGTACTCGGCTTTCGCCGTATACCTCCTTATGAAAAGGGCGCCTTTTACTCTTTCCGTTGAGAGTTTTCCTGTAGGGAAAAAGGTGAGGTGGGGAGTCTTCTTATGTTCGTGCCAGGTAGAAATCCACTCTACGGTAAAAGTACCAATCATTCGCCAGTACAAGAGCTTAGAGATAGACATTATAAGAGATAGACGTATAAAAACACTATTAAGTCTAAAATGTATACTATTACACCACAATAAAAAAAACCGCTTCCAATTCATTGGCACTGATTCCTTATATTAATTTTCAATTCCAATACTTACAGTATTGTGCAACAGTAGTGCGCTATAGCGCGAGAAGTAGGTGTTTTTTTTAACGAGTGTGAACTTTGCATTACATGACAGTCACGCGAATTAAAAAAACATCTCGCACGTGTTGCACATATTATATTTTACGCAACCTGTGAAACGTTCGATTTCTTGTACGAGACTGGCGTGCAAGAGGTAACCGTTAAATAAAAAAAAAAAAAAAAAAAAAAATTACATAGAATCAATCATATTTAACTCTTTTGAGTTATACCATCATTTTATTTGAGTATTTTTACATTTTAAATACTATTACAATGTATAGACCGAAAGAAATACCTTATGAAAAATTACTAGAATCTCAGGTAAAGATGGGACATACTCACACTCTCGAGCAATTTAGTATACTTCTACTAATTATTAGCATAGTTCTATTAAAAATTAATAGAAAATGTTTTAAAATTTATTATAGTTACGATTAATTTTTAGTAGATAATATGATAAAAATTTTAAATCTAAATTTTAACAGAATAGAAAATAATTGTTACCATATTATCTACTAAAAATTAATAGAATTAGTTTAATTTTTAGTCTAAGTTATACTAAAAATTTAATAGACAGTAATTTTGTTGGCGCGAGGGCTGTCGGTAAAACAGGGTGTACCATATGTAGACAAGTCGAAACCTTATTTATAAGTGTGGCAGTGGCCGAGTGGATAAGAGCGCAGCTTCGTAGTCGGAGGGTCGAGGGTTCGAATCTCCTTCTCCAGAGTTTTTTTTCTCATGAATTTCAACCTCTCGTCAAAATTACTATAATATATTATAAAACTTGATAGAATGCAAGTATGTCCCACTTTTAATTAATACTCTAGTAATTTTTAGTGGATATTCCACTAATTTTTCATAAGGTATTTTTTTCCGTGTACGAATTAGAAAACACTATTGTTAACATACGTATTGGAAGATGTGATTTAAATTTTCTAAACAGGAATAAGTATACGAAATTTCCGAACTGAATAATGCAATTCTATTATTTATTACTTTATACCACTCTAACCTCAAAATCACAACTTTGGTATGATTTTTCGGCGCTCGTGGTATAAAATACCGTTCGAAACGAGTGCGGAAGTTGATTATTTACTTCATGTGACTTTTCGAAAACGTCTACTTTGAAAAACGTCACATGATGTAAATCATCACCTTCCGCACCAGTGTCGAAATGTATTATTTCAAAATTGAAGGGTGTAAAGTGGGCTTTTTTATATCGAGTGTGCAGTTTGGACTACAAGTCGAAGGCGAGTGCGTATCGCGAGCCGCTTTTTATTCTAAAGGTATTATACTTTTGGAAAATTAGAAAGGTGCATAATAATAATTGCAGATTAAACAACTGAGCAAACACTATACTCAAGAACTTTATTTTAATTCCACGATGTTTTTCATGATAAAATTTTTCCTTTTTTCTTTGGCGAGTAATCTTCATTAACCAGCTATCTTTTACATGTACCTTTTCCAACGTCGTCAGCTCGTCAAGAATGCAAGCAACTTTCATACCCTGAGTCTCGTCCGGTTCGTAATCATAAGGAACGATTACCGATCAGAGCGTCACTCAAAGCTCTCAGGCTACACACGGAATCATTTCTCGTTCTATGGCGCCTTCGCACTATAGGTGCAGGATAGGAACAGAGCAGACGGGTTCTGAGGGTGGGAGAGAGAGAGAGAGAGGAGGAGAAGGAGGAGCTGGGAGATAGATATAGCAGCGGAGTGCAGGTTCTTGATACACGGCGCGCCCTTATCTTATCACGCGGAAACGTTTCTGGCATCCTCTCCTTGGCCTTTTCTCTCGCTCTATATCTCCTACCCCCCTCTCTCACTCCTGCTCGTCTGCTCTATCTTCTTCGGGAGAGGGAGAGAGAGAGAGAGTCTGCCGTCGACCGCAGCAGTGGATCCATTTATTCGCGAACGCCAAGGCCGTCAGAGCGAGCGGAAAAAAGTCGAGAGAGAGAGAGAGAGAGAGAGAGAGATCTGCTGATAGCTGTCTCTTTCTGTGGCGCGAAAGACAAGACGATGGTCACGGCTGATCGAGCGCAGAAGCTTATAATAAAATCCATCCAGGAGCGTGCGCGTGTGATCGCCGTCACTGGGGTGGCGCGTGTTAATGCTGTCACGTATGTGTATACGTTGTTGTAGCTCGTTCACTCTCTCTCTCTCTCATTCAGGAACATAGCTCGAGGGGGGTCAATTGACAATTTGTCAAAGTCCCTTTCGGCCGGCGGAGTTCGCCGCTTTCGGCCGCCGTTATCGGATGTATCTCTCGCGCTCCACTTCGTCTCTTTCGCGGGAGAGCTGTCTCTGGACTATGGTGATTAGGGGAAGATCGATGCAAAAAAAACACACGGGGATTGTTTGATTAATGTGGCCTTAAAGTCGGCGTTGCTTGTCTTGTCTTTGTACAATCGATGTGTGTGTGTGTCGCACCGCTCTCTTATATCGAATATTTTTCAGGCTTCGTTCGATGAGCTGCCAAGTCTGCCTCTGAAAAGTTACTTTTTCTTTTGTTGATTTAATAAACAAGTCAAAGAGCTTGTTATTGATGGTATATTTCACACGAGCTCGATGCCTCTTGTTTATAATGAAATACGTTATACCGCTTTATTTCCCATAGTTTAAACAAGAAAGTAGCATTATCTTGCAGCAATGGGATTTATAAGACAGATATGAAGCGCAAGTAACTCTGAAGTACATGAACACGCGGAAAAAAGCTCGCTTTTCTCATGCTCGATGGAGCAACTTTTGTAAATCGCCCGTGGGAAGCGCCAGAGGGAAGACAGAGAGCCGCAGGGGTGGGAGAGAGAGAGAGAGAGAGAGAGAGAGAGAGAGCAGAAGCGAGAGATAGAGGGACTTGACATAGCTGAATGCCGGACATTTGTAGATCGCGGGTCGCGCGGGCGCTTGCGACAGGTCCCACCCCCCGGCCCTCTTTGTCTCTGCGCGCAGCCTCTCGCCGCCGCGCTGTGCGGTGTCCGCCGGCGCGCGAGGAAGTCGCGCGACCGATAGCCCCGATGGTCATTTCTCATTTGTGTAATCTCTGGCCGGCGGAGAGTCGCAGGCGGCGCTCCCATTTGTTCGCCGGCCCGTTTTGACGCGCGCCGCCTAATCGTCCTTCTGCTCCCTCTCCTCCCCCGCCCCTGGCGCACCCTATCTCCCACACACTCATATTATAATTGCGCCCTGGACCCCGGCTTCCCCCCCTCTCCGGTCCCGTGGCGCCGCCGCCGCCGTCGCTCGATAAAAAACGTCCCGGTTCAACTTTTTCGCAAGCTTGACGGAACGCTTTCTCTCTCTTTGGCGCTGTGGCGGCGGCCGCTTCTTCGGTTTATCCGAGACTCGTGCCCTCGAAGATTGCGTCGGGATTAACGATCGGAACTAGTCGCGCGCAGCTAAAGCCGCTGATTTATACCGGCCTTATCGACTCTGGACGCTTTTTACAAGCCCGCGGCGCGCTCGCTCGTTCGCTGCTTTTTCCGCGTGAGCTTCTTTACCGGGAAACGTGTATCGCGAGCGCAAAGAGAGCCGAAACCTAAGCGCAAGTACCGCCTGAGATTGGGCTCTAGACGTTCTGATGGGCAAATTTTAAACGGGAAGCATGCCTTAGATAAATAAGGAATAATAATAGTTTTTCTCTTTTTTTATGATAAAATTCTAATACCATAGGATTTTAATTTATCAATAAAGAAGCGATTAGAATTTTATAATTGTATATAAAGAGTATAATTTTGTTATTTTGTAGATATCGTATAAATTGACGTTGAAAAATTTCATCATTAAATATAATTATTATGTAGGTTTAAGTACACTATTTGCACTTACCAAATTTAATTATTTTTCTTTATACTTTAAATACAACTATTGCATTTGAGCTGCATTAAACTTTATGAAATGAATTCTTATTTTTTTAATCAGAAGCGAAAGTTTTTACTTATACTTGTTTGAATTGCAGAACTGTCCAACCAAAACAGCTCTAAACATCCCAACACAAGCGATTCTCTCCCATTTCTCTGCGTATATACGCGAAGCGAACGTCCTCGCGAGAGGAAGAAAAGCTTCTATACACATATGCCAAGAGATATATACACACGTATATATATATATATATCTACATAGTCTTTATCGCGATTTCGCGAACCGACAGCGTGTATACGCAAAACTCTTTCTTGCCCATCAGAGATAATGAAACGTCGAGGTCCTGCACTCTATATACGCATGTACACAGAAGACACGCGCACACACACACATGCAGACGGCGAAAGGATATCGCGCGAGTATCTCGCGGACGGCGGAGGACAGCCGTGCATGGCGCGAGCGGCGCAGATAAAGAAAACGATAGCGGCGAGATAAGGAATTCGCGAGCACTGGTCTAGACGCATCCGATCTCGCTGTTCCCGGAGATCGCGCTTCCTACCTCCCCCGGGAGTCGGGAGGAAAGACGGGGACGCAGAGCTCTTTTCCCGAGACAGTGGAACCACTGTGTGTTGCGAACTACCAAGGACCCCTTCGCTCGCTGTCTCTCCTTCTTAATCTTTCTCTTACAAGAGTGCTTGGCAGCGTGAGACTGTTAAGGCTAGAGTACACTTGTATCGCTCTATATTTCAAGAATTTAGATTTATTTGTAGAACTATGGAAAAACTCTTATTTTTATTGTAATTATAAGAAAAACTAACAATTCTCTCAGATTTATACATTAGACTATTTAACTACCATTTAAGTTTATTTTATATTTACTATATCGTCAAATTCTATGAAGCTGTCTTTGGGGTATAATACCATACATATGTCATATATTTAGAATTTTATTTATATATATCATTCCAAGTGTGAAACTAAAGCAAATTTTTACAATATACATGCAATTCATAAAATGTGTTTTTTTGTTACAGGTAAGTTCCAGAAAGTATTACTTTATCAAATCGTTATTGTCATGTAAGTATTAATCTCTGTAATGTGTTTTCCTTTGTGTATTTCCAAGATGCCGATACTGCATATATCTTAATCGACTCCAAATTTGATAATAAATGAATAATAAATTTAAATGACAAATTAGAAGTCAATAAGATATTTTATATCATTTCGAAAATCTGATAATAATAATATATGCAATATATCAATGCATGTTCAAACATGTGTACTTGAAAATGAGGTATAATTTTTGCATCGCAAATTGAGGTATATAATTAGTAGGTTACAATTGACTTCAATTGTATAACGTTACACTTTTTTTCATAAAAATAAAATGCAGAGAAGCAGCAGATAACGTTAATCAGATTGTGACTCGTTTTTATAATACTTGGCATTTTGAGGCCATACCTGTCCAGCTTTTTGCTGTATATGATTTGTAATTCTTAAGATAATCAAGAGAGGAAGAGAGTTTGCAATAATATCAGACCTTAATCTAGTAATATATATGAAATGAAAGAAATACATGCACGAGGACGTATGTTTTATAAGTTGCGGATGAAAGTTTCATTTTCATTGAAAGATTACAAAACTGTATCATTTAATCTCAATTAAAAAGAAGTAAATAAATTATTTTCCATGTAATTTTATTTTGTCTACAAAGTTGTAAGCACGTTTTAAATTTGAGTTTAAATAAAATAAGATTTCTACCATGATTGAACTTATAAGTTGACGAAATCACTATTGTTGTTAATGACCTAAGGGCAGCAGTGTAGTCCAGCCTTAACCCTTTTTTCTCATTAGCTCTTGCATATGCTCAACAGCTTTCTCTCACTGTTGCTCTCTCTGCATCTCTCTCTCTCTCTCTCTCTCTCTCTCTCTCTCTCTCTCTCTCAATCTCTTTTTCTTGCTCTTTTGGATCTTAACGAATGAGATAACGCGGGCGCCACGGACTTACTCAGCTCTCGCAGCGATCTCTCTTCTGCCATCTCCCTTTCTCTCCGTCCTTCTCGCTTACTTTGGACGTTCCGTCAAATTCGCAGAACCAGACCGAGTGATATTACTTTTTGCTCCCGTTCGCATGTGCATCGATAAATCGACGGTGCTCTGTGTTGCTCCTGCAGTGCAAAAAAGCAGAGCATAATATATATACCTATAGACATACGTGGTGCCGCGTAGGTGTACGAAGTGTCAAGGAGAGAAATTGTTTATAGCGCGAAATTGATAGCGTTCTGCTGGCTATAGATAGGCGCCACGCGCGCTTATAGCATGAGCGCTGACCGATCTGGAGCGAAAGCGACAGATTCGAGTCTCGCGCGTAGCACGATAAGTGCCCGTATAACGTATGACGATGTATGGCAGAAGGCATCCGGCGGCGCTTATCCGTACCGACTGCAAATTCTCGTCGCGGCGGTTTGCCAGTTACTAAAAAGGACACTTCTATTTCAGTCTATACGTTAGAATTTTTAAATGGAAAAACGAAATGGATTATAATACAGTGAATACATCACACTACCGAAATATTTATTACCAAAATGTATCAATGTTAGTATGTAACTAACGAAGATAAAACATTCTAAATCATTAGATTCTTCCCTTTCATATCTAGTAATAAAACTACCACTTTTAATTTCTAAAATGTTAAAGTAACATACACTTTAAAACCAGTACGCTAAGTAGTATTGTATATTAAATAGACTTAAATATATATACTGGATCATTGTTGTAACTAAAAATTTGGGATATTAATCTTTGGAGAAAACTTAAAATGTACTCATCCCTCGGGATTTTGTTCAGCACTCAATTCATTCTAGGGATCATGCTACTTAAAAAACTTTTTCGATGATTATTTTATTATTATCGAAAAGGAATTTTCATGAATAATTAAATAATTTGATAGTTAAAAGTAAATAAATGTAAATATAAAATCAAAATTAAAAGGACGAAACTCCCAGAACACGACGTATTTTGTACTGTCGTGGCTGTGAAGCCCTCAGCTAGGGTACATCCCGCGAGGCTGTCAGATCCCATTTTTAGTATAAAGCTCAAGTTTTGAGGATCCAGCGAGCACGAATAATGCAGATTACCGTTTTGGCTAGGGAGTCAAGTCCATGAGTATTAAAAAAAAAATGAAACCTTGTTTTTCTCGGATCTTCGATTCCCCTAAAAAACAACACGAAAAAAATTTGGCACTCCAGCTGACCCGATAAGTACATACGCTATGCCGAAAGTAGGGTCGAATGTTGTACCGCGGTTCGGCACATCTCCTGCCCCGTACTGGCACAGCTCCTGTCCCGTAAAAGCATCGCGCGCCCCGTACTGGCACATCTCCTCTCCCGTTAGGGAAAACGCTGTGCCAAAAGTGGGTGGTCTGACACACGCAGCGAAGGGGGCGCTGACGAACTGTGATGGAAACAAACGCCGTGCCAAATTTTTTTCAGTGAAATGAGCGCTTGCGGCGGCGGCAAGCGATTCGGCGAGTGACAATCGGAAGCGGCGAAAGGCAGACGCCCGCTAACTATCAAAGACAAACTATTCTGTGTAGGGTAAGTGTGCCAATTATTGTGCCCTGTTACCCAAGTTCCGAGATTTAGCTGTCATAGAAAATTTGAATAACTAAAATAGGCCTTTATGAAATTATTAAATCATACACGGATAGAATTTTTTCTGAAGTTTAATACTTCTTTTACAAACACTTATTTTTTCTAAATCGGAATATTAAATATTATTTGAGAAATTAAAATAATAAAAAAAGCGTCTCGGAGCCAGTTACTGTGCTCTAACAACCCCCGAAAATCGGTTACTGTGCCCCGGTTACCGTTCCTTTTGACCGATTACTGTGCCCTAGTCGCTGTGCTTTCGGATCAAATACTGACCTTTTGAAGGTTATGGCTGTTCGAGGCGCCTTGGCATCGAGTAGCACAGTAACTAACGCATTGGAAAAACTTATCCAATTATCGTGCACAGTAAATCGGGCACAATAATTGGCGAAAGTTTTAAATTTGCTTAAGTTACTCGATTTATTCAAAATAAAAAATAATATTGAAATAAATGCTCCTAATAACATTTTTTCATAATCTAGAACAGTTCTTTTAATATAATACACGTTTTTCATGTCTCAAGAAAATTTATTTCATACTGTATTCCCTTTCACCTACGAAGCATTTCCTTGAGCTTTTTGATAAGGTTTATGAGAAATAAAACAAAATATCGCAACAAAAAATTCAAATGATCTTTTTTGCAATTTATCAGAAAAAAATAGCATTTATTCAATTGCAATATATGAATGTGCACTTAAGGTTTAATAAAAAAATTATAAAGTATGTTATTACTAGATTTATAATTAATTACATGGAAAAGTATGCCTAGGGCACAGTAATCGGTTACCCCACAGTAAATGGCACACTTACCCTACTTGAAATAAAGTTTCTTTACCTTTCTATAAAAATAATTCTCGTCTACTCATTTATACTCCTAAAAAAGAAACGAATATCTTTCAGTTCTAGTCAAATTTATGATCCGAATGTAAAATACTCTCCTCATCAATAATGCATTCTGAAAAAAGTTAATAAAAATAAAATTTCAATTCAATCGATTTACATTATTCACAGAGAAAATTTTATAAAACAATCTGAGATAAGTTTGGCATCCTCTTAAGATAGATGGATGATGGAGGTAGTTACCTTATTATACAAATTTTAATCCATGGAATTAATTTCAAGCTACAACGAATTTAAACATTTGAAAAGTAATGTACTTTCTATATGACAAAGAATGTTCGACAATCAATTCTAAATTGATAAAATTTAACAAAATTCGGATGACGAATCAGGTATTTAAGGTATAAATAGTTTTTCTTTTGTTTTTACAAAATTTACATATAGAGATGAGATAAACATTACCTACGAGAAAATAGCTGGTCACATGATCAGTGCTACCATATACCTACGTGTAACCTTCACAACGAACAGAGATGTTATCCGGCGCTCGCACAGGCAGATAGCATCGTTTTATTTTGATACTTGTTTTCATTTTCTAAAAACGTAACACGAGGCCGATTTTCATACTGACATTACATCAACGTCTGCCTGCTGCATTTCTCCCCCTCTCACACGTACACACTGCATGCGCGCGGATTATAAAACTGGGCTAGTCTTGATCTCGGAGTTAAGAGAGGAGTCGTCTGCAAATTCCGATTGCGCAACGGCGCGGCGCGCCTGTATCAGGTTTCGCGGCGACTGCATGTAATTGTGTGTATATGCACTCCCGGTGCCGAGGGACGCGCGCGGCAGAGATGCATGTGGAGAGAAAGAGGAAGATCGACACGCTGGGAGCGGAGCGCAAATAGATAAAGCATCCTTACGTGCTTTACGATCGGCTCTATCGCTTAATCGCCATTAGTCACGGTGCCGTTGTAACACGTTAGAGGTATATCCTTATCGTCATCCTTATCCTTATCGGGCTTGCTATCAGCGAACTTCGAGCAACTCTTTCTCCATATCTCTTTGCCTCTGCGCGCGGGCTCCTCGTTCCGTCGACTTTTCATCCTTTACAATCAATGGAAGGAGGCCTGCGGTTTTACGAACTTTCTCGTATCTTCGAGTCCTATACAGTACCATTCAAATTGTTGCCGAGTACCTGTAGTTGTTCAGCAGGTTTATTAGTTGAATTGACATCGAAATAGTATTTATTACATAAGGTCGGAAAAAGATAAAATGTTATTTCGTGGGATATTTTGTCATTCACAGTATGATGTGATAAAATCTTGATAGTCAAATATACAATAGTTGCGAAATATCTTGAAAATTCGCGGATTACAGTAGATCAACAATCTATAAGTTAACTCAATAAATATTTTTATATTGATTGTATCTCAATTACATATACTGCAAGTATTGATAGTTTATGAGTTAAGATGTTACAGAAAAATATTGCATTTCTCTTCAATCTTCATGAAAAGATAGCCTGTTTTCCTTTCTTGATAAGTATCTTATCCTCTATATATATATAAATAACATTGAATTTGTATTTTTATATTTTTTATCAAAGATCAACTGCAAAAATATAAAGTAATTCAATAATGGAGTACAAGTATATGATGTATCTAAAAAGCTGTAAGAAGGATAAAAAAATAAAAATGTACCAAGAATGATAAAGATTTGTGATTCTACCTAATGATTCAATATTATACTTAAATTTAGATCTTTTTTTAATATTGTGAAATACGCTGTTTACCAGATTGCATTGATAAACAAGATTTTAATTCATAATAATTTATACGGTTACACAATTTCCTGTTGAATTTTTGTTTCAAACTTTTGAAAATAAAAATCCTCCTTTACGTAAACATAAAAGTAATTTATAATTAAAAAGAATATGTTTCTTTATATTTTTCAGAATTCGATAGTATTACATAAATTACAGTTACTAAATTAAATAAGCCTGATGCATTGAGAATTAAGCTTTATTTCTTTATTAATTTCAAACATAACAAATGTGAACAATCACCATCCATGAGAGAACATGTGGAGTGGAAATTAATTGTTTATTTAAAAAAACAATTATACACGTACTAGTACTTTCACAATTCGAGTTGTATGTTAAGTATATTGATATAACCTATGTAACTTGTTAAATGCTGCATCCTTTCACTTATAGAGAACTTCAATTAATGTCTGAATTTATTGATAAAATAATGTTTTACTTCATCAAATAGTAGATTAATATTGATTAACCCTTAGAAGCTCAGTATTTTTCCTTATAGACTGACATATTTTTTGTGAAAGATTGCCCTCTATAATGTATCTATGTATCGTGTACGATTTCCGAGTTTATTGTTGGTCACCAAAGAGACCAGCGCGGTTTTCTAAGGATTAATAAGTAATTTAATATCATTTGTAATTGAAAACGTTTTCCTCAGGTTACGTGGTTAGCAAGTGAACGTCGAATGAGATTGTCGAGCAGATTAATCCATTAATAAATTTATAAGATTCTCGAGTTTGATCTTTTTACACATCTCAAACATATTTTATTCCTTGATATAAACGTAAATATTTGAATATTTTGTAAATTAAAGGTTCTGAAGAATAGTAAGAAACACTAAACTTGTCTAGATTAAGCTGCAGTTATTATTACCGCATTCTTATCTCCCCATATCAAAATACACTCCTCAGCGGAGGAACCAAGGTCAACATCTAAGCCAGAAGGTTAGATAGCGAAGGGCGACGAGTGGGAGGAAAAGGAAGAAAAAGTAAACGAAGAATCCGTGTTTGCTTTGATTATCACTCGGCGAGCGCGCGCGTGCAGGGGGCAGAAAAGACACCCGCCGCCGAGGAAGAAAGAAGGGAGAGCAAAGTGATAACGCAGGTTAGCGCGAGTGGCGATCGCGCCAAGTCTCTTCAGTTCAGTAATATCCTCGCTCTCGAAGCGCTCGGACTTTTCCTCCGTTTTCGCTCCGAGTTCAACGCTCGACAGCGGGTGCACGCGTGCTCCTGATTTACATCGCGCGCATCACTAACCCTTATCGCATATTTTCATGGCGATACACACGCCCGAGACGAAAGAGAAAGAAGGATCTGCTGTGTGGAATATCGAGTTGTGAGCAGTGCTAATCATTCGCATCGCGCGTGTCGCGCTTACTGATGTTATCGACGCGGCCGCGAGCGATTAGCATCGGCGATAACGGCCGATCGAGAGAAAAGTTAGTCGCGCGCGAGAGATCGTCGCAGATAATTGTCACCGGGCGATGTGAATATCGCCCTCTCTCTCTCTCTCTCTCTCTTGCCGATAACGAGCGGTGAAGGCCCGCGCGCGCACGCGCGTCGCTCTCTGCGTCGAAGCCGGTTTCACGCGGCGGAGAGCAGCCTAGTGCCGACACAGTGCCCGACGCGGCGTGAAAGTGCAAAGATGTTGTTGCCGGTGATCAGTGCTGTGAGTGAGTGAGAGAGTGTCGGCTCTGTGTAATACGTGTGTATGTGTGTATACATATAGTGAGCGAGAGAAGCGAGGAACTCAATGAGCGTACTTCTGTGGCGTCAGCGCCGTGGAGCCGGTCTACCCGGAGCAACGACGACGACGACTGCAGCTACTGGCGCCAAACTCAGTGAGTAAATCGCGGGAAAGTTCCGAGTTAGTGTGATTTTTTTCAGACGAGGAAGTAGCTCGAAGTAGCTGATAACCAGTTTATATACACGCGCTGTGGTTATAAACTGGATTTCGATATTTCCTGGAGAGATTGTTAATTTTCAGTGGCAATTTACGTTGATCGATTGCAGCACACGCTTAATTTATTAATGATTTTCGAACAATTTCACGATTTATTGCTTTTCAAATTAAAAGAACTCGTTTTCGATGTCATTGTCCAAAGTGTGTCTGCAATCGTATACCATCTCCCGGATTAGTATAAGCAGTGTTGCTGAAAGACAAGAGAAGGCCAGCGTCTCTGCGATCACGATTCGAAGATGAGACACATCAGACACACAATCCCTCAAGACCGCGTCGCTATATCACACAGCGTCTCTTCGGTCCCTCGGAGAGAGAGAGCGAGCTCAACGCCGCGCGCACGCGGTGCGATCGTTGCGCGCGCGCGCGGCCTCGGGGCGTTAATGGGAGGAGTTCATTAAGATCGCGGCGATAAGGGCCGGCTTATCGCGAAGGCGCTCGTTACTTTCGCGTGACGTCACTTCCGGCCCGACGACGCGCTTGTCCTGGTCAGTGTCTCTATGGAATTCGCGTGCTAACGCCTACTCTATATATACACGAACGTTGCAGCAGTAGCGCGACGCGCCTGCACGTGTGGCTCTATGTGTATATGTACGTGTAAGCGTGAAGCCGCGTAATAAAGTACCCGGACGATGGCTCACTCGCTCTCTCGGTTCGCTACCTGAGCCTTGATGTGCTGTGTATTTATACGAATGGCGTTTGATGAATTTAAGTAAGGCGGGCTCTGATGATTTGTACATGGTATCGTTATGGGTTTGTGGTGTCGGTAGATATTTTCTATTAGTGTAAAATAGAATTATAATATAATTCTTTTATAGTCAATATGTTTGCGTTATGAATTCCTTAGTATTTTCTTATATATGAGCTTTGGATGTAATATTTTGCTCCCGGAATCGTTAAACAGTTAGTTTTAATTAGGATCAAATGCTTGACTCCTGTTTAGACTATCATATTTTTTACGTTTATTACGAAGACATGAACCATCAAGAAAAGAAGTTTTTATTATTAATTTAATTTTTAAAGTACTAAATGATACAGCACTGTAGCTATTTTGATCTTTATAATGTAAACGCTTACTTCGGTATATGCCAAAGTAAAGATTAGCATATCGACGAAACAAGGTGAACAATGATCTTCACGCGATCCGCCGGCAAATTGGCGCGAAACACTTGTAGCCCGAGGTCTCAAGGTTCGCGCTTATACGCGCGTGTACCCGTATACACACAGCTGCAGTCGGCGCAAAAGCGCGCGCGCATGGACTAGCGAGATGCTGGTGGCGCGCTGTGCGAGTTGCGCCGCGATGCTATCTGCCAGTATTGACATTCCAAGGGAGGGTTACCTATACGATCGCAAGGCCGATAGCATCGTCTAGACGACGCTATCGTCTGATAATTCGCCCGGGAAAATATCGATATCCCGGCAGCTCGGCTCTCGTCCTTTGCATTTTCATTATATTCACATTCGGCCCGTAAACAATTCGCTCGCTATATCCATCTGCGCTTGAGTCCGGGACACGAGAACATTTTCTTATTCGCTAATGCGAATCAGACAGAGACAAAGAATGCTTCGAAGACAAGAAAGAAGAAACGTTTTTTCTTCATTTTTATTAGCAGCTCGTAATAAAATATTTGAAATAATTACATAGATTAACAGTCATTATGTATATGCTGACTTGTGTATCAGTTTTAATGTTTACTTGAAATTTGACCTTGATCCTCGAAGTATAATTACGCGATTAAATTTCTAAATTATTACTTTTTAATTAACAAAATAATTAGCGCATTATCTAGAATCGAATTAAGAAACAGCTGTTACACACAATGCGGTATTTAAATTGCTTAAGTAGTAGTTGAGCTTGATGATCATCCCCTTGATACTCGGTTCGCTCCGATCTATCCGTGTAAATCGCTCAGGTGTTCCTCGGAACAATCAACCGATTCGGCGATCGGATTTCGCCATCGCAAAAGACGGGTACGCAAAAGACAAACAAAAAAACAAACAGGAAATTCTTCTCTTGATCCATGGCTCTTCTGGGAAGGAAGAAAAAAGGAGAAAGAGTGGGTCAGAAAGCAAAAAGGGACGAGAGAGAGAGAGAGAGAGAGAGAGAGAGAGAGAGAGAGAGAGAGAGAGAGAGAGAGAGAGAGAGAGAGAGAGAGAGAGAGAAAGGAGAGGGGTAGCGAGTTAACCAACAAGCAAATTAACACGTGGGAGGGTCCGATCGGCAAATGAGATAATTGTGAAACAACAAGGGCCCGTGCCCTCTCTCCCTTCTCTCTCTCTCTCTCTCTCTCTCTCTCTCTCTCTCTCTCTCTCTCTCTCTCTTTCCGAGAGGCGGGCGAGCGTCGATGAATCGATCGATGCGGCCGCGATCGATTGGACCGGTAAACGAGGCTTTCGTGAAGACCTCTGCGACTTTCCAGCTTCTCGGATTTCTCATCCCTCCTCCTTCGTTCTCTCGCGAATCTCGCGAGATTTCCCCGTGTACGTATATCGTCATATATAAGCATATTTATTATACGTGGCTTTTTAACGGCTCATCTGGCCCGGCCTGCAAGTGTATAGTTTAGGACGATCAGATTAAGCGACTTGTGTACCCAGCGTTTACAGATATAATTTATGTAATAACTTAAGCGCGCCCGTCACGCTGAAACCAAGTGATAATGCGGGATTTATTTTCTCACACAATCGATCCGATCTTCTCTTTGCACGCTGCTTTTTTTCAAGTGCATTACGCAAATGAAAGTTGCGTTGCGTAATTTATTTACTGAAAGTATCAACGATGTTAACTCAATTATGAGAAATTCGAGAAACAAAAAGTAACTGGTCTCAGATTTCATAAACTGCTGTTATACATTCACTGAGGACAGGATAATTGTTGAGAATAATGTGCACGCACACAATACGGTCAAAATCTATCAAATCCATTTGTATTAAAACTGTTATAGTTATAATTACAATGACGATATTGGACCTGTATGTTGATTTAAATATTATCATACGCGCGTTGGGCAGTTATATCATTTACTCAGTGTTTAAAAAATATACCTGTATTTTTGGTCTAATATAAAAAAAAATCCTAGTGTAATATATTCAAGTCATAGTAAGTTTTAATAATATCTCGTCTTTTTCGTTCACTTCACAGATTATTTGAAGAAAAATGTGCTTTTAAGGGCAGCCATTTGGGAATACGCATAAAAATATCTTCTGGCCATCGGGAGGGACATTAGTGGTCGCTAATCGGACCTTTTAAGTTGCCTTTGGTTACTCAGGACGCCTCGGGTCTGATTTATATTAGCTCCGGTGCGCATCGGAAAAGCACCGATAAGCACGTAGGATAAAACGGGATCAAACATTTGCCCGTAAGATAAGATTCCCTATCTCACGACGACTTGACGTATTTACGATGACTACTGTCACTCAGCTTGCCCGAAATGTGCACTGCAGAGCTACTTTTACGGTTATAATTACAAAATTTTATAGAAAATTTTTAATTGGGCAATAAGAAAAAGTATTCTAATGATTCGATTTGTAGTTTCATATAACGGGTTTAATTCTTTGCTATTCGTTTAAAAAAAAAACTAATATGAATTGAATGGCAAAATTAAATCCTTTTTGAATACGATGAAGTCTTAATAAATTCCAGTTCTTGAGTAATTAATAGAAAGGATTACACTTGTGAGTATAATACTGTTGTTATTCATTAAATAATTTAAAAAATCTAATACACGATTATGGTGTGATTTCAAATGAGTCATCTGAACGAATTTCACGTTTTTCCAATCTACACTGACAAAGTTCTGAGTTGATTATTCCTTTTTATCTGTGGGCGTCATCCTGTTTTTAACGCTAAAAATATTATCAAATGAGTAGAGAATAAAAGAGTAGAATTGTGTATTTTAAGCCACAAGTCTGTATTTTAATGAGTTGTTCAACTAATTTTATCTCTGATCAATTAACCCTTCAACATTTGTAAACTTTCTCTAATACAAGCAGTTAGGAATTTCCGTAGATATTCTAAAATAAATTTATTCCCCGATTAAATTCGTTCTATGAAACGTTAAGCGAACAGTGCTTTTTAACTACGTCAATGCTTTCATCCATTATCTATCGGGAATTTCCGATTTTTTAGACTCCACAAGGAGTTAACCCGTTTATCAAAGCAAGAAACGACCTTAGATTAACTTAACTAGTCTTTAATGACAAGCCATTTTCATGTCTATAAAATTTTATAGAAGTTATATTATCAATTTATTTAAATAACTAAAATTAGTGGAATGATATTTTATCTTATATTTTTGTTCTTGCACTCGAAAAGTAACGCACCAGGGAGAATAAAAAACAAAATGAACTTTGCATTTCAAACGACTTTTTAATCAGAAAAGATCTGGAATATATATAAGCTGCGGAAAAATACGTCCGCTTGCTTCGATACCGATTTCAATCTTTTTTCTCCAAAAGAAAAGAACGTCGACTCGACTCGTTGCTATGGGTTGTTAAACATAAAGTTCTCCCGAATCGAACACTCTCTTATTTTAAACTGTCACCTGTGATCAGAAACGTCCATGAATCAGCCAAACACTTATCATGACGTGGGCTTTCAGATTATCGGTCCAGACAATCGGTGGAGAGACAGCTGTGGGTTCGGTAGCTGCAAACCATCTCTGTGCACACGACCACCGAAACATTGAACAATCCGTTCCCATTTCGTAGACGACAGAGTTATCAATAAAGAATATTATCAAATATAAATGAAACAAAGATCAAGCAAGCAGACTAACATAAGTATTACAACAATATACCATTACCAATAAAATCATTATTACCCGTGTAGAAATTCAAAAAGGATTCAAGCAGGAATCTGCTAGGGATTCCCTGCAACTAGTAGGAATCTTGTAGGGAATCCTTTTGGATCCCGATCGGGTGGTGTCCCACTTTTTTCTGGGATTCGGATGGGGAAATCCGATAAGAATCGGGACTACTTCTCGGGTATAATTCGATCGTGATTTTAATTATTCTACGATGAAATATCTATATATTATTAATTAATGAACATTTATTTAATGTTGTATAATTAATTTCTTACCAAACAAAAAAATCGTTATTTGTTTAAATTAAATTTAAATTAATTTATATTAATAACGATCATTTATTAATAAAAAATAGTAAATAAAAGCGATTGTTAATAAATAAAATATAAATAATAACACGGATATAAAAAAAAAAACTTTTATCTTCATTTTCGCGCTTATTATTAATTATTTAATATATTTTACACGTTATGCACAAGTTAATGTTTATTTAAATGTTTATTAAAATGAATATTGTTATTGAAATTAATTATTTTTAATTTATAACGTTATTTATATGCATATTAAATTATAGAAAGTCTGAAATTGTAAATAAAGAAATTAAAAAAATTTTGATGTCACCGGGATTTGAACCTTGGTCCTTTCAGCTACTAGTCCAACGCCTTAACCATTACTCTAAGATGGGTATTGGTATACACAGTTCTGATTACGACACTTGTATAGTTCAACCTTCTTTACTTTTATTATATAATAATTATTATAAATAACAAAAAATAAATATTAATAGGACTTAAATATTCCTATCATTAATCAAATGTTTTAAACAAATGGGCCAATCTATTGAAAAATTATTATTTATTATTCTTACATGTTAAATATGGCTTTTACAAGATTTCCCTATGAGAATCGGGTTCGGTTTCCCGAGCTCTCTGTGGGTAAAACAGAAATCTGCTGACAACTTCGTAAATCAGACCCGATACTGCCTAGGAAATCTAATTTAAAAATTTTAGTAAAACCCTAGCGGAAATATTTTTGTTCAGAAAAGTTTGAAACTATTAATAAGAGTTATAAACTGTTAAAAATAGTTATAAAATGTAGGATTTTGGGCGTTACTAATTATTTATAACTGTAACATTTTTTAACAGTTAATAATAGTTATTAAATTATTTAATAACTATTAAATATTTATCAATTATTATTATTAATATAATAATACTTTTATATTAGTAATTAATAATTAAATAAAAACTAATAACTAAAAGTATTAACTAATATAATTAATGATTAATTGATTATTATGACTAGAATAATATGGCTGTTAAAAAATTATTAATTACTAATTATCATTATTAATAATAATAATTTAATAATTATTCAATTTTTCTTAAATATATCTTATTCTTAGTAATACCCATTAGAATCTGTTTCGTTTTTCTGGTTAATTTCCTTAATTTTCCTAAGAGGGGAATACACGTAGGATTCCTATCCGTTTTTCTATTTAAGAGCAGCGCCACCTGCTGACTTCTGTAAATTTTGGGGAGTTCTGACCGGATTCTGTCGAGGAAAACTAATGTTCGTTTGAGGTTATGTAGATTCGAGGAGAACAAACAGGGTTCTGGTCGGATCCCAATAAGTTTTACGCATTTAGGGACGAATCATGGAAAACTTACCGGGATCCCGTCAAATGTAAGGGAGGACTCGGGGAGATTTCTACACGGGTATTATCTCGTTACATAACACTCCAGATTATCAAATAATCTGTCTTACGGTTTTCAAACATGACCTTTGTGTCAGTGCCGTCACTTATTACTGGAAATATAATAATAAATTCGCTCATTCGTACTCCTTACATTTTGTTCAAGAACAATTTTAAATTCCATGACGTATTTTAGTAAAATATGTACACTCGCTCACTAAATTATTTACTCATTCGTGAAATCAGCATCGGATCCGCTGTATCTATCGACCAAAATTAATGTCTATATGAAAGTCATTTTCTTTCTTTATTATGTAGATTATAGATGCTCACTATAAGAACTAAAGAAAAGTCAACTGGTAAGGGGCGCAATCTGGAGGGTGATCTGTGATAACAAATTGATTCTTACAATTAGGTGTCGCCCATACAAATCTCTAAAAACTAATTTCTTGATTTTGCGAATTTCCACTACGAAAAAGGTAAAATGGAATGAACTTTTTCGTTAATCTTATACTGCTAATAGATAACAATACTCCTATATCGACGCTCCCTACACTGAGAGAAATGTTTAGGAACATTTACTATAAATGTAAGAAAAATTACTATGTTCGATAGGAACTTTGGAACAGACTCGAATTATCATAAAATTGACTGCAATTTATAGTAAAAATTGCTATGTACATAGTAAAAATTACTCAAAACATAGGAATTTTTATTATAAATTGTAGTAAATTTTATGATAATTTAAGTCTGTCCCACGATTACTATAAATATAGTAATTTTTGTAACACCATTTTTCTCCGTGTACGAAAACTAGCACGATTCAGATTGCCACGAAGACTAGTCCATTTCAGCGTTGGCCGCGAAGACTAGCACGCCCCATTGATTTGCGTTGAAGACTAGCCCGATCCGCTTGATTGCGGCGAAGACTAGCACATTCCGCTGCCTCTTATGGGGGTGCCATAGTCATATCATTACCAACCGAGTAATTGGCACCGTTTCAAGCTTATTAAAAATGAAATACACAAAATCACAAAAATCAAGAGAACACTTCGCTGCAGTTTTGAACGATCTATCACCCAGTACAAGTTTAAAGTCGAAATATCAAGTGGTTTTTGCAAAAACTTTGAAAGAAACCGAATTTTGTTTTGTTCAAAGTTTTTGTAAAAACCACTTTATATTTCGACTTCAAACTTGTACTGGGTGATAGATCGTTCAAAACTGCAGCGAAGTGTTCTCTTGATTTTTTGTGATTTTATGTATTTCATTTTTAATAAGCTTGAAACTGTGCCAATTGCTCGGTCGATAATGGTAGGACTATGGCACCCCGTTATGTAAATTAAAACGGTGATGCGAAGTGCTAGTTTTCGCGGCAAGCTTGCGAATCGTGTTACTTTTCGTCGTAAACTCGCGAATCGTGCTACTTTTCGTCGCAATCTTACGAATTGTACTATTATTCGGCGCAAACTCGTGAATGATGCTAGTTTTCGTGGCAACCTCGTGAATTGTACTAGTATTCGCGGCAAAGTCGTGAGTTATGCTAGTTTTCGTTGCAGTTTTCTGAAATATGCTAGTCTTCGTGAGGAGGCCAAAAAAGGTGCTAGTTTTCGTAGGGAGCATCGATATATAGTCATTGAAGAATTTAATTACAAAAATGAATATTCTCAAATTTTATTATAGGTCTTTATTAATAAAATAATAAATATATCTACACATCATACATTCATAAATTTTATATTTACATTCATGACATGGAAAACGTGTATTTCCAAGTTCCACATACCCATATACTACGATCGAAGTTGTCGCGGGACATGTTTTAATTTTCTTTACATTTCTAAATTGGTCTCTCTCGCAATTGATTAAAAGAAAACGGCACTTGACCAACCAAAACTCAAAGTCAATATTCGAGGAAGATATCAAAATTCAAGAGCCGCGCTATTTTTCACTTGTATTACATACTATCGCTATGTATATATAATTGAAAGACGCAAACGAGCAGCGCACGCAGACAGTTGCACGCGGCCGCTTACCATATAGACGCGGCGAAGGATCGACGAAAATGTTAGCCCGAGATACGAATTGACGTTGACGAGGTTCGCTCGCGCGCAGCCTCGAGAACTAACGACGCTCTCGCGCTTACACGTAAACTCGTAATCCGCACACGGGTATCGACACACGTATCGATTCGCTCGTCTCTACACACACACACACACGTGTACATGTGTACACGATGCAGTTGCACGTTTCGTCGGATGCGGCGAGATAGCTATTTTTAATGGAGGCTCCTTCGAGTGGCCGAGCCGAGGGAGCGAGGGAGATATAGCTGTGGCCGTGGCGCTCGTCGCTATCTGCATCGGCAGCGCGCAGATATTTTTAATATTGAAAACGGCCGCTAGCGCGCCGCGTCCGCGCGATCCTGTCGTGTTCCACCACGCTGTTCGGGAGACGATCCTTGAGAAACGGTGGGAGCGAAGATCTTTCGCGCATTGCTCACTGCTCACTCCAGTGCGAGAACCATGCGGTTCAAGTCTACTAATATTTAAGCTATAATGCTCCTGAATGTTGATTGTTTTTCTAATCAAGCACGATATTATACATTTTTGACGTCGTTCAGCAAATATTTGCAGATGAAAGGATTGGCAATGATATCGTTCACCACAGATGGCAAATAAAAAAGGGTCTTCAGCTGTGCAGCCTCCAAGACAGATTTCGAATATCCACATAATCTGATTTATTAATGGCCAGACATCTAATTAAAAGGCCTAACGCAGGCGTGCGTGTAAAAATAACCCGACTTTTTCAAAGGTATACGCGTATAGGTCCACTTGAGCAACGGGTATCTCCTCTCCCGCCTCCTTCCCCGTTCGTCGGCTGGCAGGTCGCTCTGCGCTAAAAGAAAGATCGTAGATAAGCGGGGTGCTCGGGGAGTGATGAAAATGACGTCAGAGAGAAAAAGAGAGAGAGAGGGAGCAGAAGAGAGAGAGAGAGCTCTCGTAATCGCGTTGCACATCAACAGAGCCCGACGGCTCACGAGCGTATAGCAAACACATATACACACACGTGCCGCTGCTACAGACGCGAGGAGGGAGGTAATATCGGAAATCTAGAGCCAACAACAATTAGCCAAGGGGTCAGAGGTCGATGCAGCTGATCTTTTTCTTCCTGCGCGGAGGTATTGAGGGTTGATGGGCGGAGGCTATGCGTATCGCACCGCCCGGCGGAGGAGAAAACCTGACCGCAGAGCGAGCGCTCGATATGTCCGAGAGTAAACAAATCATAAGAGCCGCGGGAACAGCGGGAGAGAGATAAGCAAGAGAGAGAGAGAGAGAGCGAGCGAGGAAGAGAGAGAGAGAGAGAGAGAGAGAGAGAGAGAGAGAGAGAGAGAGAGAGAGAGAGAGAGAGAGAGAGAGAGAGAGAAAAGACGAATCTGCGCGCGTACAGTCGGTGCACATGCGCAGCCGAGGGCCATCCTCTCTCTCCCTCTTTCTTCTCCTGGAGAGCAAGCAAGTGTATCGCGCGTGAATCTCGATTTCGCGAGCCTCCCACGCGATGCGTGATCCACAGGCCTGGAAGTTTACCTGCTTTCCGCTCGATCGGATCGTCTTCCTCTCTTTCTCTCTGCAGCCTTCCTCTCGCGTACGAGCCGAGGATTTGCTTGGCGGCGGTGATGTTTCGATATATACGAACGATGTGTAATGTCGGTGTACCACGTGCGTGTTTATATGCCCGACCGACGGGCGATCGAAAAATCGCTGGTATGGAGCAGCTGCTGCTGGATTCCGGTGTATCTTTGGTAGAAGTGTATTTTCAAATGTTTGCACAGTGACTTCTCCAACTGTGAGAATTAAAGCTGGTAGCCATGTATAAATTTTGTTTGTCTTTTGAATTTGTAGAAGAGCTTTGGGGAGCTGTGACTCATTGTGGTCAATGCTGACAATCTGGGCAGCAGCATTTACGGTTCTGTGATATCAATATTCGTAAAATTCAACAGATAAGCCTGAGATTTTGAAAGTTTTTTATTTTCATCTAACCAAAATTTAATGTATATATCACACAATTTTCCGAAATGGTATATTGTTGCGCAATTACATCGTTAAGAAAAAAAGTGTAAAAAAATAATCTACAAAATTCGGTGTCGATTAATATAATTTACCAATAAATAACGGGAAAAGAGCAGCATTGCAATCAATTGTAAGCCTGCGTATTGGATAATTTTTCAACGTTCCCATTGGCGTCTTTATCTGTGGCCAAGCAGTGTGCGACGCCCGCGGTAAAAGTTTGAAAGCTGCGCTGCGGCAACAATGTCGCACGTGCTTGAGAACAAAACGAAATTTCAATATATGAAAAAGGACAATCTAACATGTGTCGGACAGAGTCCATTCACACGTTAACTAGTTCGACTATTGATAGGACGTTACAATATGTGTAAGTGAAACTCGAGTGGATTTTCAAGCTCTCGCGCGCGGCCTCCTCCCCGCGCGATCCGTGGCAATCGATAAATCGGTTTCCACGCTCCGAGAGCCGCGAGAAAAGCGAGCGACGATATTATAGAGACAGCAGGGAAACGAGCCGCAAGAGAGGGAGAGAGGGGGTGGGCGCAGGAAGAGGGCGAGTGCAGAAGGGCAAAGGACGAGAGGAGGAGAGAAACGGAGGAAGGAAGGGGCAGTCCGATTAACACGTTGTTTGTATAGAGGAATGTATAATAACAGGTTGGCCCGCTGGCATAGGTACCCATTAGTATCTGTGGGAGGGCATCTCTCGCGCATTCTCATCCTCTCGCTCTCTCTGCCTCCCGACGCGGCCTGCAGAGAGTGGACGTGTGCGCTCGCTCGCGCTTTATCGGAATCTCGGAAGATATACCTGAAAAGAGAGAAAGCCTCTGCGCGAGCACGCGCACGTGCGGCTGGTTATATACGCGATGAAATATTAATTTAGCTCGGAACGCGAGCGTACGTGCGTGCTCTCTTCATTAGACTCGGCGCGAATCAATTGAGCGCATTGGTGAATCGTCTTCTATATATGAGGGGAAGAAAAGCTCTGGATTATCAGAGAGGAAAGACGAAGAGCGTACCGCGCGTACAATATCTGCATTACATCGCGCTGCACCTGGTGCTCCTCTCTTTTTCTTGCGAGAGGAAGAGGAGTGAACTCAGCGAGGGCCCCGTCTTCGGGGGCCCCCGTGGGCCTGCACCTTCTCTCCCTCTCACTCTAGTCGATCCTCGCGCGATATATTTGGTGTGCCGGGGATGAGACGCGAGCGAACGAGCCGAGGATCAATGGCGTGTCTACGGCCTCTCTCTTGTTCTCCCCCCCCCCTCTCTCTCTTCTCGTGATTTTGATGGGCGATAAACCCATAACCGGATGAGCTGCGAAAACTTGCCGTTACAAGGAGGAGAAAGAGAGAGCGGACCGATCGACGCTCCTCTCGCCATACATAAAGGAATTCGCCAATTAATCGTTTACTTTGTAACCGCTCATTTCCTTGTTAACGTGGCCCTTTTTTTCGACCGACTTGCGGGCGTCCCGTATCATCGTCGATATCTCGTATGCTTGCTTTAACGATTAATTTTTTAATAATGCTGATTAATTGGCGTTTAATGAACTGACGCCGAATTCTCGGCTGGAATGTTATTTCGTTAATCACTGTTATTTCCTTTCAATTACTGGGTCACGCGATCACAAACGAGCGTAACTACATTTGATATTTAGTTAATATTTTTTAATTCAGATGCTAATATACCATATACGTATGTCATTAAAAAATAGTATTTAATAAATTTTTATTAAACAAAAATTTCATTATACTTTTATATTGTTATTTAAAGTAAAGTAATAATTGTTAAAACTCTCATTTACATTTTTCTCTTAACCTATAGTATCATTTTTTCATTTTTTTTTCAGTATTGTGTGATAATTGTACCTGATAAATAACCTCTTCGGTGCACTATATTTCATCTGATTTTACTTTATCTTTAATCAAACGATTAACACAATATCCAATAAAATTTCATGCAATAAAAAACGAACTGCAACTGTTGAGCTCGTGTTAAATAAAATAATTTTAATATTATCTGATTATTTTCTCATATTTCAAAAATATATGTTTTACCAATAACTTATTCAACTATAATGAGAATATATATTAATAGCTCTCTTTTTTTTACAAATTTACTTTTGCAATAACAAATCTATAATTTTAAGCAATTTATTTATCTTAATTTATTTTATATAATCCGTCAATCTATTAAAAAAAAAAGTATGCGTTTATCTTTATATAAACATTCTACAATATTGATAATAAATCAGTCATGTTATTGTGAATCCTCTTAGCAACCGATATCGATAAAATACGTCGGGATAAATGAAAATATATTTTATTAAATATACCGTAATTAAAAGCGAAATATCCCGACAACTGGTAGGTCGCATCGACTTCTGTAGCAATCAATCTCTTTATGCCGCCAGTCCGCGTGCATACACACACACACACACCCACGCACACACACCCATCGTATTCGAAATTCCAGCGCGGCAGCTCTTTCACCCTCTCTTTCTATGGCGATCGTTCGCCGCTATCTTCGGCGCGGGCCGGCGTGCGCGCTTCCCAGCGGGAAAGAAATTCATCGTAATCAGAAAACTGGCTGCCAAATGGCCGATACGGGGCTAGAAAGAGCGAGCGAGAGAGGAGAGAGAGAGTGAGAGAGCTGGTGACTGGCGGTGGAGACCGCGTGCGCTTCGCGATAAGCCCGAGCGAACCGCCGCCAACCGCACCTTTCAGAGCTTCGCTCCCCTTTTTCGCGCAGCGCTATCCCTCCTCTCTCTCTCTCCCTCTCCCTCTTTCACGTGTATCGAGAGCATTTTTCCATTGCGCTCGCTGTCGATGAATTTCATATTTCCCAGTGGTCGGGCGGAATCCTGGGACGAAAAGTCAAACGCTATAATATATATACATATATATATATATATATATGGAAGAGACGAAGATGGCGGAGCGCCGATACGATAATCGTCGCTCTTCCTATCCATCTTGCCTTCCCTCCCTTCCATCCTCTCGCCGATTTATGCGGGCGGAGGATGTCAAATATGGACAAAACGCGAGCGAGCGAGCGCGCCGATCGATCCTCGCGAGAGACAGAGTGAGGGAGAGAGAGAGAGAGAGAGAGAGAGAGAGAGAGAGAGAGAGAGAGAGAGCAAAGTTCGTCGCTCGGTTTTGATTCTCTTCCCGCGCGCTGCTCGCCCCCGCGCTGACATTCTGAAGTCCCGCGGGAGACGTTGATTTATTTTCATCGACCTCGATGCCTCATTCGTCGCCACGGAGTCTTGTATTTTTCACCCTATTCCATTTTCTTTTTAATCAATAATTCTAAAAAGTGATTCACTATTATATTACTAATTATAAATAAAGAATTTCCAAGTTCAACTTTCAGCTTTTAATTGAAACACATGATAAAAACACATATTTAGCTTTTTTTAATAGATCGATCACAACCAGAAGTCAAATTATTATACTTAAATATTTACCTATCACCTCGAATAAACAATTACCTTGACAATCGCGCTAAAACATCGAGGCCCTTCCCCCTTCCATGTGGGCGTGAAAAAAAGCGGAGCCGCGCCACAGGAATAAGAGAATCGAGACGCAGCACTTCCTTATCTCTGTCGCGCTCGCTCTCTCCCCCTCCCTCTTGCTCCCGCTCTCGGGGGTAACGACTGCTCGTTATTAATCGGCCCTCGGCGCGCGCGAAGATACGGCCGCGCGCAGAGTATAGTAGTAGTAGTAGTAGTAGCTGGAGCGCCAACCACGCAACCCCTTTGGCACCCCACCAGAGAGCTTGCGCGCGGACGTATCTACGTGCCCATTTCCGTATCGGGACGAAGATACGGGAGAAATCGGCAAATGCATGCGCGCGTAGCTATATGGAGCCAGGGTGAGAGAGAGAGAGAGAGAGCGCGCCGCGATGATTTATTATTTTTATCTAGCCGTCGAAGCTCGCGCACAGAGGTCGGGAGAGGAGAGAGGGAGAGTCGCCAGGAGATGGCGAACGTGCAGCCAAAGCTTATGGGGGCGCGAAGGAGATGGTATAGATGGTGGGAGAATTGTCGCTTTTTCGAGACTTGTTCGCATCTTGGTTCATTTTCGCTTGTTGCGTGTTACAATTAAGTAACGTGTCAAAGATTTCTTTTTTTTTGTTATCTTTTATGTTTGAAATCAATAGGTTCCATGAACTCTTTAGGGTACATTAGAAATTTCTCGCTAATATTGATTACTGATATCGCATTGCATTAAAACAAGGTATTTAGTTGTTTAATTGCTATAACAGTAATTGATAGTA
The DNA here is from genome assembly GCA_036365515.1 of Torymus aiolomorphi. Lineage (NCBI taxonomy): Eukaryota > Metazoa > Arthropoda > Insecta > Hymenoptera > Torymidae > Torymus > Torymus aiolomorphi. Next base: position 119,412,952 of record CM070877.1, read on the forward strand.
GTAAAAGTATCATGTTTGATTGCAAATATGAAGTAAAATAGGTTGCAATACGACTATGGTTGTAACAAGAGTATGATGAAAGTTCAGGGTATTGTTATAATTAATTTAAAGCTTCCATCAATACAGCCTATGAACATTGACTTTTCTACAATTAATCATTCGATGATCACAGCATAATACTGTGCATACGAAACTAGGTTAAATAATCATATATCCAGTAAGTTAACTATAACCAGCCTCTGCAAACGAGATAAACTATCACACTAAAAGGATGTTCCGCGAATATAGTACTTATATAGAGCGTCGGTAAGTTGAGTAAAAAAGGCTGTCACGTTATGGGTATTATAGTAGATCGCGTGGCAGTGGCCCTTGGAAAGGGGAGCGAGGTGGTTTCCGTATAACTAACGACTCGATGAAAAGCTCGTTCGCGGCGACTCGCGTCGCCGAGATAGTGCCGGATATTAGGCCGCAAATTCTCGCCGTTGATTGCTAAGAAATTGCCGCGAAATATACGGCGCCTTGCATGTCGCAGCTCGTCTCTCTGCGCCCCGCGCGGTGCTTAGCCGACGACCAGAAAGATCCCCCGACAAACTTTTCGCGATGCAGAAACGATGGAACAGCCTGCGCTCGGGATTACTCTCAATGCTGCCGCGCGAGAAAGATATCACGAGGAGAGTTAAAAGTTCTTCTTACATTTAATTATTATATAAATTATAATTTTTATATTAATTTGAATATGTATATACTAATAATCATAACTTTTTTTGTTTCAGGTAAGTTGCACGAATTACTGCCTCGCTATTCTCATTCTCCACGTAAGTTAAGTATATTATAAGCCCTCGACACAAAACAAATCAGCCCCTACACACATAATATAAGTCATATACGGACTTCCCACCCGCTTAAATCTTCCGGTATTCCACGTCGCAGCTAGTGTAGATGTCTCATCGCTTATTATCATCCAGCCGAAGAGTATATATATATATACATACACAGACAGTCGCACGCAGGGAGAGCCGGCGTCGCGCGATCGATAATCAATATAAGCGCTCGCTCGCTCGCGATATCGCGATATTCCGAGTATAATTCCAGGGAGCAGGAGGGGCGGAGTGGAGATGGGGTAGGTGTTGGTATTAGCGACGACGACGGCGACGGCGGAGGCGGAGTGGAAGGGGGAGCGGGGGAGGAGGACGGTGGCAGCGGCTCCGATTTACACAAGTATATTGAATTTATTGAGATGAGCCTAGGGATAGCGACCAGGAGGATATTAGCTGCCTACCAAGCGCCCCGACGTTTCCCACCCCAGCAGCAGGCGGCAGCCGCCGGCGTCGCCGCCGCGCGAGAGCTCGCATTTATTAAGATCGCGCCGCTGATTTATTCAGGCACTCACACCCTCTCGCTTCTCCCTCTCTCTCTCTCTCTCTCTCCGTGCAGCTATACTCCGTCAACCTCTTGGTCTCTCTCTCGCTCTCTCCTTCCCTACGCGCGCGACATAGAATCCTCAATGCGATTCTCGCTGGCGCTCTAGAGCTCTATATCTTAGCGCGCTCTTCGCCCTTAGCGACCGCTGAGAACCTCTTATAAGTTATATTAATATCTACAGATTTCGATCCTCAGATTAACTCAGGAGACTTTCATTTCTTCGCTTTTCACAGCGATTTTTATTAAGCGCTAATGATTAACCTTGTTAGAAAAAGGAAGTAGCTCTTATCGATATAGAAACTAGTAAACCGATATTTTTTACATAACTCTCCAGTTAAACATATAAAACATTTTTATTTATTTATCACATTTTCCCGTCTCGGAATTCAAATTAACAACATAAATTAATTCTACACGGGTAAACGTAAAATGATCGCCCAATTTAATTTCAATGTCCGCGGGTTAAAAATAATCGTCCCGACTTAACCGCACACCGCACCACCCTCCCACACACGAACGCGCGCGCGCAGCTATGCCTGCGTTCCTCGAGGGAGAAGTCATCTTCGCGTTGGCAGCTCCTCTCTCTCTATCCCCCTCCTCTCTCCGCCTATCTCTATCTCGCTCTCCCACCCAGCCGCACACATCGAGCGAGCGTCGGCGGCGGTAGCGGCGAACGTCCTGCTGCGGATTCTGTGGCTCTATGAGCGATCCCACTGTTCTTATCTGCCGCGGCCAGCCAGTGTCCTACAACTTAACCCTTCCAGCGCGCTCGCGCCCGAGATTTACCTTAGAACTACACTCAACCACCTCGTGCGGTGCTTGCCCCGACTTAGCCGGCCTCCTCCTCCTGGCTCCGTACGTCTCTCGCTCCCCTCCCCTTCCACTCTTGCCACCCCACCTCTCATCAAGCTCCGTCTAATCCTCGGCATATCCAGAATTCGCCCCCCTCCTCGCTGGCTTTCGCCGCTTTTTTAATTCGCTTATCGGTTATCGAGTTTAATCCGGCCGAAACTTTCTCCCCGTATTAAATATATATTATACATGCCAAGTTTGTTGAAATTTTAATTAAATTCAATTGTCGAAATACAAAATTAGTTATCATGCTATATTGTTTCATTATTTATAAACTTCGGTACTGTCTTAAAAATGTTATTATAAAAGGCACAACGCTTTGATAATGAAGTTGGCGATATTCTTTGGCACCGCACGCGGCCAGTGGGGATCGAGCTCGTGCGAAAGAAATCAAGCTCTCGCGGGTGGGATGATTCCGGGGGGTAGTGGCGGCAAAGTCGAGGCAAGAGAGAGCGATGACAGGAGAGTGTGGCCTGCCGATAAGCTCGACATCAGCCCTGTTGACATAGACGAATATAAAAAATATACATAAAAAAAAGGAGACAGATAGCGACCCTGGTTGGTAATAGATTTCACCGGCGTGGTTTACACAAGTGTGACAAATTGAAAAATCGATGCTATATACGCCCGCCTTTCCTCCGCCGTCCACTCGCGTTCTTTCTCGAGGGTATTATAATTGCCCGCGTAACACAAGTCGCCCACGATTTTTTCATCGGTTCCTCAAATATGCTTTTCTATAATGTGTATCTAAAAACATTTCTATTAACAATCGAGCAGTCCCTGCGTATATAACTTCTGGTATTATGTATTTATTATGATTATTTTAATGACATTGACAGTAATACTTAAGAACTACAATCCCAGCACCCTTATCAAGCAGCTGCGTTCGCACATACACACCTACACACACGCGCAGGACTTTATTTCGACATATCTAGCCCAGCGCGCCATTCCCTCACCTCTCTCCACATCTCGCTCTTTTGTTCCTCTCTTTCTCCTTGGCAATCTCCGAAGGAGGATTTAAACTTGCTCCTGGGGGGCGCTCGCGCTTGGAGCGAAGACAGAGAGAGAGAGGAGAGAGAGCACGGGGGTGGTTTCGTGTAACTCGGGCTCGGGGTGGTATTTAGATATTCTAATGGCCGCCCGATAACGAGACGCGCTCGCCAGCGCGATAAAGACACGACGCGCGCTCGCGCTAGCTTTCTCTCTCTCTCTCTCTACTCCCGGGCGTCGCTGCGCGTCGCTGATAACGCCGCGCAACTCGCTGCCACCCCTCGCCAGCCACCCGCTCGCTCCTTGTTTACGTGTATATATCGAGAGCCGCCTTCGAGGCTGCCGCTGCTACTACTGCTGCTGCTACTCTCCACGTGTGCGCGCGCGCGCGAGTAGCTGACGAGAGCAAGGGTTTATACAGGGATGGGGAGCCCAAGGTGTGTATCTTGAAATGCGCAGGTATACGTAAGCGTCCTCGCCGTCGTGCCACAAGACAAACACGTGCACGGCCAAGTGTCGTTGTCTGCCAATGCAGCAGCGTCTAGCTATAGAGCTCTCTTAGCTGCTGTCCCCACATAAACCAGAGCATCTCTTGAGAATTTTACGGGAAAATTATAACATCCAGCGTGCGTGTATCTTTTGAGTTTTACCTATACTTTTTTCGCGCGTTGCCACTCTTATAAATTTAAAGAGCTGTCGTCTAGGTGGCAAGTGGTGCGCGGATGGTATGAATTACGTTAACGTTTTGAAAATACTCATAGTTTCCTCACCGTTCGTATAACACACTGAGAGAAATGTTGTAGTAAAATTTATTATACTAGAGTTCGACACGCGCGCTTCGCGCGCTGATTTTTTTTTTTTTTTAAGTTACACAAGAAGCTGCATAATTAATGAACGGTTTCTTTTTTATTTACAAGAGAAATGTTATTATTCAATTCATTATTTAAGGTTGTATGGACTATATGTAAAAAATAATGTCAGATCAATAAAGTTTCGTCAGTAGGTCAATAATATCATTATAAACGTCTCTGGCAAATTTGAATATGATTTGCGTGCTACTTTTCGAGATATTGTAGTTTAAAATTAACGTGGGTTCTTATGGAGATTCTCTGAATATGGCTAGACTCGTCGTAGTTATTGAAAAAATTAAGTTGAAAAAATAGTGTTTAGTTCTTGTAAATTTGTGTATACGTAAAAGAAAACCTTTGTAATCGATTGCAATTGAAATAAATTGCTTTTGCGAGCTAGTAGGGTCCGAAAGTCAATTAAAAATTCAAATTTCGCGCCACAATATAGCAGACAAAAAAATAAGTAATTTGCCTATAACAATTAGTAAAAATTTACAATTAGTAAAAAAAATATTACGGAAAACCAGGACTGCATTGCCCTCCGTTACATTATTATCTATCATTTTACAAAGTTTGCAGTTTCTATATAAATATTTCGCTGAATGGCATTTGAATTACTTGATTTTGAGACATTATTCAAATGCCATTCAGCGAAATATTTATATAGAAACTTCAAACTTTGTAAAATGATAGATAATAATGTAACGGAGGGTAATGCAGTCCTGATTTTCCGTAATATTGTTTTTACTATTTGTTATAGGCAAATTACTTATTTTTTCGTCTGCTATATTGTGGCGCGAAATTTGAATTTTTAATTGACTTTCGGACCCCCTTAAGGCGATGCGAGGCCCCACAGTTACCGACGATTGCAGGGATCCGTTTTTCTCATTCAATTTTGAATTTTGACAAAAAATCTCTCTGACACGTTATAGATTTGATAGTCAACTATAACGTACCAGAGCGATATTTTCTTAAAATTTAAAATTGATTGAGAAAAACGGGTCCCTGCAGTTGTCGGTAACGACTGGTACTCACATCAAAGTTATAGCATAAAAACTGTGTAGTAAGGCGTACAGTCATACTAAAAAGTGAAAGAAATGAGCAATGCAATGTTCTAAAACCGATGTAATGTTTTCTTCATAGTTCTAAAAAACATTTTACATATTTGTTTACTCTTAGTACTGTAGAATATTAGTATTTTCGACAAATTATACGACCAAAATATTTGTCTTAAATTTTTAAATGAGATCTTACGGCCAATACAACCTTAATGCACTTATTTTGAATTCATTTAAACATTATGATGTTTTTCATCAAGCTATGTTATAGTTTTATTGACTAAAAAATGTATGTATGAAGAAGTATTTGTTATTTTAATATATGATTTGTCTTTATCTTTTGAATTTAGTTCTAGTGATTCATTCCATTTCATAGTTTCCTGCTTTAACAAATTTAAAGGTTCATTCAATTCTATAGTATCAGAATGTCACTACAATGATAAAGATTAATCCAGTTTAATTTCATTTAAATAAGCTTTTTTCATGTTGTGATTTTGTTCAATAAGTAAAATTGCCACTAAGATAGATAAACAATAACATAATTATGAAAATATCTGTTTTCTGTGTTTAATAATGTTAAACATATAAAAAGGCAAAGTGAAGGTATAAAATTCAAGATGAATATTTTTATATTGAGAAAACCGTGTTTTTAATTTAAACTAAATAAAAAGATCCTTACACTAATCCGACCATCATCACTAATAAAAAACCGTTCCCAATATACATTGGCACTTAGCTTCCTCAAACTAATGTATTTATTCCTCTTTTTAATTTTGTATATGACAATAATTAATTGTATTATACAAAAGTTTCTCTATCTATCAAATATTGTCTGAAAAACGCTATTCGAAAATATTTTTAAAAAACTTTCAACCTCAAATATCTTTGGTCGTGACAGTTCAATTTGTTTGCGCAATGAATAGTTTGGAGATATAAAAAATCTATATCCTCTATACCAAATTTCAGGACGATTAATTGGTTTTTATTCTTGTCATCGTGTGTCAGTGAAAACGCGTTGGTTTTTTTTAAATAATTTTTTTCTCAAAAAAAAATGAAGATAATCTCTTGAAATTTATACCAAATATTATCTTCAATAAGCGTAATAAGTAAATAAAATTTTGAGTCGATAATCAAATATTTTTTGAAAAATTAATTTATGAATTATAAGAACATTTTCCATGACATACTAAAGATAATTTGAAAATTAAAAACAGAAAACGTAGGTAGTTTAAAGATTTTTTGGTTATAAAAAAAAAGAAAATCGATAAAAAATTAAAACGGAGTATTTTTTCGAGACCAAGAGAATAAGCTTTGTCCGACGAAAATAGGTGAAATGGTTTTCGAGATATCGAGTGTTTACATACACACACACCCACCCACCCACTCACCCACACACACATACACACACACGCGCATGCACGCACGCACGCACGCACGCACGCAGGCACGCAGGCACGCACACACACATACACACACACACACACATACAGACACACACACACACACACACACACACATACAGACACACACACACATACAGACAAACACACACACACGGACACACACACATACAGACACACACACACACACGTAATGAATAAATATTTTTTTTTAAATAAAAATTTTTCATCGATTTATCAATTGATTATAAATTTCTATCAATTAATATATATCATATTTTCCCGCTCACAACACATGCGCTATCTCTATACCATTCCACCATAACTCTAAGGGTGTCTCTATAACTTTGCGCGTGCATATGCCCTCTCGTGTATAAGGTATACCTATATATAGTGCTCTCCTATAAGGTATACCTATATATAGCGCTCTCCTATATATAGGTATAGCTTATACACGGCGAGCACACACACGCGCGCTGCACGGTTGTAGAGACTGCCTAAGTCCCTATAGGCCATTTGCGCATGCGCCAAAAAATTCGAGATATTCGAGATATTCGAGATATTCGAGATATTCGAGAAAAAATCAACATGGCGTCGCAACATGGCGTCGACCATGCCAAGGATGCATTTTTTATAGAGGGAAACATAAGAAAAATTACTATATTTTGTAGGAACGGAGGGACAAATCGAAATTATAACAATTTTTGCTATGCAACATAGTAATTTTTATGAATGACCTTAAATTTCAAAAAATTAAATTTTTTCTCGTTCTTCCTGTTTTCAGAACTATTTTCAGACTCTAATCATACAATATTTAATGTGAAAATAAATTAAAATGAGAAATAAAAATATTTTTTTTACGAGCGTTGGGATCGAACCTGCAACCTTCACCGCGGCAATCGGACGCGCTAACAACCACTTACCCAAATAGGATTCTTGAGTGTAAAATTTTGGAACTAGTGCATGTCAAACCATCGATTTCAAGAAAATTTCAGATAATATTAAATAATGACAAGAAATAACTTTGATAACACAAAGAAACTTATCATTAATGTGCATAATATAAAAATAAAATAATTGAAGTAAGGTTTTGAATGTTTTGTAAACTTAAAAGCAAGACAAAGTGAAATTCCCGTAGAAACATAACCTCAATCAGACACGTGGGCGCCTTGATCTGCGCAGAAAGTACTAATGTTGTAGCAATTTTTACTATGTTGGATAGCAAACTTTCTTATGGCCTGTAGCAATTTTTGAATGTGGCACTTTTTACTATGTTTATAGTAATTTTTAATACGCTACAAAATAAAATTTATATGCTACAAAATAAAATTTAAACACTACAAAATAAAATTTATATTCTATTCTAATAAAAATTAAAAGCATATATTTTAAATTTTATTATATCACAGTTTTTGCTATGTGTATAGCAATTTTTCTTTTATTTCGTAATACTTTCTAATCAACAACTGTCATAAAAATTACAAGAAATTTTGTAATTACTCATACAATTATAATAAAAATGCAGCATAAAGGGTATTTGTCTCACCCTTCCTATACTTTATAGTAATTTTTATTACAGTTATAATAAAATTTACTACAACATTTTTCTCAGTGCACTTATACCGAAATCCTGGAAATCAAAAAATCATGACCTTAGCTACTTTGAGAATCAAATCTAATCTACGACTGATGTAGGCTGGGGGCGAGTGCTAGCGCAGCTTGATGGGGCCAGAGAGCCATTTGTTAAGTTCGACAAAGCGACGGATAATAGCCGTACGCGCGTGCGCGCGGGATGCATTAGCGCGCCCGGCCGCGTCCTCGTCTTTGGGGGGGAGGGGGGGGTGTCACACAAATCACGCGACTAATCTTCCACGCGCATATTAAAAGAAAAGGCGAGAAAGAGCCGAGCGAAAAAGGTCCATCTCCCGCGGGCTCGCGCGCCAGTTATAATCGAGGCCGTTCTTCGCGGAGATTTCGCCGAGAGGCCCCGGAGAGATCCTATCGACGTCATATTAGAGGAAGTTATAAATCGTGCCGAATCTAAAATTGATCTTTTCTGCAGTAGCAGAGCCCGCGTTAGTGCTGCTGCAGGCCGCGCTTTTGCCGTACGTACACGCATAAGGGTAACCCCAGAGATAGAGCGTTTAGGTGTGCGCTCTCTGATATTGGCGGGTTATCTCCAGTTAGCGCTTCTTCTTTTTTCTGTCTCTCCGCTCTGGAGATGCAAGGCTCTGGGTCCTTGGTTTCGCTGCCATCCCTCCGACCTGTTCGCATTCTCTTCTGAGTTATATACCTGTGAACCTCTATCTTCTAATACGTGTAACAAACGCTAACAGTCGATGTTCATTTTATGCATCTGTTATGTAGGATGCGAGCGAAAAAATATAAGCATTTATTTATTAAGAAGAAAAATTGTTGATGCTAGAAAAAGATGTATGATGTTTGAAAACTATTTTGATAGAAACGAGTAAAAATATAGCAAACGAAAAAAGGTATACACATAATCTTATATCGTCGCGCGGTACGAAGAAAAGCCAACTTGGAAGTTACAGGCGAAGAAAAACCAAAAACGCGTCTAAGATGAAGAAAAGCCAGTTTAGGTCCTCCTAGACGAAGAAAAGCCAGTTTGACTTGTCTCATACGAAAAAAAGCCAGTTTGCGCCGTTCCTGCGGAGGAAAAATCCCCCAACTGACTGCATCTAATCAATTACTAGTTATCTTATTATCTTGACTGATCATCCTTTTATCTTTTCTTTTTATCTTTTTAAAAAGATTTTTAATCTTTTTGGTTATCTTTTTATCTTATCTTATTATCTGAAAGTTATCTATAAGATACCAACTAAATGTTACTTTCATTTGAGAAGTCAAACTGGCTTTTCTTCGTCTGGGAGGGCGCAAACTGGTTTTTCTTCGTCTGGGAGACCCGAACTGGCTTTTCTTCGTCTTAGACGCGTTTTTGCCTTTTCTTTGCCTGTAAATTCCAAGTTGGCTTTTCTTCGTACCGCGCGATGATATAAGCCCGAATGTGTAAATCCTCTGAAAAATAAAGAAAAAGCCTTACCGCAGAAGCACCAAATATTATCCAAATTATATGTTTATTTTATTCCATTTTAGTACTAGAATATAAGAGAAAAGTCTATGTTGATAGAGATGCGCATAATTAAAATATGCGATGTATTTCAAAGAATTTTGTCTATTAATTTTATTATTTGTCGCCTTATTAATTTTGAACTTACTATATGCAATAATACTTTGCAATGTCAAACAAGTATCGTTTTTGCTTCTTATGTGGCCTTTTCGAATATAAAATTACGGGAGAACAAAATTGCACGAGGTGGACCTCATCATCTTGGACTCGTGGGAGCAGACACCACTCCTAGAAGCTCTTATGGACTATAACATCGAGAAACCGATTCCGACACGTTATTTTCAATAGTTTCACCTTACTAAATTATCCTGTTTCCATATCGCCTGCCGATGCGGAACCAAGGACATCGTCCAGGGCTTCATCGAGCGGAGCGGCGTAAATGTGAAGGCGGCCATGATTACTGGGCCGGAAGGTTGGGAGCGCTTCGCACCGCTTCACTTTGCCGTTGATAACGAGAGCTGGGAAATCTTCCGACTCCTTCTAGACCACGGAGTGCAGACCGAGATCCGCGATCGTATGACCTGGACTTCTTTGCATCGCCAAGCAGCTGTTAGATTATGGAGCAGATGTAGAAATGAAAGGGCGATTCTACTACGCTAGGTTGTTACATGCAACTGTCAAACAATCGCATCAACAACGTGGCGCTGTTCCGTAGGCGGGGTGCCGATATTTATGGGCAGAAGTTGAGGTCCAAATCAACAGCAAGCTGCATATGGAAGTTGTAAAGGTATTACTGGACCACGGCGCCCATCCGAACGCCATGAAGAATTGGCAAGGTATTACACCACTACACGAGTGTGCCAGGATATATGGAAAATATGATGGTGAGTAGTTTCGATACACTACATCTATATTTTCAGTCCGGTTGACGAAGCATTGCAGGCGCTCCTCTTTTATGGCGCCGATGTCCGATCCCTTGAAACGTTGTGGTCATCGGCTCCCAAGGAGTGCTTTTTGCACAGGTACTCCATAGAGTTTATTTTAGAGCACTTAGAGATATTCAGCTTAGAAAATTCCTCCGTGGTTGCAACTGCTGTCGACCCCATTATTCAGGTGATCATTGACTTGGGCATTATCTCGAAGGATGAAGTCGCCCGCGTGCAGCACGCGTGCAAGCAAGAACTAAAGGTTTTCCGGGGAACGGATCTGCACACGTACCTGACCTACTCGGGTATCTTAACAAAGGACACAGTAACTGTTCGTGTGTCCGAATCCCACTTGTCGCATATTTTTTATGCGACTTATTCATTTCATTCACTCTATCGTCCTCTCATACGTAACACTGTCAAACGATTACACCATCGCAGTGAGAAATTGCTGGAGCTTCTAAAACGATGAACTCCATCAATTTTCGCTGTTAGGGGATTGCCTGCGTCGGTGGTATGACAACGTGTAAAGTGCGCTGACGCCTGACATACCTTGACTCAGCGTCGGAAACTGCCTGGAAACAGTGGAACAGTGGCTTGCACTAATACCGGAGATTTGGTTGCAGGTGGATACATCCAGTGTTGAAATTGCGAGACGCGTTTGATTTATAAAATCATCAGTTATATTTTTCGTAAACACATTATGAATTTTAGAATCGCAAATCACACCGCAAAATCATTGTACGAACGAAGGCATAATATATTATCTAAACGAGAATTTTTAGTAGCGATGTTAAGGTGTCCACCTAAGTATTGGCAAGTAGGTGAACTAATAATTAAAATTTCGTGGAAATAACAAGTGTAATAACGTTATCGTCGTGCTATCCATTATTCATAATGTGGGTGCGTCTGTGTATACGTGTATGAGGTTGCCTGTGTCTGTGTGTGTGATACTTTTTAGAAATTGTTTATTAAAAATAGATAACAAAATAATAACAATCTTTAACACTAGAATTGTTTTAGTTTACATTCAGGTAACTGAAAAGCGACTTGGTTAGCCAAAAAAATATTTGTAAAAAATGTTACCAGAAATTTACCGAAGTATCCAATTTTACTCCATAAAAAAATTATCGGGGTAAAACCGGATACTTTCATTATTTTTTACTTTTTTCTAGTGATTAAACTTTTATCATGTAATTCATTTAATTTGTTTTTTATTTAAAGCTGCTGCAGTGGAAAACAATCTAAAGAATACAAGAAGTCATTTTCTGGAAATTGTATTAAAAAAATATGTGCTTATGATTTGCATAACCTATGAGTAAATATTTTGTGCTAATTTAGAAACGGCTCCTCTACCCGGAGGCTTTTATCATTATTCTATTATCAACTACCAAGATTGTCGCCCTTTGGATAAGATGAATTAAAACTTAATTTTTATGTTCAAAATAAGATTATCAAAGATTACTTTTCAATTCGCTTGGACAATTAAGTAGAGAAAAATAAAATTAGATCATTGTGAATTTTCATGTTTTATATTTAAATGATTGTATTTTGTTATTGTAAATAAAAAAACAGCATACAACACAACTAATAGTATATTATTTATTCAGGTTATATTAGAAATTACACTATTAATCAGATTAACATAAGACATTTAATTAGTATTTCTGTAATTCTTTGCAATCTCTTTGATGCGTATCATACAATCAAGTACATTTTCAATAGGTACTCGTTGTAAACCTTTACGTATAACCTCTATAAATTCATCACTATCTAAATTTTTCTCTTTATCCGGCTGATTTATAGTAACTGTAGGTTTCGTTATATTCTTCATGGCTTCTTTTATGATATTTTTCATTCCTCTTATTTCTTTGTCGATTATTCCAATTTCTGCCTTCCTTCGCTTTGAGAAGCTTTCTTCTGGTGGCTGTAAAAATATAATTTTCGTAATATTTTATATAATTATAATAAAAAATTATTGAAAAAATACTACATACTTATCAGTTACATTTTTGTTGCTGCATGGTAAACTATTTACTGGTCTTTTCCTCGAATCCTAGAAGAATGCACATTGTATTATAACGTTAAACGTTATTCATTTTCCTGAATTATTATATCTTAATGAAAATACCTGTACCATTGCTATTGTTGATAGTGAGCTTGTCACTTTTCTGTGTTTTAGTGTAAGTTCATCCAAGAATATTAATTCGTCAAATAACACCCATTTCTCACTTTCTTTATCATTGGTACCTGAACCAGACTTTGGTTTTATTTTTAATTTAGCCTTTTCAGAGCCATATTTTTTTTAACAATGCGTTCCACCTTCTTTCAATAGCTTCAACTAAATTATTTATAAAAAAATTTTATTGGTAACAAAAATCACAGATTTAAAAAAAAATCTTACCTGATAAGTCATACTGGAATTCTTGACAGATCGCCTGAGATATAATTTGAAATAAATCGTATTTAAGCTGATTTTTCTTCAAGTACTTGGGGTTCCTTTTATCGTACATAAATGGTTCTTTTTTTATTAAATGAATAATCAAGTAATCAATTGCATCATCCATCGAGGATTCCATTTTTGCGTTCCTTTTATATAAGTATACGTAAAATTTGAAATGCAGCATCAACTAGCAAGAACTAATTGTTTACTTGTGTAGCGCAACAAATGCCGATCGCGGAGGCAACGGTCAAAGGCGGGAACACAGCTGGGCCCTAGTAATTTTATTTGCAGTAAAGTAAGTCTTTGCAAGGACATTTATTTGCAGTTACATTTTTATTTAACAAATATTTATTAATTAGAATATAATATAAGAGAAATTTAGTTATAATAGTAAAAAGGAAAAATTATTGATTACAATAAGCGATACGGAAATAAATTATAACATCAATCCAGTAGATTTGTTAATTATACAAAGTATAGAAAAAGAAAGAATTATTTATGACCATTCAAATGTAGGGGAAGGATATAAGTTCTCAAATATAACTGAATCCAAAAATTTAATATTCAAGAAAATTTCTAAAAAAAATCTTGAAGAGATTTGATTTAGAAATAAGTGGTAAATATTTCTATAATTATAATAAATAAATAAATAAATTATTAGATAAAATTATCTTCGAATATAAAATAATAAAAATTTATTGCAAAAAGAATATTTTAATGAATATATACATACTTACAGGTGAAGATGAGAAGAAAAGATGGACATCAATCGGAAGATCATTTGCAAGAGCTGTAAACAAGGGAAAAGAATTTTATTTACAAAATTACTTGTCACTTCTTCTTTCACATTTGAAAGCTTCAAAATCAAAAACAGAGCCATACATCCACAAACCATACGTTCCAATTAAACTGTCACCTGTACATATGGTAGCATCTAGTGACGATGTTGATGATCATGCACCTAATAATAATGAAGGTCATGGATACCAAAATTAGATTTTTACGATAAAAATGATGGACTGGCCAATGAAAGCTATGCAGATGATAATATAGTTGTTCAAAGCAGTGAATGTAACTTTGCAGAAGCAAGCCCATCAAAAACTCATGTGTATGATTCAGATAACGTACAAGCTGTGCAAATTGAAATTCCTCAAAGTGTTAATAAAGATGGAGAAACAAGTACATCTAATTCTAGTACCCACGATAACAAAATGATGTGGAATTTAATATGTGAAATCCAATTTTTTAATGATTTAACAGAAGATTTTTCTAACATGACTTATGAGAATCAATTACTCTGCATGTCAGACATTTTTCAAACGCTTTATTATCACACATATATTCAACCATAATATCTATAAATATTTTATGAAAAATTACCATTTTTGTTAAAAATGTATCTTAAACGCTCTTTGAAATAAATTTTGTAAAATTTATAAAAATTATTTCATTTATCAAATATATCTATCTTGCCATTCAACAGAGCCTTCATTAGAAATGAAGTATTGGGCAAGAGCGTTGCGTTGAGAATAACATGGCATGTCAGGTCCAATCTCATATTCCTCCATTTCTTCTTCTGCACCATTATTCTCTTCATTCTCTTCTAACGGTATCTCAATTACCATATTATGTAAGCATAATAATGCTACAATCATATATTGGAATGTTTTTAGATTAAGGCATGATCCTTTTGCAGTACTGCCCATTTTGATTCCAGTAAGCCAAAAGCATACTCTATATTTATGCGTGCTCGAATAATTCTATAATTGTATATTTTCTGCGTGTGATTTAAAATAATTGTTCTACTATATGGCTTCATGAGATGCTTATGTAATGCAAAAATATTGTCTGCTACAAAAAAATATGGCATGCATACATTGCTTCCTGGTAATGGACGTGGTTCTGGGATTTCTAATTCGCCATTATCAATCAATTCTTTTAAACCACTCTTATTAAATATACTTGCATCATTGGCTGAACCTATATCATAATAACATAAATACTACGTTATGATAAAAATTATTTAATGATATGCAAATATGTAAAAAGAAAAGGTGTTTGAAATTTCGAACGTTCATAGTGAAGGAAAGATTTTTGCCATTTTCAAATTTAGCCGAATTTGGCTACTTAATACATTTAAAATCGGATAATAACTGTATTTCTTCACTTCTCACTCTTGCAGTCACCAGTAAACCACACTCCGGGGAATTCTAACCAGAATTAGAAACTTTAAGTTAATATTTCGTTTATTATAAACGTTCGGAATTTCAAACACGTAAAAGAAATCATATTGTAATTAATTAAAACTCACCATACTCTCCAAAATTGTACCGTGTAAAGAGTCTATTTGCATCACATGAAGCCATTAAAACCAAACTAAAAAAACTTTTATAGTTGTAAAATACAGAGCCTGAATGAGGTGGTTTCTTAATATTGATATGCTTCCCGTCAATTGCTCCTAGACAATGAGATACATTCCACTGTTCTTCATACTCTCTGGCTATTTTTAACCAAGTATTTTTATTTAGAGGAGGGAAATAAAGTGGCATCAGTTTTTCCACAATTACTGAGCAAACTTCGGCAATCAATTTGAACATTGTTGACTTTCCGATTCTATAAAATGTTGAAAAAAACTGAGGATTACATCCCTGATGTATAAAACTAAAAAATCATACATAGTTCTTCTAGCAATAAGAATAATTTCATCAAATCTTATGTTCAAAATAAATACAACCATATCAACATACCTCAAAACTATAGCAAGTTTTAACTCTGCTGACAGAGGTTTTCGTGGACCAGATCGTGTCAATCTTCTTCTTACTACGTTTAATAGTCTATCAAACGTTGCAACGGAAAGCCCGATGAATCTTTTGAATTCTTCATGATCTTGAAGTTTAAAATAGACAAAGATCAGTTGATAACCACCTAGGGTATCTCTGATGTGGTTTTTAAGATGTGGTTTTACCCACCACCTTCGAATTATTAATGCTTTTCTTAATTTTAATAAACGTTCTAATTTCAATACACATAACCACACATAAAACATATTTAACACTTTTAATAAATCCATTTTCGTAAATAATTTTCTCTTTAACGTGCTCCGATTTGTACGATGTATTTTCTCTTTACGTGCTCCGATTTGCATGATCTATAATTTATACATAACCTGTGCGCTATTCAACCGGAGAGAGTCAGAGTATAGGTCACTTGCTTTAAATCCTGTGGTAATATGTTACCTAGATGTCGAACAACACCTTCTTTCTGGTATGGCACAATGCTCATGGCACAAAGCTCATGGCACGTAATGTGGATTCGCTCTTACCCACATAAGACTTTTGAGTACAACAATTTTCGAACTGATATATTTGCTACCTTCGGTTACGAGAGAACTTCAATGATAATTTGATGGCAATAAATAACTATGATAATACCCACAATAGCTTGTAATTCATTTGCATAATATAAAAATAAAATAATTGAATCGAGTTTTTCGATGCTTTATTTACTTAAAAGCAAGGCAAATTAATTGCGGGACAAACATAACCTCACCCAGACACATGTGCGTCTTGACGTGCGCAGAAAGTACTAACTGGTGTGGCAATTTTTACTATGTTGGGTAGCAAAATTTCTTATGATCAGATGGAATATGTACTAGAATGAAAATTTACTACGTAATATAATAATTTTTATAATTAACTGTTAGAAAAATTATTCTGAAATATATTAATTATTTCTATTATTATAATAAAAATTCGCCAGAATGCAACACGTTGATATATAGTATAGTAATTTTTTATATACTTATAATAAATTTTGCTAACTACTTTTCTCAGTGTAGTACCAAGAAATTGAGAATTTCGGTTTTGCCTCAGTATCCGGTTTTGCCCCAGTCTCCCCTATATAGCATTTTCAAATATCTTAACGTTATTATAACTTTTCTTTGGAACTGCTTGATGGATTTTCATGGGATAGCGCTTAAATTCTTTGTATTTCGTGCAGGTATAGTCCAAAGAGTTGTAAATATAAAAATTATTCTAGTAAATAATTTTTAAATTTGAAAAACCACATAAAACTGCTTAATTTTAAGATATTTAAAAAAAATTTTTTTCATATGTGGCAACTCAAAATTACTTACTCAAATAAATTTTATATTTACAACTCTTTGGATCATAACTGCACAAAATGGAAAGAATTTAATCTCTGCCCCATAAAAATCCATGGAGCAGTTCCAAAGAAAAGTTACAACAAAGTTAAAATATTGAAAATCCTGTATCTTTTTCATAAAATCTGCACGCAGAGCACGGCAATTGACTTGCATTGTCTTGATACACGCAGCAAAATTCGTGGATATACTAGTTTAAAACTTCCCTTCTTAAAGAAGTGATGACCGGAAGAAGTGAAGCCTCTATAGATTTGATCTGTGATTGGCTTTTGGATAAAAGGCGCCAGAATTTAAAATTAAATATGCATTTTCATTCGATAATTGGGTATTATTTATTGGAATATTTATTGGAATGAAAATGATTAAAATGAAAAGTATTAAATAAATAATAATCAAATTAATGTTGGTTGCAGCTTAAAAAAAATAAATAATATGTTTTAATTATTTGTTAAAGTGATTGCCAGAAGTAGAAAAGTATTTCAAAACACAATACGATTAGTTATTGAATTGCACGGTAAAATTCAAAACAATAAGCAATTTTAAAAGAATTAATTATGTTAATATTAGAATAAATTATGTCAATATTATGTTCAGATTGTATTCTTTATTTAATACTTCATGAAAAAAAATATTCGAATAAGCTTATAGTTTCTAGCCTCAAAATTTTTTATAAGAGTAAATGTACTACAAGTATTATATCAATTATTAAAGATGCATCAAAATTAAAAGAAAAAGATTTCCGGCTTATAAAGAATAAATTATTCTTTGCATGTTTAAAAAAAAAAAAGCACATAGAACGCGCGCGCAGCGCGCA
The DNA here is from genome assembly GCA_036365515.1 of Torymus aiolomorphi. Taxonomy (NCBI): domain Eukaryota; kingdom Metazoa; phylum Arthropoda; class Insecta; order Hymenoptera; family Torymidae; genus Torymus; species Torymus aiolomorphi. Next base: position 119,430,958 of record CM070877.1, read on the forward strand.
TGGATTTGGCTAGTTATTAAAAAAATGACAAGGTATCAGTAGTAATACATTCAAGCTATTAATATAAATTTTTATTAAATAATTTAAAAATATTAAAATTTTACAATAACAAAAATGTGTAAGGCTGAAAACTAAATATCGAAATCGTAAAAGTAAAAATGAACTAAACGACTAGCGCAACAGCTTTGAGGGTTAGAATACCAGCTGACTGAAGCTCGGCACTGGCGCTCCGATTTGCGTGTGCTCTGTTTGCCCCGCCAATGGTGGGCACTTAGTTTTTTTTTCATTTTAAAATATCTTTCATGTTTTTAACATTCTATAAAAAATAAGAAACATAAATCGAAAGGAAAAAATCTAAGCTTTTGAATAGTGTCACTCTCAAAACATGAAAACCTCATTTTCCTGTTTAATTTCGAGCACACTGAAAAAAATTTTAGGCTGTAGAAACCATAGTTTCGATTTGCTATACTAACACTATTTATAGTGTTCATTTACCCTTACAGACGGCTGAAGCAGCTATTCATTTGTATAATGTAACGACACTATTGGTCAGGTGCGGGAAATGTACTTGTACAGCTCTGACAGCGGTACGATTTAGTTTTGCCGCCGGTATTTGTTTGTTGACAACGTTATAACGCGAAGCCGATGTTTATGTTATAACCTAAAAAACCGCATGTTTGCAATCCGCTTTTGCGTATTTCATCTGTAATCAGTGTACTTATCAATCGAGATTATTTTAATGAAAAATATGTATGTATGGCGAATCATAACCTATTTAATGCTCCGACAAAAAACTATACATTAATGCTTTCAGTGTATCTTGTACAGCTCTCACAACTGTACGAATAATTTTACTGTATCTATAAAATTCAGCAGAAAGAAAATCAGCCGAACAGTACTGTTGTCAGAGCCGTACTTTCAGTTCTTACAACGTGAAATTTTTTTCAGTGCAGAGAAATATAGCACGATATTTTTTTCTCCAAAATTTCATCTGTTAAGAATTAATCAGTATGCTATGTTTCTCTTCGTTTTTTTTACTATAAAAATATTTCAGGTACTTTTTTTACTTATTACATACGTTTCGGCTTATAACGACCATTTTAAATAGGAAAAGATCAGATGCCTAACTAACCACCTGGCCCACCGTGCCCCGCTCTCCCCTATCTATACAAGTTTGTCACCTTCTGTTGAAACTTCGTTATTGAAATATAAATTATTTGTCTATAGAAACGTATACAAAAAAGAGGTTATCTCTCTGTCTAAAAGCTGGTTAAACATTAATTTTCAATTTTAAATAATTCTCTAAGTTTTTGCTATTGGAAATAAATCGGTACAATTTGTTGATTTATTCGAAATAATTAGTAGTGATTATACGAAAGTAAAATATTTATTTTTTTTTAATATTTCGTTACGCTGGATAACAAACTAAATTATTACCACAAATCTTGTGCGAAGTTGGATAATACAAATTTATTCTCCTTGCATCTCTTATCTTGCTATTTTTACGTTTAGGTATGGTAATGATATTTTGAAGGCCAACAATTGTTGCAACATAATAAAAAATCGATCGAATTCACTTCAAAGTGATTCTTGCATTAAATATTATGATTTTTTACTTTTAAAAAACCTATTTTGTTGGAAAAATATTTAGCCTGACTTCTCAGCTTCGATAAAGCTTTAGATATATCTATAGATATTTTTAATCAGAATAAATGCATCGTTTAATGAAATTAATTTAATAGTAGAAACACTTTTGAAAGTATGGATCTGAAGTTTGCATCATTGAAGTGCAACGAAATAATTTATTACATCTAATTAAAGTTATTAAACAATGAAAATTTCATCTAAGGCTTTTTGTTATAGTTATTTTATTCTATAAAACACTAAATATACACACAAAATTAATATTAATTAGTATAATAACGAAGCAAATACGAAGCAAAATAAATTTATTTTTTATTTCGTTGCGCTCCAACGTTACAAACTTCAGACCCATCAAAATATTAATATACGAGCGCGAAAAAGCCGACTAAGAAAAATAGAAGTATAAACTTTAGGAGAAAATGAAATATACATAAAGACAGAGACGGAGCAGCGTTGTGGGGGCGGAGGTGGGAGGGGGGAGGAGGTCCGGGGGCGTATTGAGAAGAGCCTTCCCGCGAGATATATCGATTGTGACGCGTCTGCAAATTTGAGATAAGCCCGATCCGCGCGCGCGTATAGCTCCGGTCGTTGCTGTCGTGCCACCTACTCCCCGCCGTCTCCGTCGTATCCTCGTTTTCTGTTTCTCTCTCCTTCCCTTCCTCCCTCTTCCTCTCGCCCAACCTCCCTCCCGCGACAGGCAGCCACTCCGTCAGCTCAGCTGGTCGGACCAGCTCTATCTCCTCGCAGCGTTCTCGAGTAGCTGCGCCCGCGTCTCCTTCCCGCTTGCCGTGGATCGGGGATTCGAGGCCATTTCTAGCCGCCTCTCGATGATTAAAACGCGCCCTTGCCGGATTACTTTGGGGTTGCTGCGCCTTTTCGCGCTTCGTCTCCTTCTCGGCTCTGTGTCGACGCTTTTTTTTTTCTTCTTCGCACCTTGTATCGTTGCGAGTTTGTCGTTCGTGGGCGCAGAGATAAAGCTTTACCTTCGTATATGATGGAAATCGAAGTAGGAAATAAATTGTATATGATTGACTTTATTTGTAAAACAACTGATTGAGTTTTCTCGATAAGTTAATGATATTTTAAGCAGAGTTCAAATTTAACAGACGTCATCGGTAATTATTTCAGAATCCTATTATTCGATCCCATTTAATTTATTGATAATAATATTGAATGAAAATTATTTTTACACTTATCTATATTACAGACAAAAAATACTAAATAAAAATATATTAATTACGCTTTTTAAGACTCGAGACAAGATCAAGAGTCTCGACAGTCCAGTCTTGATATATCGTTTTGAAATTTTGTTTACAGTCCCGTCTTAGTCTTGTCTTAAAATTCAAGACAACCCTAATTAAAACAACTGTAATCCATTCCAATACATACAAAATGTTGTATAAATTGAACAATGAACAGTTATTGACACAGACGCGTCCTGCATCGATGTTGAATATGATTAGTGTCTTCGAAAACTCTCTTCATGTATAGCAATATTTCGACAACTATGACTTTTTTAAAAAGCCTAAATATGCTTGAGAAGAGCAACGATGTCACAAAGCAAAAATGTATAATAATACCGCATTCGACATAGCTACCTAGGATTAGCGCATCCGGGAAGCGCTCTGCGTGGGCACCTCGCTCTTTCTCTCCCGGCAAGAGATCCTCCTCACCCGACAACTCGGAATTAATTCACGATGAGCCTATATATGCTGCACGCGCGCGGGCGAGAGAGAGAGAGAGAGCTGCCCCCGCACGGGTACAGCTTAATTGGGAAGCGCGGACGAGAAGGCTCCTGCCGCGCGTGCGCCAGTGTATATAAGGTCCCGAGGTCGCGCCCTGCGCGCAGGTAAAGGACCGCCGTATATATATAGGCTGTCCGCGCGCGCAACGCATACACGCCGTGCACCAAGAGCGTGGCGAGCACGGGAATTTTAATTGGCGGCAATTTGTCGGGCCCTCTCCTAACTACGGACGATCACGGAAGATAAAGACACCCAGATGCTCTTATAGTTCTTGGCTCGCACGGACGTTCGCTGTTATCTGGCCGCGTTTTTCGTGATCGGAGGTATATATAGGTGTCCTCGCGATGGAATGGCTCGCTTAAGCATTATTTACGACTCGATGCATGAAATGAATTGTTGATGGTTAGCGACGATCAAGGGTTAGGGTTGGTAAATAAGATTATGAATTGTAGGACGATGTACACATTCTTTATAATAAAGACGACGGGGATGCAGACTTTTATAGGATAATAAGCGCGTGTTAAAAATAATCCAGAGATATCTTTTTCGGATGACTAATACGGCAAAATACGTTATGAAAATTTATACGCAATTATATAACATGAATGTGTTTTATAAATATTTGCGACAAACAAATATCATCCACACTTACTATCTGTATACACGAGTGCAGATTCCGCGAGGAAAAAGACATATTTTACAATACATGTCAGTACGATTGAAGCGTATCACGGGTAATATTTTCCTTGACCGCGCGCTCTAATCGTCACAATTCAACGGAAGATAAATTACTTATCGTTCTCGCGCGCTCGAATAAAAAACCGACGCGCGAACAGAAAGTTGTCGCACGCCGAAGGTATTTCGCTCCATCTCTCTTAGCATATATATATGACGCGTGCAATAAAGTCGCGCGCGCGCGATAAAACAAAGTATCCTCTGAGCGCTCCGATCTTGCCACCGTCCACGTACGGATATATACACTTTCGCGACAAGACGATGAAATTTGTCCGCTTAGTCATATACACACACACCATATACCTTCCTCCCCCCGTCATATCCTTATCCCCGCGAAATAATTTCAATAACGATTAACGCAGAATGCTGGGACGAAGTAATTGCGCGCCACTCGCTTATACGCGCGACAAGCCGGCTCATTGTTCGTGCGGCTCGGCGCGACGTCGCGGCGGCGGTGATCTGTCACGTAATGCGCGCGAATTCCTATTATCCGCGCGGCGCGCACGCGCGATAACTGTGATATGCCGCGGGCCGAGTCTTTGACTTTCTGTGCGCGCGCGCGACAGCGAGTTCCTTGTGTGCCACGCGCGGTGCGATGGCCTCCGTGTTGTTTGTGTGTGTTGCGCGCACGCGATAAATCAGACGTGAGAAGATATATGTCGATTTGAGAGGATCACATATACGTATTCATTACGCTAATATCGTATCATCTGCGAGAGAGAGAGAGAGAGAGAGAGAGAGAGAGAGAGAGAGAGAGGGGGGAAGAGGGAGTATCCTGTAATCAGGCGTGCGAATTGCTCTTGCGTCCGCCTTGAGCGAAATCCTAGCGAGCCGGAGAGGTGTGTTATTAGCCGAGTAGCCCGGTAGCCGTGGCTATATGTATATAAGACGCCGCGAGAGCTGGAGGTATATATAGAGACCACCCTTCGAGACTGGTTCTGCCCCTTTTTTCAAGCGGAAAATTCTCTTATCGATTAAGGCGTGCATTGTGTTTGTTTACTTATCTTTCACCAAACCATCTATATGCGTACTTCTCTTTTCTTTTGGAATTTCGTTTTAAAGCAAATGCTATAGTTATGATAATTATACATATTGAAAATGAAGTATATTGTTTAATGTGTAAAATTGTGAACCTTTTAAAGAATGTTCTGCGTAACCAATTTTATAATGCGTCCATGTAACACCAGTATTTTTCGTCTTGGAATATAGTTATCGTCATAAAGTTTTCTGAAAGCAAATGATACTACATGCCAAAAAACTTTATTTCATAATTTTCATATTTTAATTTAGTTTAAATTAGCATATATTAACCTGGAGTCGCAGCAGTTTCAAAAGCAGAGAAAAAATGACAAATGTGTAAAAAACGATGATTGCAACATAAAATGCATTATACTTTTGAGTTAAATGTCTATTATCTAATCGGATGACTACATTCCTCAAAAATTACATGTATTTACGAATAATGTGTACAACAAACGATTTGAAAATGATAGCTTACGTAATTTCTCAAAATTACCCGCGTAAAAAAAGTTGAGATCACAAAAAGATCGCTTTAAGATGTGTCTCGATTATGGCCGTTTTTGTTACTTTTTAAGATAACAAATCTCAACGAATAATCAAGATGATTTTAATATTTTTTTAATCATCGCTACATTCAGCCTTTTAAAGCATTTTTAAGATGGTTTTCAGACATACGAAATTCATTATTTAATATCATTTTAAGATAAATTTGAGATTGAGATGCTTTGAAATGAATTTGAGACGAATTCGAGATGAGCTTTCGTACTGAATTTAAGATGATTTTTAGATTTTTTAAGATGATGATAAGATTAATTTGAGACAAACTTTTATGACAACTTTAAGATGTCTGAAAAATGAATTGATTCTAAAATTAAAAAAAATTTTTTTTAATCACTTCTTTAAATCCGATTAAGGGGTTTATACCAAAAGCAAGGTAAGCCTTGAAGTTTAGACTCTTGTTAAAGAGTGATTTAAAGGCTGAATCTCTCGAACTTATATACTCTCGGCGTTTCAATGTGTTTAGGGGTGACCCGATCGATGCACCGCGTAGCGTCTAACGACGGTAACAAGCGATCGGAAGTAACCGAATTCTTGGTTGTCGTTTGCCGCCGCCACGCGGCGCATCGATCGGGGTACCCCTAAACACATTGAAATGCCGAGAGTATGTAAGTCCGAGAGATTCAGCCTTTAAATCCTATGGGTTTTTACTCCTAGCGAGGATTTTCCCCATTCTTCACTCCACATAGTAGTCCAGCCATACAACCGTTTTTGCTCTATAACTTCTGATAGTGTGGAAATGCCCTCACAGGGTAACGCACAACTTCCTCTTTTTGATTTCCCTCTTTAAGGAGAGGTAACTGGAATCGCCCAGGCTCCTCCTACGTGGATTCATTTCTACGTAAGGGGCTCCTGGACGGTGATCCGGGCAGGCTGTACCTCACTAGTAGGGGGCGACGGAGGGGGCCCCCACCATCCCTTCTTTCTTTCTTTCTTTCCTTTAAATCACTCTTTAAAAAGAGTCTAAATTTTAAGGCTTGCCTTGCTTTTGGTATAAGCTCCTTAATTGGGTTTAAAGAATCAATTAAACAAATTTTTCAATAAATTAAAAAATTTTCGAATCAATTCATTTATCAGACATCTTAAAGGTGTCATAAAAGTTTGTCTCAAGTTAATCTTATCATCATCTTAAAAAATCTAAAAATCATCTTAAATTCAGTACGAAAGCTTGTCTCGAATTCGTCTCAAATTCATTTCAAAAGCATCTCAAATTTATCTTAAAATGATATTAAATAATGAATTTCGTATGTCTGAAAACCAACTTAAAAATGCTTTAAAAGGCCGAATGTAGCGATGATTAAAAAAATATTAAAATCATCTTGATTATTCGTTGAGATTTGTCATCTTAAAAAGTAACAAAAACGGCCATAATCGAGACATATCTTAAAGCGATGTTTTTGTGATCTCAACTTTTTTTACGCGGCTAATGGCGACAAAAGTAATTCAATCGGCAATGTATAATCTCGAATACCAATAAAAGCTAAAGCATCAAGCATCAATAATTCAATTATATAAGTACAAAGCCATCTACAGCCACATCCAGCAGCGCGATCAGCTGGAGCTCTTCTCAGGTCTCGTTACCCGCGAGTCACCGTGGCTATAAGTACTCGAGCAAAACGAGAGCGCGCGAGGAAATCGGCGCGAAGCTCGCTCGAGGTAAGCCGCGCGCGCGGCCGCGTCGGCGAAAGGAACAGCGCACGAAAGAAGGTGGTGCGAGCAGGTCGGGGCACCAGCCGACGATTGGCCCAAGCGGTACCAGCCGCAGCCAATCAGCCATCGGCAGACCTCCTCCAGACGCGCGAGGGACAGTGCCTATATACCGATCTCATTCATAGAGCCGAGCACAGTGCGCGCTCGCTTCTGCTGCGCGTGCAGATCCTTGTCTCTCTGTCTGCGTGCGCATGTACATACACGCGGAGGTATCACTGCACACAAAGAGAGGCCACGCGAGCCCTAATTGCAGTGGCGCGAATCGGCGATGGTCTTCATAAAGGGACGATCGCGTCTTTTTGCGTCCTGTGTGATATGCCGCGCGGCGCGCTAGCTCACGCATTGTTTGGAAATACGCGGCAGATCGGACCCGATAGCCCGTGTGCGAGTCCAGTATATGTGTACGCTCCTCCTCCTTCTCCTTCTTATCCCTTTCGTCTCTCTTTTCAATCGGCCTCGCTCCTTCCTCTCGTTATAGTCTCTTTTGCGCACTCGCGCTCCTTTTTCCTTTCCGATCCTCTCTCTCTCTCTCTCTCTCTCTCTCTCTCTCTCTCTCTCTCTCTCTCTCTCTCTCTCTCTCTCTCTCTCTTTCTCAAGCTGTTTCCGTGTCTCGCGCCATATACTCGTACGCGGAGAGGAACAAATTGGGGGAGAAGAGGGAATATACTTTGAGATGCACGCGAATCGCACATTCCAGCAGCGCGCGCTCCTTGCGCATATGCATTCCGCGGAAAGATTCTAGCGACGCGATCATCGCGCGAGAATAAGTTTTATGAGCCTCGTGCACTGCGATTTTTACGCTTAATTAAAATAAGTCTGCGTGTGCACTGCGACCATGACTGTGCGAGATCCACCAGAGATATTGCCCACAGGTCTCTCTCTCTCTCTTTCTCGTATTTGTAATTCAGCCAAGTGCGCGCGCAGCACACACATGCCTTTCACGGAAACAATCGCGGTCGATGTTATTATTGCTATTATTTCGATTCGGCGAAATCAATTTTTAAGAGCTTTTTAAGATAATACATGAAAAATATATTATATTCATATACTTGTAATTAAATCATTTTTTTATAATAATGCATTTCTTCAAGACGTGGTTTATGTATTTTTAAAATAAAAGTCAGAGGATAATGTCTTTTCTGGAAAAAAAATGTCATATCTTGATGATGATTTCTTATATGTTAATATGAAATTCCAAATCTTTTACTACTAAAATAATAGAATGGCGAAAGCGAGATGTCAAAATTTTGATGATATAATTATGTAATGAACGTTTTCATAAAGATAGCCTGGTATAGGCTTTTATCCAGTTTTCGTGCCAAACCCAATGTTCGTGGTACAAGCAAATTATTTATCAAAATACACAATAATTTGTTAACGTAAGAAACGGTTGTATACCAATTTCTATGGAAATCGATTGAAACTTGAGAAAGTTATTCAAAGGACCCCGCACACTTCTTATGGAAAATGGTTTTCAGTCGATTTTCTTGAAATTTTGTATAAAGGTTTCTCTATGATGCTAATCAAAAGTCCCCATGGGCGGAATATCCTTAGACCCATTATTACCGGTTCTGAGTGTTCCACCCATGAGAACTGTTGATGAGATTCTAGAGGAACCGTTAAACAAAATTTCAAGAAAATCGACTGAAAGCCATTCAGCATGTCCAGCATCATTTGTAAACAACGATTACTTTCAAGCAGACTTTCATAATTCCATCCATGACCAATATCATGCCATTTTATTCGAACTCAGCACTTTGGAGCAGCAATGGCACAATCGACATCAAACTCAAAATGTCAACACCGGTGAAACTCAATCCTTCCAGAGCAGCAAGTTACCTGAAATCAAACTACCCACGTTCAACGGTACCTACTCAGAGTGGCCAGCATTTAAGGAGTTATTTACAGGCATGATACTTAACCAGACTGGACTGATTGATGTTGCCAAACTACATTACTTGAGAAGCTCATTAAAAGGATCACCACTTACATGGATTGGAGGATTTACGCTCTCCGACGAATATGCCACATGGAATACTCTAGTGGACCAGTTCGAAAACAAGAGGTCTTTGGTCAACGATCATCTCGATCATCTTAAATGATCTGATAGCAGCTCAGCCCAAGTACCGGCATCGCTCAACACATTAATTTCGGAAATGTCCAAGATATGGGAGTTTCTCAACTTGCTGGTGCCCAAGGAGGATTTAGGAGACTGTATCTTGGCACACAAGATGTCAAAGCTGCTGGACAGATCGACAAAAGAAGCCTGAGGCACCACCAATGAGTTGCCTACGTTTGAGGAGTTCGAAGCTTTTCTGGTGTCTCGGGTGCGGGCACTAGAAATAGCCTCCAATACACCACCTACTCCTCAAAAACAGACGGTATCACTCTCAAAACCGGTAAAAATTCATCACTCATCGAGTCGTGGTCCAACTCAAAATAAACAGCAAGACTCAAAAAAAAATAACACACTCGTCTCGGATCTCTCAGCCCCCATGCACGTATTGTAGTGAGCCCCACTTCATCGTGGCGTGCCCAAGCTTCAAGCATCTCACTGAACAACAGAGAAGGAAGTTTGTGATGGAAAAGCCGCTTTGCTACAACTGCCTAGTTCTGCACGCTGCCAAGAATTGCAAGTCTCTATTTCGGTGTAAGACATGCAACGGCAACCATCATACTATTATTCATGTGGCACGAGACGCGGAAGGCAAACCACAAGGCAACTCAGCAAGCGGCTCAACTCAAAAATGGGACAATGGCGCAATCATCTTATCTCACGGTCAAACTCAACTGACGAACTCATCAACACGATCAACATTATTAACAATGCCAGTTAACAGATTAAATATACTTTCAAGATTTTTTTTATGAAAAACGCTGATATAATATTTACGTAGTATCATAAAATAATTTTCACAATATTCGAACAAAGTGACAATGCTCAAGAGATATCAATAATTTTCGCGGCACGAAAGTAAACGGAAGGTGAGAAAGCCACACACACGCGTCCATAGGAGAAGTAAACCAGCTTCTTTCGATTTCTCTCTCTCTCTCTCTTTCTTTCTTTCTCGAGGGCAATTCGCATGAATTAAGCTGTGAACGACGCGCGCGAACGAAAAAGGCGAAAAGATATAGTGTATCGGCGAAGCAGAAAGAGGGAGTAGCGCGAAAGAGCGGGAGTAGTGCTGCGGGCCTCTCATTCTTTCATTCTCCGGCGAAGAGAGAGAGAATGATAACGAGGCTACGAGTAAATTTGCTGCCATTAGCAGGGGCGAAAATAAAGGAGGCGCGAGATATTAAATTAGCAGCTGGCGTGCGCGCACGCGCTTCTTCCTGGGAGAGCGAGAGCGAGATAGAAAATCACGGCCTCCACGATCTTAAAACCGCGGTCTCTCTCTCACTCACTCTTCAGTGCTTTATGCACCGCAACCCCCTCGGTCTTAATTTACATATTACTCATGCGCGCCTTCGCGCCTTTTCCATTAATTCGACGCTTTATCCCTCTTGCCCCTGCCGGCTATTTGGCTTAATCTGCACGTCCACGGCTGTCGCGCGCATCTTCTCTTTGTATATTGGTTTTTGCGCGCGCACACTCGTATAAATTTATCTTCGATTGAGAAGGGGCCAGTACGCGCGAAGCTAGGAGGGAAGACGCGCACACGCGATGCCTCAAATGTTAATTACTGTAGACGAGAAGCGCGAGACTGGCATGAATCCGCGCGCGTGTGTCCGTCTTACTTGGAAATTTGTCATTTGTGTTCTCTCCGCTCGAACGCGCGAAAATCGCGCAACGCTATAAAGTTCACGGGCGGAGATAAGGTGAAACGAGGGGGAAAAGAAGGCGCGGGAGAGAAAAGAGGGCCGCGTTGAGGAACGATTTTGATAAAAGGCGCGCAGAAGAAACGTGCACGCGTGCACACGCTGCTTTTCTCCCCTCGTTCTCGCTCACGGGCGACTCCTTCGCTCTCTCCAGCCCGCGGCCGATAAGTGAGCCATTAAAGCGAGAGAGAGAGAGAGAGAGAGAGAGAGAGAGAGAGAGAGAGAGAGAGAGAGAGAGAGAGAGGTGTTAAGGGACGCGCGCGCGTGTAATGTATGCACTCGAATTACTGGAAATCGAGGGCGAGCGCTACTCTCGACTTTCCAGCGGCGATTAAAGCACGTTTAGACTTCTCTCATCGGCGAAAAGGGTGAGTGAGTGTGAGAGAGAAGCTGTTAAATGGGAATTTATGCACTCTGCGTTGGAGGAGCCAGCCTCTTTTATGGCCGCGTTATTTGTTCGAGGATGTTCGTCGATCGATCTTGTAAAAACTGTGTCTTACATGTGCCGATTTATTCAAATGGCCTCGCGATTTAATTCTTTTGCGAAAGATCTTTATGGCAGTTGCCTGGTACATTGTGAGCTTGGAATTTGATTTACAAAGTTTTCGAAAGACTCATCGATGTTCATTAAAAGTACATTTTTGGAGCACATTTTAAGCTATTTGATAAACTATGTTTTCAGTCTTTTGAATAAAATAAATATTGGCTTTAGCGTTGGCAAGACTTCTTATCAAAAGTTATACGACACAATTGTAACCATCAATCAATTTCGAGCTGCATCCAAATCAAGTTTAAAATTAAAAAAATCTAATTCGATTTTAGGGTCTTAAATCATAAATCTTGGAAATCTTCTTCTACACTAATGCACCGTGGCAACTGAAATTTCAACGCCAATTTGGCGGTGATCCCTCCACGGCACTTATTTATGTGCAGGCCAGAACTCATGCCGCTAATTCGCGGGCCGCGCGATAAATCTTGCATTAGCTCGGCTACTATCCGCCAGCGACTTCTCCTCCCCTACACATTTTTGATAGCTCGCACCGGAGCCCTTCTATTTTCGCTCTCGATATATACACTCTGCGATCTCGTTCTCTCAGCGCGAACGGTTGACTTTTTCAGCCGTTCCCGCAGTCTCGTGGCGCGAGATCTGCTCTCGAGGCTCGTTCGTGGGGCTTAATTAATTATTTAACGTCGACCGCAGCCCGACTCGCACACTTATCACCCACAATATCGGCGAGTGCGCGCTCGCATGTGTTTGCGCGCGCAGCGCTAACGGGGCCGCGCGCGCGCGCGACCGCATCGATATCCCCGATCACGCGAAAATCCAAACTAATTATTCGAAAGGGCCATCGCTCGCTGAATATTTAGATTTCCGATGAAAGATTTATCGCCGCGATTTCGACGTTTTAATTGGAATGGATTGCAGAGTGCGGTCCTCATTCCTTTCTCTTTCTCTCTCTCACTCGCTCTCTTTTTACCTCTTTTTCCTCGATTTCCGATACATTTTTTTCGATTAATTTGACCGTGGTTTCAGAAGAATTCTCCAACAGTCTTCTGTGATAAATTGTAATTATTTTTATTGCTTGGCTGGGATACGTTGATTAACCGTAAACAAAAGATAATAATTATTGCTATAATTATGTTTAATAGTTTTAACAATATTCCTTTTGGTAGTTTTGTAATTACGTATTTTAGTGATGCATGTATGATAAATTTATTAGTTTCGCTTATGTCACTTAATCATTTTCCACCCTGTATCAATTAAAAATAGTCTACTCTTTCTTCTTTCTTTCTATTTCATTGGCATTGGATACATAGACATCGATATCTCACCACACATGTTTATTGCCTAGGGGGACTTCTCTTGATTTGTAAAGGTTGACTGAGAAGTCTCGAGCGAAACCCGCAGTGATCAGACTATCTTCGATGCTCAAGCGCACAGCACAATCATTGCAAATACTAATAGTTGACTAGAGATCAGGCGCATACGTGAGCTCAAACATCAAAACCCGGCATGTAAGTTTATTCTCCGCCACCGAAAAACAGGTAGACATTTGTGAAAAAATGCCCCCGAAAATTTCGGACTGACGGGGAATCCGAAACCACGCCCCCAGTAATGTTTGTCTTGGAAGGTAAGCACGTTACCACCTGAGCCAAACACTGTTCAAGTAAGTAGTCTACTCGTTAAAGAAGCTATGTAGAATTTAAAGCACTCTACTCCGAATACAGAATTATCCTATACTTAGAATCTGCTATAATATAAGACACAAACTTACTGGAGAAAAGCATTATACCTCCTGCAACAGGCAAAACCAATACATCGAAAAGAAACTTCGGACTCGTACCCCCATAACACACTATTCATTAGTAGCAGTGCCAGCCGCAGTATTGCAGCAAAATGGATATGAGAGAGGGAGAGAGCGCCGTGCGAGAGCAAGTCAAAGGGATCGTAATCGCGCTCGCGCTTACGTCGCTGCGTCGAGGAAGGGTGGGGGTATATATAGGGAGAACCAGCAGCAGCAGCAGCAGCAGCAGCAACACTACAGCGCTATACGCGGGAGTAAAAAAGGCAGGACGGAATAATAATCGGGCGGCGGCGGCGGCGGCGCAAGCTGTGGCGTGTGATAACCCTTTCGCGTTATCGCGCCCCCGCGCGCTCGAGGGGGTTGCGGCGGGCGCGCTTGGGGGGTGGCAGCAGCGGCAGGCTGATCCCGGAGCCCGATAGCCGCCCGATGTCTGATAACTCACACTCTAGATTATAACACACGCGCGCTCGGCCTTTCCGAAGCAGCCTTTATGCCTGCCGCCACCCCCTTATGCACCCGCGTATATATACATACTCGGGCACTGCAGTCTCGTGCACCGCCGCCGCCGCCGCTGCTGCTGTGCCTTTTTCACGCTCGTTGCGAAATTTTTTAATCGCCTGAGCTTTCTGGGTGTACGTAGCGGTCGTCGATCTTAACCTCGATATTGGGGCCGAATTTTATACCATATTATATAATTTTCGAATGTAATAATACAGAAGAGTGGAAATGTACCTATATAGACCTGTTTAGATGTCAACGTCCTTTGAGAAATGGATTAGTGTGAAAAGGTAAAAAGGTAGATTGATACTGGGATAATATTTGAAGAACGCGCGGTGCATTAAAGCAAATGAAAAATAGTATCAGAGAGCTAGCTCTTAATTTGCAAAAAGATTATACGCGGAGTGATAGTTGCAACGTTGCAATTACCAGAGCGTACTACGTCGCGAATGGCCTATATGCTTTTATTAAAAGTTTCATTAATCTCGAGCGCTATCGCCGAGCATTATCAATTCAAATTCAAGTAAATGTATTACTTGTCTCTATTAATTTCAGCCCGCAATAAAGAAAAATCTACCCCCACCCAGCAGCAACATTATTCACCCATCATCAAGATACACGCGAGTCGCGCGTGAGCGAGAGAGAGAGAGAGAGGGAAGAGAAAAGCGATCAATTAACCGCGTAAGCAGCTTACGCGCGAAAAATTCTCATGGCCCCGCAGCCTCTCTGATTTCAAAGAGCCGCGAGGCCAAAATCTAAATAATTTCGAACGGCGAGGCATCGCTCTTATCGCACCTCGGGGGAGGCTCTCACCCTGAATGCATTTCGATTGCTTCTTTTTTCGCCTGGATCGCGCGCTGGATATAAAAGTAGGGGCGGCTCAGCGCGAAATATATATACATACATGACGAGCGCGGAGAGAGTTAAAAGAACGGAAAGAGAGAAGGGGTGGCAAAAGAGAGAGGGAGAGGGAGGGGGAGGAAGATAGAGAGCGAGGCGGTAGCAGCAGCAGCAGCGACGGCGTCGTCGCGGGAGGTTTATAATAAAGCCTGCAGGGGCCAAGATAGGTGGCTGGCAGTCGTTATCAGGCAGGTCCAGCAGCGGCGTTCGGCTCTCCTATATACCGCAAAACCCTCCGAGCGCGCACGCGCCGCCGGAAACCTGGGCTATTCCCCATTGAAATGTCTCTGCTGCACACGTCTCTCGCCTCTCCACACTCTCACTCCGATCCTGCCCTCCGCACCCGCGGGTACGTGTGTGTGTGTATAACGGGAGCCTCCCTCTTGCTCCAGAACGGATGGACGCGTCAGCGACGGGAGAGAGTCCACGACTTTGCATCGGAGGATTTATGCCGGTGAGAGCCCGAGATTATATGATGACTGTCCGCGTTATATGTATATATATACTGATGTATATTACGACGGGCTCTCGTCTCACCTCCTTCGTATTTATCTCGTTCGATTCTATAGGCGAGGAGCTTGATTTTACTTCGTTTTTTTTAGATTACTATTTGCTCGCGAATGATAATTTCTGACCTGCATTGTTCTTCGCGCTTTGTTTTAAATAGTATAATAGCAATGATACAGCTATGAAATATACCATCGAGAATTAGGTCACGTAAATAATATTAGGTTCGTTATTTACTCGCTCAAATAAACGGTTCAATTTCGAGATTTGAATAGGTGTATATTTTGAAATTGCAATATTAATAATTATCCTTTATTTAGTAGCCAGTATTATAAACACGCACACTTATTAGCAACCGCACATCAACTATTTATCCTAATTATTGCTTTATTTCTAAAATTTTATATGAATTTTCCGTCAAAAGTCATTCTTTGATTATATCAGAGACATGTTGCAGCAACATTTTCGTTCTTAAAGTCTATTATTAGAAGATTACCTCAGGATGAGTGGCTCTAACAGTATTAGTCAGCACTTTCTCTTCAGAAATAGCTCTCTGCTATATCGATAATTTATTACTTAATATTTGATAGACATTTGTAATCACAATTTTTGGTAAATTTTAACCAGAAATGGATTTTATAAAAAATAAGTAGTTTTTCTTTTTCTTTTTCTTTTTTTTTTTTGTTTATTTCGAGTGACTCGAAAGTCGGACGAACATGCCAGTCAAGTAAAAGATTTATCGAAAGATTAATCTGAAAAGAGAATACTCACGATATCGTCAAACTCATCATAAAACTCACCGTGACAACCGTTAACGTCCCGTCAAAAATATAACTTCGATCGAAAAAAATTTTGGTTGAAGATGTGAGGCCGTACGTAGAATAACTCGCATTCAATCAATGCAACTGCATTTATAATAATTATATCCAATAAATGTCAATTTTATTGATTCATTTATTTCTAATAGTCTGAATTATTTGAAAAATCGATGCAAATAAGACATTTATATGCAATAAATGTCAATTTTATTGATTCATTTATTTCTAACGATCTGAATTATTTGAAAAATCGATGCAAATCAGACACTGTAACATCATTACGTACGTGGCGCTTGCACGCCTACACGATAATAATAATTAGCCCTTCTTTCCTAAAATTTCAGTCGCTTCACAGGTTACCATACACACAGTAATAAACATACGCGGGATTTTTCAGCAGGAGGCGACTACTCGCTCGCGCCGCACGGCAAGTCCTCGCTATATACACACACGCTCGCGCGAGGGGCGGGTGCGCGGCAGATCAGATATAGCGAGCCCCTTCGCGGTCGGAGAGAAGAAGGAGAGCGAGCGCGTGTGTATGTGTGTGTATACTTGCGAGGTGCTGTGCGCGTCGGCCGCTACTCCGGGACCTCTTTATCGTGATCCCCGTCCTATGCAGCTCAGCTCCTCATTAGCTCGCTCTCTCATCAATCACTCGTCCACGAGCTCTCTCTCTCTCTCTCCCTCACCCTTTCTCCTTCGTTTTTTCGTCCCTTCCTCGCCCTTTCTCGTTCTCTCTTTCTCTTTTAGCACTCGCGCGCCGAGTCGTCCACGCGGGTTTATATGGCGCGCACACGCGCGTTATCGCAATGCGCCGCGAGCAGGTTGCGCTCTCGCTCTCTCGCGCATATACGCTGGTTATATATAGGAGTAAGACGCGCGCATGATCGGCTATTGAGAGCGCCGTGTCGAACGAGCCTTTTGAGCGGCAGCCTGTCCCAATATTTGGACCGAGTAATGAGATCCTTACGCGCGCGCGCGCGCGCTTCCTTCGGCTTATCGATTCACTCTCATCGCCGCGTGTGCATGATTGACGCCTTTGTATGTGCGTCACTTTATGCTGCTTTATGAAAATGTATGATTAAATTTTTAGATTCTGATAGTCATGCCAACTATTTGGGATGGTAAAGAATCCTTCTTGTATTTTTCTTTAATTTTCTTTTGGTAATAACCATATTATTTTATTATTCAGTGATGATAAACATGATAATCCAGACACATAAAAATCAACATTAAAAGTTACTTGTAAAAATTGCGTGTTTAAGACAGAAATTATAAAGCTCTTATGGAGGAATATTGTACGCAAGTTTTATTACCTCAAAATACATTTTTATTTTAATAACATATGCAATTATATCATAAAAGTCCTTTGTACCTATATTACCGCGAAAGATCATACGGCGGAGGTTATGACAACATGTAAAGGACGAACCATGTTTCACATTTCCTTATTTTCGTCGGTTATGTCCTCAGTGAGTTTATCCCGTTCCGTTGTTTTAATGGCGTGCACCAGTATGTACGTAAATGCGCTTGCATATAAAGCGAATCGCGTCATTTGAACTTTCAGTTCGTAAAATATACAAACGAAATATTTTTTTAAGTACGCTCATGTACATGATAATAAATGTTTATAAATTCATAAAAATAATCTTTTAATAATAATTAAATAAGAATATATGCGTATGTAATTATTTTAGTCATCTGTACAATTATATTTTATAATAAAAATCCGTACTCACGGTTTCAACTTTATCTTACTTTAGTCTTTTCTTTTTTGTTTCAGGTAAGTACGAGCAACGAAGAAAGATCAAGAACAACTAGCCATTACGTATCGTAAGATTTATATAGATATAGAAAAATCCCAATGATTCATAATCACAGATAAATTGAACGGCAATCCCTCGCGCTTTGAAATCCAACGATCGATCGTATCAGAGAAGACATTCTGTCTTGCCCTTTTACCGGTGCAATTTGTTATCTCCATTCCTCCATTTTAGAATTCCCCCGCTTTCCTCGAAATGCTGACTGCCGATTCAATCGCAGCGCGTGTGCGACTGCATATGCGAGTCGAGGAGATTTCAAGACCTCGTGCAGATGTTTGACGATAATTGCGCAAAGATTCTACGGGAACGTTTGTTGGAATATTTCGGAACTTTTGAATGGAGTGCGAATATTAGGGCTCGATTGTTTTTTTACTTTCAATTATGGATTATTATCTATATGAATTTGATGTCTATCGACAGAGGGTGGGGAGTTTTGTTTTTGCTCTGAAACGAATGAACTCGTGGTGAAAAGAGAGGAAAAAGGAGAGAACAGAACAATGAGAGAAAATCTGCCGAGCGGAATTGAGATTCATTGATACAGCGTAGATTGCAATAAGTAAAGATGGAGAAAGAACCTTGTGAGGTAGATAAAAGTTACCGATAGCGACGTGATTTTTTCATAAATTTGTTCTTGCGTCATAAAAAGAAATGTAAAATGATATCTCGATCGGATTACCATAATAGTGTACGCATACATATAAAAATAATTTCATTTTGTAAAACACAAGTCATGACTCGTGGTTTTGGTAACAGCAAACAAATGATATCGTAATAAGGTGGAAGAATAACTGAGGAAAAAAGCCAAAGTCACGTCGGAAAAGCAGCAGTAGCAGCAGCAGCTGTGGGAGGCGAGAAAATTGGAGGAAAGCCTTAACAGTTCATACGCACGATAGGACTTTCAGGCGCGCGAGGTTGGTTCGCTTAATCTTCGCGAAGCCCAGGCCTCGCTCTTTCGCCTTCACTCCCCCCTCATATAGCTCGATATTGTTTAACTTGGCTCGTTATCGCACTAGATGCACTCTATAGCCGACTCTCCAGGGTAGGCGAGATAGCGCGAAAGCAGCGCTCTGCGCAGCACCTTCGAACGGCTCTCTCTCTAGCTCTCGCCCCACTCCGCGCGCGGCTTTTCCTCTCTCCTTCTCCCTCAGCCCGGGCTCGAGAGAGAGAGAGAAGGGGTTGGAGAAGAAGGGAGCTGCGCGCTGCATCCAGCTGATAACACACCTCCCGGTCTGATAACGCGCCGGCCAGGCTATCCCTTCTCTCCCTCTCCCTCTCACACTATACCTCGCTCGCTCTAGCCTTGTTCGCGCGGGCTGCGCTTTTCCACGCTGACTCCTCTGCAGCCGAGTGTAAGAAAGCGGGTTGCGCGCGGGAGGGAGGAAAAAACACGGCGATAAGCGGGCAACCGAACGATGCAGCGGTGTCCGCATGAGGACGATTCGAACCTTCCTAATTATATCGCGGCGCCGCGGTTTTTCCGACGGAGCGCGCGCACACGGGGCCGCGATCCTTGTAATCGATACTTTATTGCCTTTTAGCGCTGGCCCCGCCGACTCGAGATTATCGCCCCTCTTGACGGGGGCTGCCGCCGACGTCTGACATCCCTAGGGTTAGTGTCATGATATAGAACGTAATTTTTGGGATATCTGCAGGTAGATACTCCCTGCAGAAACAGTCAAATTGTGAAGGTTTTATGTCTGTTTCGTTTCTTTAGTTTAGGACTATATTTTCATGTTTTAACTTTAAAAGTATACATTGTCAATTGATATTATACATTATAGATTGCCATTGATATTATAATATCATCAAACTCTTAAGGTGGCTCCGGCGTTCTTTTCGGACTTATTTATACAAATTGTTTACGATGCTTACTTCACATGTTATAATTTAAGAAACAATATAGTATGAAAGAAGGGTTATTGAAGTAACGAAAAAAAATTTTTTGAAAGAAATTTGAATATTGTTAAAGAAGATATCGTTGATTGAAAAAAAAAATCAACAAAACCGATAAATCTTTTTCATTTTTCATCCGATTTTAATTTGCAAGGTCTCATTTTGTTCCTTGTACAATTTCAGGTGGTGTTGCCGATATGAAAATTGAAAAATTTTTAAAACCTGCAAAGATACATCCACTTGTTTATAGGTTCGTGTATGCTTTTTATAGAGAGTTGAGTTAAAGAAATAGTTGTATCTTTGCAGGTTTTGAAAATTTTTCAATTTTCATATTGATAACACCACCTGAAATTGTACAAGGAACAAAATGAGACCTTGAAAATTAAAATCAGATGAAAAATTAAAAAAATTTATCGGTTTTGTTGATTTTTTTTTCAATCAGTGATATCTTCTTTAACAATATTCAATTTCTTTGAAAAATTTTTTTTTTGTTACTTCAATAACCCTTTTTTTAGCTACCTTAAAGGCGTTGAAACACACTTTACAGTATTTCTCTGTTTATCTACGTTACCAATTTTAATTATTCGCTGACATGTTATCTTGGCATATAGGAATGTATAATTATGGAATAAATATTATTTCAATGAAAATTAACTCTCTCTTGACTCACAATCCGTTATCAGTCTTTCTTTTTCTCCGTTCCCAACGGAATTCCTGCGACCGAATAGAGAGGTAAATATGCGCGCGTGCGAGTCTGGTCAGTCGAGGAGAAAAAAAAAGGCAAGGCGACGTGCGAGGGCGGAGGAGGAGAAGGAATAGAGCGGGTCGAAAGACGAAAGACGGGAAAAAAGGAGAGGCGCGCGCGCGTCTGGACTGGCGATAAGCTCACGATATCTGGCTCCGACATAATGCGCCCGTTGTGTGTGCAGTCAATGTCTGCTTGATTTCAAGCTACCCGCCGCCACCGTCGGCTGTAAAGAAATTCGTCGTCGCGACCTGCGTCGCCTTCTTTTCTCATATACACTCATGGCGTTTCTCTCCGAGTTGCCTTTATACGCTGGCGCCTTCGTGGTATTCGAAAAAGTACTAAATTACTATAGAAAATAATTTGGAGATAAGCGCTTCTACACAGATTCCCGATTAGGAATGAAAAAAAAACATGTCGACAAGGAAAAGGTACAGAGATACCGCAGTGCACCGATATATTATATATAAATGGAATTCTCTTTTCAGTTAAACTAGTAGAAAAGATAGTCGATTTAGCATGAAATCTATATTTGAAATGTACGCGTTTCCATTATGGGTTTTCGAGAACCACAAATTATCAAAAGTAACCTGCCATCCGGAGATTTTCCGAAATCGCGAAGTTGAAAGTATCATAATAAAGCAGTTTCTTTTTTCCCACCGCTCGCGCGTCCAAATATATTACAGCTGAGCAAGCTATAAGAAAGCGCGAATCGGAATTATATCGTCGACCTGAGAGCGAGAGAGAATGAGTGCTGGGAGTAGGTATCTTCGCGCACGCCTCTCTCTCACGCGACCGCGATAGCGTCTTATCGGGACGCGGCAGTTATTCTTCTTCCTCCCTCCTCCTCTCCTCCTCCATTGATTGGGTTTGTTTAAAATTTTAAGCTTATCGGCTGCAGGCGGTGGCGGCGGTCCAGGTAGTGCACTGCGTGGGTATATGTGTGCACCACAGCGTTGTCGCAAAGTACGTGTAAGTGAGCACGCGGTCGTCCGCGGCGATAGTCGCAGCTTCCAGGAATCGGTATTTATTGTGACGCGATGAGATAGCGATGCGTATACGTGTGCGCGCGGCTTTTGCGAATTATGGTTTTCAATATGACGCTTTCCTATCTGGTGCCGACCACCGCCGTCTCTCCCACCCTCACACGTCGGTCCAATCTTCTTTCCTCCTACCTCTTTTACTCGGGGCCCCTCTTTTGCCGCGCGCTTCTATCTTGCTTTGTTCTTCTTTCTTCTTTCCTTTTTTTTATCGTACCTCTTTGCCGTGCATGAACGCGCTACCTTCTTATTATACCTGTTTTCGTGAATTATTCTTTAATTTTCTCGAAATCGCTCGCTTATCGCTTATGCATATATTTAATGGAAGCGCGGCGATAAAGATGACTCACTCTATTGAAAGCCACTATATGCTTCGATTAGCAGAAAGATATTCGTTGAAGGTGTGCGCACGTTAATTTCACTCAATTTTAAATCAAACAGAACTTTTCTCTCTAATTACGAATCTCAGTGGAGTCTCGCTGAAAATCAGTTATGTGTGTATTATCGAAAAACTATATTTCACTGGAATTTCAGTTAATTTGGAATTTTTGTAAAAAGAGATCACAGCAAAATTCACTGATTCATTTTAAAAGTATTGATTATAATGTAATCAAACCTAATGCATACATCGAAAACCTTGAATCGTAAAAATAATAAACTGACAATAGTAAGTTTTATATGCTTGAATTGATATCGACCTCGGCAGGAGCGAGTTATAATCGAAATGGATTTTCAGTAATGGAAGATTTCATAATAGAGAAAGCGATTAAGTGAAAAAAGCGCGAGTATTGAATAAAAATTGGCTAAATTGAAAGATTGAGTGTTTAAATAACGAAGCGAAAATAGACTTTTCCCCTACTTCATTGTACTTTTCAACTGGTTTTCGTCAAGGATCGATAACGAGCTTTCTATCTCTAGCGGCCAGGAAAGTGGGTGTTCCGAAAGTTTGGTCGATAATTCGTTTTAGCTAATTCTTCTCTCTCTCCCTCTCCCCCGACTTCTCCTTTTTCGGCTGTTTCTATCTCTCTATACCGACCTAATATATAACCACACGTGATTTTGACTTTTGTTTCGGAGGCTTTAATCTATTGGCCAAAGCGATACCCGAAAGTACTGCAGGTATTATATTTATTTCGGAATTCTCGTATAGAAAACAGATCGTTTATAGAAAGAAAGAAAGAAAATTTGGCGTGAAAGGAAGTATGAATGAAAAATTACATGGGAAAATAAATTTTTATCAAAAGTTTGCCCTTTAAAATATAAAACTCAGCAAAGGTAAAAGAAAAATGTTTGTTTAATGTTGTGGGCGTTTGATAAGGCGGGCGCGCAGCCGCCGCCTCGGAGTTTCGCGATAAAATTGAAAAATGAGTAAAGGGCAAAGATAGTCGGGGCGATCTCGGTTGGCTGGCGCAGGGGCCAGAGGGAAAGAGAGAAGCGCGCCGCAGCGTAGATATAACTCAGATTACGATCCCCGTTGGTCTAAAGTTCAAGTTCTTGCCTTAGATAAGCCGGGGACACACGCGAATCTTCAGTCGCGATAAAGCTGGGAAACGTGACAGGACCTGGTGTGTGTATATACGCGTCCTCTCTCGCGTCGCTGTCTCGTTCGGGAATATAGCGGGTAATCGTTCTCGACGATTGCCTACAAACGATAACATTAATGTTACACTTTGACGAAAATACATTTATCGGCCCTGGCCCGGCCGGATTAATCGCAAGCTCGGCTTTTTACGCGTCATCGCGTATTTTGAATTTGTTAAAGAGACAAGGAAGCTTTGTTTACCTCGTCAATCACGAAGGGAACTGTGTTTTTACAATCGCCGGGTCAATAAATTTATCGGTATAACGTCTATCATTGTCTCATCACTGCAGGATAAAGATACTTCAGTTATTGATCGATTTGATAAATTAGAACCGCGTTATCTCTCTCTGATTTTATCTTGTGGTTCAATGCCTCACTCGGCTTCGATTACGGTCGAATTCGATCGCATTTCGATAATCGATATCGTACTATCTTTATTTATATTTATCAATAATAAGTCGTCAAGGAAATACGATAACGATCAATAACAAATTCATGTAATAATAGGATTGAACGAACATTTATAATCTCTACGCGGTAATCAACTTATTTTTCGCCTGAAAATCGATAATGTTGTTTTCTTTGTTATCAGATCAGTTTTAGATATAAATGTCAAATACTAAATACGATTAACAGAAGAGGATGTTAAAGATTAGCGATTAGTAAAGATGGGGTATCTTTGCTTTAAATGTCAGTGTTATCATAGAAACGCACAATGCTTTCAGTACAGTTAAACTCGTAAAATTTGTTATAGGAATACTGTAAAACGAATATGCAACAAAGAACAAACAATATGCAACAAGAAAGAAATTCATTCAAACTAGACGTAGATACAGTCGACAAATATCATTCAATTGATAAGTAAATCATAAAAATTTAAATGATATTTGGAGGATTAAGGTAATCTTATAATCACTATATATAGCTATCACTTTTTACCAATTTCATGAATTTTGGAATATCTCGATCAAATAACCTAATAAAAAGTACTAAAATGAAATAAAAAATGAGTTTAATGGTTAAGAACTAAAATTTATCAGCACGACCTCAGAAAATGATAGAGGGCACAGGATCGGTGCACTATAAAGGGAGATATATAGCATCGGCTGATCAAAATGAGAGCCGGCGTGTAACTAATAAACACATTAACCTTACAGCGTTGAAAATCCATCTTTACAGCGGCGCAAGAGCGGGCGCGTGCAAAAACTCGGTAAACACAGCTCCCGCGCTGGTGGCAATATTGTCGGGCGAAAAAGCATCAGAGCGGTGGCGCGTAGGCGATATATTATTTACGAGGGTCCAGCAGCAGCAGCAGCAGCCACAATCTCGCCGCGGCCGCGTGTGTACGCAAGCGTCGCGCGGCCGCGTTTATGCGCCTCCGCGCGAGAGCTTTTCGCGGGCCGCTCGCGATGGAAAAGCGAAAAGCAGCAGCGGTGTGTACCGAGCGGCGGCGTTGAGCTCTTGCCGAGTTACGGCCGGTCCGTGACTTCGGAGCCGATGGCCGCCAAGTCGACGCTGACGACGTCGTACTCGCGCTTTTCATCTCGGCTTTTCTCCCCTTCTCTCTCTCGCTCGCGCTTCTGCATTTAGGGGAAAAAGAGGGAGAGAGAGAGAGAGAGCGACGGGGTTACATAAATCCCGCGGGGCGTTATTCAATTTACAGGGCTTTACTGCGGGCCGCGAGCGAGCGAGCGCCATACCGTCGTAAAAATTATATATCTCGCGCGCAGCCCTGCATTATGCATTTATTTAATGTAGCGAGCGCCGCAGCCGCGTGGAGTAGTGACGCGCCGGCAGTGGCGCAGGGCTGTGCGTGTATAGCGCTTGCGCGCGGATGCGAAATCATTTTTATGCGCGCGCGCGCGCTGATCTGTTTTTTCTTTCGAGAATTATGCGCGACACTCCCTTTTTGCACGCGCGAGCGTGACTGAAAAAAAGCAGAGGACATTACGCCGATAATCAGGCTTTGCGCGCGTATACCCGCAAAATTTATCGACGCGCGGGCTTTCTCTCTCGTCCTGGAAAAAGAACATTGACGTCAGAACTTTGTTAAAATATGTTTTGTTCATATCGATCGATCTTTGTTACTAAGCGCTTTGAGAGAGTTCCCTATGTGTATAAGGAACATGTGTTTTTCGGTTTATAGAGAAATTGCGATTGGTAAGTTTCAAACTCAACAAATCAATCTACTTTTATACGTATTTATAGCACCCTGCTAGAAATCGTCCATTTTACTCCCATTTGTGAAACGATTTTTCGAACATTTTGAAGATGTTCAAAAAATTGTTTCACAAATGGGAGAAAATAGACGGTTTTCAGCAGGGCGTGATTGCAATAATATCGCATGGACTCAATAAAATAATCTATAATTGCGAATGACGTATAACGCACTTTACTTGCCTCAAATGGTTTCACGCGTCGCAAACGCTATGTATGTATATGTATATGCAGTATGCTGTCGAGCAATTATCGCCTCATGGAATCCTCGCGCGCGCATATATTAAGTCCCCACGAGACGTGTATGTGTATTATGCACACATATACACACGTCGCTTCAGCACTTCTCTTTTCTACCTGTCGCTTATCGTGATTTATCCTGACTTCTCGCACTTCTTGGCTCTATCTTACGCCAGTGTGTCCATCTCCATTTTTCCTTATTAACTTGCCTTATATTTATAATGGTTGTATACTCTGGGACTTGAGTTATCCTTGAACGATACTCAACGAGATTTGCACTAAAAATATAAGTATTACGAAAATTTCATCATTTTTAAGTCAACCGGTGAAAATTCAATATTAATTTAATCTTTTATATATACAAATGTTGTTTACTTTAGTTTATATACCAGCATTCCGATATGAAATTTTTCGCCCCGTGATGTCAGTTATCAATGTTAGCTATACAAACCTATCAATCACCGACAGCATTGCTATTAAATCCAAGCAAAGCACGAAACACGGCTACGATTAAAGGCTCAAACCAGATTCCAAATCGGCTCTACATCCCCGCGAGAGCAAGTCGAAAAGCGAGAGGACACCGACTTATCTCGTGTCTGGGAGCGGACGCACTTCATTTATCATACAGCCAGCTCAATTTCGAATTTTCTCTCCCAATCTCATCCCCTCTCGCGGCGCTCTTTTTGTCCATCGGCTCGCGGTGGCGACGATCTCGCGCGATCGGGTGCGATGCTCTCTCTCTCCCGCGCGCGCGTGCGCGACATCGATGACGAGTACGCGCGGAGCCGCAACGCGTGAGACAGCTCTGCCGAGGTGAAAAAACGACGCACACGAGAGATTCCGTATCTCCACGGGCAGGACACCTCTCGCGTCTCCCGGACGCTTTCAAGATCGTTATCTCGAGCAAGAAAGAGAGACAGAGAGGCTCGTCGTCGTCGTCGACCGGCGAATGAATAATTATCGATTAGCACCTCCTCGCGTCGCTTTTTACATACGATGACTGCGTATACGCGCGCGCGTCTGTGCTGTGCTGCTTCGAGAAACAGGTTTTCGATTGATTTTTGGATCTCCAGCGTGCGGTCGCGGCGGGGGAGGGAGAGAGGGAGTGCGAGGCACTCAGGGGGCCGATAAAAAAAATTTGTCACGTCCATTACGGGCGGAGTGACTAACACGCTGCGCGACGATTTTTTATTAAATACGCTGGAAAAATATCGTTGTAAAGCAAGCCCGCGCGCGTGTTTTTAAGCGGAAATTTGTTGAGGACTCGCTGCGGTAATTTTTCACCGCTGCGGTTGTTTACGGCTGCGTGTTAGAGAGATTTAACACCGCGCGGGCATTTTTTAACGCAAATTTCGTTTTGTTTATTGCTACAGTATTTTTAATTTGATAACATTTCTTTTTCGAAAAAAATTTACCAGTATATACGAAATGAATGATAAATCTGAATTCAAGTAATTATTGTAATATTTAAAAAATCTGTTAAATGATTTAAATCGGAAAAGAGTCTCTCTTCATCACTCAAACTATTTATTCGATTTTAATATCCACATTTGTATGTTAACCCAGCGAAATAAAGCCTGAACACTAATAAACAAGCATATTGAACATCGGGAGATCTCTTAAAATATTCGCAGAACCGAAGACCGATTCGCGGACTAGAAATAAAGCATCGCTCGCGCGAAAAGCTCTGTAATATACGCGAACTCCGAGAGGAGTAGGTTCTCGCATCCAAGATGTATCTACCTTCGCGCAAATACACAAACACACACACACACAGCCACAGAGAGAAGAAGAGGAAGCGTCCGACCGTTACATTCGAACGGATTCAGATCGAGAGAGGAACGAAACGAATGGACGAAAGTCCGAAAGGCGCATATAACGAGAGCGGGCCGCGCGTAGTGTGGGCCGCTAAGCCGGACTCTCTCTCTCCCTCTCTCGACGGGGATCAGATAAGGTCTCGCGCGCGAGCGGCCAGCACCCAGGCGAGATCTCGCAGATAGAAGAATTTAATAACCTGTGCCTCGACCGGGGGTGGGCGCTCGCGCGCGCGTGCGCGAGAGAGGGGGCCCGCGTGAGGGAGAAAGTCGAGCGGCGGGGGAAAGGGGTGTGCAATAATATCGGGAGATATCGATCTTTAATTAGGCACGCAGCGCGCGGGAATGCCGAGATTAGAATCGCGCGCTATAGGCTTTAGAGCGCGCTCGCTCGCGAGAGTCTTCGACTTTGTTTATTGGCCAGAGATCTCTACTCGGGGGGCAGCAGCGAGCTTCCTCCCGCGGTTACTTTCCATCCTCTTTGCTCGCCCTCTCGTCGTCGCTGCGTCTTCTCCTTCTTTTTTATCCCCAGGTAGTTTGTATTGTGTGCACAGGCTTAAGTGTTTAATGGAGAAATTGGCCGCCCGTATATTTATCGCTCGCCCAGCTCTCGTTGCTGCTGGATTTCAGAATTACTTGCGCTTTTCTTGAAGTACTCCAATTAACATAGATTTTTAATTAAGGATATATATTATTTGGCGGATAAACAAACCCTTTTTTATCTATGCCTGTTTTTACGTAAAAATATTACCTGGAAACGGAAACGCGTTAAAAGTTATCTAGTAATACAATCTAGGAAGATAGGGATCGGTTTTTAAGGCATTATCTATATGCAAATGAGTGCGATTTATTTTGCAGATTACAACACGAGAACAATCTGTTTTAATCGCGTAACTTAGCCTTCATATTTATTTCTCGGAAATTCTCTTTTAAATGACCACGATGAAATTCAAAAGATTTTAAATATTTAAAATTCATATAGATAATTTTGTATTGTATGAAATAATTTAGTATACCCTTCCAGAAATTCACATTGTTTTCAGAGTAGTAAATATAGCTAGTTTAATAAAAAATTACGAAAAGGATACAAGTTTTCTGTCATATGTGAGACACTCTTACCAGTTTATTTTTTACACCAATAATTGTGAAAAATAAAGTCGATTCTAGAAAACTTATTTATTCGATATTTTAAAGTCAGTCAATGTATCTATCCGATTAGATCATTAAGAATTTAGTAATGAACAATTCATTATAGCCATGAGTTAGAGCGACAAAAATTATATAGTAAAATCACACTTTGTAGTAGCAGCAAGCAATTAAAGAATCAAGGCATTTATATTTATACAGAAACAAGTCTTTCACAATGGTGTTGATTTCCACTAGCAATAATCATTTGATTTACAAAACTTTTAGTACATCTATAATTAATTATCTTACAAATATTACAAAATATTGACGAATAATAAAATTTTCAATAAACAAATCGACTTTTCAGCCTATCAAATATTCATATGTTACATGTTTGTTTATTCAGCGATCACAGTCTCACGTTCTGGTTTTTGTCATTGTCGAAACGCAGCACCGGTATACCGAGCTCTCGTTAATTTAAGCCAGCTCACGCTAAAGGGCCCTTGACGTACGGCTGCGTCGCGAGCGAGAAAGAGAGACGAATGAAAAATGAGTTATGCGTCGATACGGGAAACGATAAGGACTCGTTACTCTGGAATTAATTTGATCAAAGTCGACAAATATTTCCCTCCTCCTTATTATCGAGCTCGTTCGATCTCTCTCACTCCCTCTCTCTCTCTCTCTCTTCTCGTTTTCTTTCTTTTCTCATTTCTCGCTCGGCCTCTCATATTCTCCTTCTCTCTCTCTCTCTCTCTCTCTCTCTCTCTCTCTCTCTCTCTCTCTCTCTCTCTCTCTCTCTCTCTCTCTCTCTCTCTCTCTCTCTCTCTTCCATTTACTCTCGGACGAAAATTCCGATAACGAGGCGACCTCCCACCTGCGCGCTGTCCTCACCTTCGCCTCTCTCTCCCTCCCCCTCTCTCTCTTGCTCTCTCTCCCGCTTCACGTCCGCCTCTGTATATGCTCCTTCCTTCTTTCGCACCGGTCTAGTAGATCACTGTGAGGCACGAGCCGTCTAGCCACTCGAGTCTGGATGAGATCCGATCGCCGATAGCTACTCGTGCCAGCTCTTATGTCTTACGCACTTCCTGTTTCTATAAATAAAGCTCTGTATGTGTCTCTCCTATGCGTGTGTAACTCGCGATCGACTTATGGCCTACTAAAACTGATGATGGAACGCTGCTTTTTACGGATAAATGGTGATACAGTTCACATCACGATGTGCACGTTTCTCTCTTCTTCTTGATGGCGTTAGCATAAACATTAACAAATTAAGTTTAATATAATAAGTTCTTATTTGATTTTCAATAAAATATATTTCTTCATGAAACGTCAACTTTTATTCAGAACGTTGTAATTATCTGTGAACACATTGTTCTGAATTTAAGAATATCAATCAGCTATAGGTTCTAAATGCTTGTTAAGTTATTCAAATTCGTAAGTAGGAGGTGCGATAGTCAGTTTTAATAACATCAATGATACTTTGAAATTTTGACACGCCTATTAATAAAATACCTGACAGAAATAAGAGAGTACATGTATTATCAATCAAACGGATAATAGAGCTAGTTCAAAATACAATGTCAATATAATGCTTATGATGATCCCTCCGTCGAATGATTTTCATTTATTTTAATTTATTTTAACTGTTATATTGTTTAGCTGTATTGAATTCATAGTCTTCAATTACTGTTAATGATGATTTTACCGCGTTATAAATATAAACATGGGTATTTTAACCTCTTGATTATGAATTCTAATTTTAGAATATCCACTTACCTTAAACCATATCTATTATACATCTCTGCATGAGAGATATTCGAACAAACGCAAATACAAACGAGCAGAAATTGTATCGCACTCGAGGCAGTGAAAGCTAGGCTTTAAAATATAAATCTCGCGTTATTTAATGCTCTCTATCCACATTTAGACAAATCCGTCGCCTCTACGCGTTATCGTAATCAAGGCACTTTTTATCCGCCCGGGCCCACGCTACGCGCTGGATTGTTACACGCGGAATGTCGCCGCCGAGACATGAGAGCCAAAAAAGAAGATCCGGCAAAAAGAGCCGAGCGAGGCTCGAAAATGGCGACTTAAAGAGATTGTCGAACGAATAATCAATTAGATGGAAGATCGCGTGTCTTCTTTCTCTGCTCGCAGCCCAAGTGCAGAGAGAATCAGAGGCGCAGAAGCTGCTGACCGCGAAGAGCGAGTCTCTCTCGCTCGCTCGGAATTAAAGAGGAGGCGCGAGGGGCCCTTTTATCGGGTCCCAAGTGTCTCCTCGGTGTCAAGGGGCCTTATCTCTTAATGACTACCCCATCTTAAGGCTTAATCGTCGACACGTATAAACCATCCTGCTTCTGCATATTCAATGTCGCTCGCGCGCCAGCGCGCGATTTACACACGTTCGCGGCCCCCGTGTGTATATATATATAGGGGGCAAGCAGTTGGCTTTTCACAGATGCATGCATGCATGCGAGGACCTTTCTCGTGATTCAGAGAAATTCGCTGCTCTCATGCGTCGTATTATCTGTAACCCGCGGGAGACAGTCGCCGAATCTTTCAAGATTTGGACGGTAACCTGATTTCAGGTTAATGGATGTTTGGTTTGTTGAAACGCGCGTGGTTTTGTGCATACCTTTATCATAACAGAGACAAGTGTATTTATTAAGGAAAAATTAAAGCGCCCAAGTGAAAATAAGATATCAAGATTTATCGGAACTTGAAATAAACAGATAGGGATAGAGGGATTAATGAATACTGTATTAAAATGGATACACTTAAAAACTTGGCTTCGAAGGTATCTTCGATTTTTCCAGACCATTAAACACACACTGTAATAAAAATATACTCTGATAAACATGAAGAATGTAAGAACTTATCACGAAATATAAAATCTCCGATATTTAAATACGCGTCTACGTTGCATAAAAGCATAATAAAATGATATATAAAGTAAGTTTATCGATTTCCCAGAAACACGACTACCTAATTCAGCATAATTAGTCATCCTGCAATTTTTATGCCAAGGAACTTTCTTTTAGAAAAATAAAATTACATGATATTGAATTCGGCCGATAAACTACTGTAACAAATCTTATAAAAGAAAGACTTTTTAAAAGTTTAGTGATAAGGTGTTGTACAAATTATCGCTTTTTATAATAAAAATATCGTTTCTGGAAAAAAAAGATAACGAAAAAAAAAAACATTCGAATGTAATGGATGTTTTGGAATTTGATAAACATTTTTTTCTCAAAATAAAATGTACGCGTGTAAAGTACAATATTTCAGATGTTATCTTACAGAAAAAGCTTTTTACAAGATTCCATATTTGATCACGCATAAAGAAGAGACGTACAATACTGTATAGGCGTGTTACTTTATTACTTCTCGTTTTTGGATTCTGTGATATTAATGAATAAAATGACTTTTTCGCCTTGTAAACATAATTATTAACTGTTTATAATCGTGTACGGTAATTAATTTACAACGCTCGCTTCAAAACAACGTAAAACGTTGAAAAATGTCGATTCCTACTTCTCTCCCCTACACGTACTGCAAGAAGAATCAATGCCACGTTCCGCAGCAACAGGCAGGGCGCCGAAAACTGAGAAAGCTGCCCTTCCAGCCGTTATTACACTTGCAGGAATAATCCCGTGAAAGCGCGATACAGCGCTCATCGCGCTCGCACGAAAAGCATAAGGAGGGCACGGGTGACAGATGGCGGCGCTGATAGCACCCTCTCTCTCTCTCTCTCTCTCTCTCTCTCTCTCTCTCTCTCTCTCTCTTTCTCGTCCTTCGGTGGCAACGTCGTCGTCGTCGTCGTCGTATATACGTGTGCCACGGCACATACTTACGCGGCGAACGAACCTCGGATCCTGTTCCCACCTCGAGATAAGAGCCGAGGCCTCTGCGCGCCGGCCGCTTCGATGCGCTCGAGAGAGAGAGAGGGACCAATCACACATAAGCGCGCCTGCGGACACGCGGGAGATTGAAGCCGCGAGATCCGCGCGCGCGGCGCACAAGACGCTCGGCAAAAATTTCCGGCTGGCTCTGTGTGTGTGTGTGTGTGTGTGTGTGTGCAGCATGGGATGATCGCCGTTTCTTTTTTCGGCTCGTGTAAATATTGCGAGATGATGGATGGAGATTAGGGCCTTTTTAGCGGGCGGAGATATTACCCTTTGTGCGCTTTTGTACGCTCTTGTTTGCTCAAGATGACTCGATAATTTCTTATTTTTTTCGCTAATCGCGGATGAGTTTCGCATATACCGGATCGAGTTTAATTTACAGTCATGCGATTAATTTTATATTAATTAATGCAATATAATGTTTAAATAATAATGACGAAATGTATATTAGTTTAAGGATTATTATTAAAAGAAATGCTGTAACGATGAAACAAAAAACTTTTTTTACAGTGCAAGATTATGACATTTATGATATATTTTGCAACTAGAAAAAAATTAGGCCTAAGTCTCACATACCAAATTGAATTTACAAAATAAAACATATACGAAATAAATCTATTTTTTGTATCATTAAAAAACTTATTAAATAAAATGCCAATTAAAGCACAATACTATCGAATTCCAATAAATCACGAAATCGAATAATTCGTACATAGAAATGAATATAGTACGTGGTAGACACATTCGGCCAGACGAGTCTTCGGCTTTCGAGTATTTTTCGGGACGTACGCGCCGGATGACGTAGGAGTCTGCGTATAATCGGCCATGGAATTTGAGTGGCTTCTTCAAAATGCTCGTGGAGCACACGCGCGCGCACGGGAGAAGAAAGGGCGCCAGACACTTTCCAGACTAACGACCGATAATCGTGCGTCGAACTTTTCAGAATCGCCTCGTGCTTGTATTATCAGTCAGCGAAAATTCCCGAATTTTCGACCCTCGGATTAACAAGCCAGCGAATGTTGATGGAATTTCATTATACATTGTACGTTTCTTTTATAGAAAGATTATCTTGATTATTCGTCTAAACTTTTAGATCTTAGATAAAAATCGTTATGCACGCTGCGAACAATAAATTTTATGATAATATATATCTTTACGTAATTTATTTAATGTAGTAGCATTTTTAAATACCATTTTTCTCAAATTAAATGAAATTATGTTTATTCGCTCTCTTTGCATTCCCGCTTCATACATAGACATTCACATTCCGGCACACATATCACACGCAACGGCTTCATTTTAATTCCGTTTTATCCCACTTTACCCGGACCGCCATATTTCAGCTCTCGCATATACTTCATTCAGACCCATACCTTGGCCTATCTAGATTATTTTATCCTATCTGGATAAGAATTCATCATATCGCATAATGTTATATATTTTCGAAAACCTTATCTGATTTATACACTTTTATCTGTTGCAAAACTCAGATTTGTTCGCGCGATATGCAGAATGGCAAACAATATATCTCGTCGAAACGTATTATAGTTCTGGCAAGTGAACTTATTAATGATGTTTGTATTATAATAAATGCCTAAAAATTACATCTACGAAAGGACCTCCAAACGTAAACAATATTTTTTGTTATAATTATTTAAATCAATATATACCTCGATTATATACCAGTAAATAATTTAAATAATACTGTCCTCGCCATTCATCTTCCCTGATGTATGTTCATCCTATACATACAGGCTTCCGATCGGATCGGTCAATTCGCGAGGCCGGGTGCGCGCACGTGCACGCGCATGTGCACACAGAGCGCATAACGAACGTACATGCAGCAGCGCCATACATATATGCATGCATATATAAGGTATAGGCTGTGGGGTGGGGTATACGATTGCAATATTGAAAAAGCGATTCTCGGTATTTATTTTCGTGAGTCGGCCGACCCGATGTGCTCATAATGATGAGATCGACGTCCCCGATCGTCGCGAGACCGCACAGGCTATAATTGAAGTAAAACGAGCAACTCGACGCGCGTGTGACGTCCCCACATGCATATACGCTCGCGTGGTCAAGCTCCCCCTGTGCAGTGTGTATGTGGGTATACCTTACATCTGTTGGGGGGCCCTATAAGGTCGCCCGTTAGTGTCACGGCCTTCCCCTTCGTTGTTTCGCGCTCTCTTCCCCCGCTCGTCTTATATCCTCGTCCCTTGTACACTCGCTCTTTCTCGCTCTCTTACTCGCGGCAGAGAGCTAAATTGAGAGATCACAGCGCTGCACCTCGCGAGGGCGCAACGGGCGTGACTGATACAGGCCAACCAAAATCATTATTCTTTGGATAATGATTTTTTATGTATTTTATGCAGACTTAAATAATAACAATGCATATAACAAATAAAAATAAAAGTCTTTATTGTCATTTTTTTATATTTAATATATGAAATGTATTACGTTTTTATAGATGTTATCTATATGAAAGTAAAAATGTTAGAAATTAGTAATAACCTGTGTAAAAAAATTTAGTCTAGCGCAAGTCTGGCACAAGTCTGGCTCTATAAGTCTGGCGTAAATCTGGCTACGGCCACTTTTTTGCCAGACTACTTGAGCCAGACTTAATGCTAGATTTTCTACCAGACTTGGTCCCAACTTTCGCTAGGTCTGGCATACAAAAGCCAGACTTAATTCTAGATTTTTTTACCAGACTTTCTTCCGACCGTTGCTAGGTCTGGCATACAAAAGCCAGACTAAATGCCAGACTATCTACCAGACTTATATTTGACAGACGGTAAGTCTGGTATATCTCAGCCAGACTTAGTACCAGACTTTCAGATGAGTTTAAAAAAGATAACCTCAAGGGTGACGCTCAATCTCTGTACTTATAGCACCATTATGCAGCAAATTCGAGCTTCCAAAATTCTCGGTGTTTACTCCAGAATGCCGATGGGAGAACGTCAATGGTGGCAAGTAATTTCCGTTTAGAAGTTCGAGAAGTTATAAAACTGTTTATTGTGGCTGATAGGAAAGCAACTAATTGCTGTACCTGCAAAAATAAAAGATAAAAATACACAAAGCGTTTGTTCGAAAATTTGTAGGAAAATGCATATAAAACTGAGATTACAATGTAGTAATGAGTATAAAAAGTAATGTAGAAAAATTAAGGAAAGCAGGTTAGTTTGTTTACTATGTGTATTTAAAAAATGAACGAAATACATATCTGAAAATACTATCTCGACGGCTGAGAGGAAGAAGAACGTATCTCGGCGCGCGGATGAAGAACGACTTATCTCGGCGCGAGGTTGAAGAACGACGTATCTCAGCGCGAAGATGAAGAACGACGTATCTCGGCGCGAGGACGAAGAACGTCGTATCTCGGCGCTTTTACGGCCAGTACGTGGCCAGTATACGGTGAAATACGTCTTTCTTCATTCTCGCGCCGAGATACGTCGTTCTTCATCCTCGCGCCGAGATACGTCGTTCTTCATCCTCGTGCCGAGATACGTCGTTCTTCATCCGCGCGCCGACATGCGTTCTTCTTCCTCTCAGCCGTCGATCTCCATTGTTCTGTAGATCTGCAATTTCTGTACTCCTAGTGATGCTTATTTTCAGTTTTAAAATTCTTAATTATATTAATAAGGGGTTATTCGACATAAGCCACATACGAAATTATTTATTCAACAAAATGTTTATGCGCGAAAGAACTCAGTGATAGATATAAAAAGACTATCGACTAGCCTCACGGTTATCATAGCAACAGCTTCAAGTATGTTTCTGCTGCAATGACGGAGAATTTTCAGAATTTGTATAAATTTTACAAATTTCCCCTTCTTAGAATATTAAATACTTAATGTACACGAAATGGGCATTGATAGTAATATGGAGGCCTATACATCTACAGAAGGAGATATCATTTTCAGATAAGTATTTCGTTCATTTTTAAATACACATAGTAAACAAACTAACCTGCTTTCCTTGATTCTTCTACATGATTTTTATACTCATCACTACATTGTAATCTCAGTTTTATATGTATTTTCCTACAAATTTTCGAACAAATGCTTTGTGTATTTTTATTTTTTATTTTTGCAGGTACAGCAATTAGTTACTCTCCTATCAGCTACAATAAGCAATTTTATAATTTCTCGAACTTCCAAACGGAAATAACTCGGCACCATTGACGTCCTCCCATCAGCTTTCTGAAGTAAAACACCGAGAATACTGGAAGCTCGAATTTGCTGCATAATGGTTCTATAACTACAGAGATCGAGTGTCACCATTGAGGCTATCTTTTTTAAACTCATCTGAAAGTCTGGCAGATAGTTTGGCACTAAGTCTGGCTGAGATATGCCAGACTTACCGTCTGTCAAATATAAGTCTGGTAGGTAGTCTGGCATTTAGTCTGCCTTTCGTATGCCAGACCTAGTAACGGTCGGAAGAAAGTCTGGTAACAAATCTAGAATTAAGTCTGGCTTTTGTATGCCAGACTTAACGAAAGTTGGGACCAAGTCTGGTAGAAAGTCTAGCATTAAGTCTGGCTCAAGTAGTCTGGCAAAAAAGTGGCCGTAGCCAGACTTACGCCAGACTTATGGAGCCAGACTTGTGCCAGACTTGCGCCAGACTAAATTTTTTTACACGGGAATACATTTCTATTACCAACAGGGCTAATCCGTCAAATGAAATTTTGAATTGATATTTGATTCTTAGGGACCAATGAAGATCAGAAAAATTTATTCAAAGATGTTCTTAAAGAGAAATTATTTACTAATTCATATAATTGTTTAGATTTTTAATTATAACTTCTCTAATTAATAACTTTAATAGATACCGAACCAAGCATACAATTTCGAAATCCCAAATGAAAATTCATTTATCACTACAAGAGATTCTTGTAATTACCAAGCAATGGTAATATATGCTTTTTTGAGATTGTACCTGTCCCGAAGTATATAAAACAAAAATCCATTATCTTTGTTCGCATCGGTGCGCAATCTCCGCGTACGAACAGTTTAATTTGCAGAGCGTACATATAAGTACGTCAGAGAAGAATCCTGGAAGTGAGATTCTGAGAAGTTCCTCACCGTTCGAGTGAAAGAGAGAGAGAGTATAGAAGGAGAGAAAATGAGATCGCGCATTATTCATGCGCCCAATTCGCGTGCGCGCTCAAACGACTTGTTCCCTGGCGGCGTTACAACTGCAATCGTTCCGGGAGCGTAAGGTACGCGCGATTCTATGGGGGAAAAAAAATGCAATGAGCAGACGATAGCGCGCTACACCCTCTGGCCCCTCCAAGTGCGATAATTGACATGTGCGCATTTGAGGGTGTACGAGATCGTAACCCAGATAACGTGAGAGGTGCTACGAAGAGGTGTAACGACACCACTGTGAAAGCTTTTTTTATTGCGTTCCTCGTAAAACTGTATACTTTTCTATTAAGAATAGTAATTTCTGCAGATTATTAAATTTTCTTCTCAGTACCCAAACGATCAACATTAACAATTCAGAATTCACATTATACACCATAGACAATTATAATTTTATCGTCAGCTTGCACATTCGGCCCTCCATACGCGCATATATACACGACGCCCGCGTGTAAATCGCAGCTGCGCACGCGCGCGCAATATATAACATAATAACAAAAGTGTCATCCAGCCGTTGTCGCGCCGCGGCTAAAAAATAAGTCGCGAGAGTCGTACATCTCTCGCGAATACTCTGCTGCGCGCGAGTACAAGCGGAAGAGAGCAAGAGAGAGAGAGAGAAAGAGAGAACCGAGGGAGGGTTAAGTCAATGAGCGCGAGTTGAGCTCTCACTTAGCGCGGGCAACGCTGTCACGATCGCGCTCGCGAGTGCGGACGAGACGCATTAGCATATCGCTTCGCGCCGGGCTTCGTGTAGAGCAAAAGAGAGTGAGAGAGAAGGAGAAAGGTGTATGCGCGATTCTCTCTCTCTCTCTCCCTTGGACAGAGCACATCTCTGGGTCGTGGCCCGCGCTGCTCATGTGTATATGTGTTACGAGCCGGGGTGTGTGCGCAAGAGGCTGAGAAGAACGGAGAACTCACTCAGGCCCCTGTTACCTGTAACGTCGTCGTCGTCGTCGTCTTCGCGTGTTGGCCGCGCCGTCACGATCAGGATCCTATTTGCATAGCGCCCGCCGCGAGAGATGAAGCTGCTACTTCTCGGCCGGCCTCGATTTCTTCGCTCCTTCGTTCCTCCGTTGCTTATGTACCTCTCATCTCTCCGTTCCTCTTCTTCTTCCTCGCCCCCCATCTCCTTTCTCCTCGGCTCGTAGTAGTCCTTGTTTCGCGGCGATAACGACCGCGTATATATAGCCTGGGAGGAGGCTGAGAATAAAAAGTTTTCTGCCCGGTTAAATAACCGCGCGACGATTCGATCGTTCGGTAAGTGCAAGTAGGAGAATGAGTGCGGCTATAGGTGGAGAGGAAGCGAATGCAGCAAGTTCATCGCGCTATACTGAGTCTTCTGTGGAATTAAAGTCTTGGCCGGTTGCGAGAAGTGAACAGCTTTATCCTACTGCATACGTTCAGATGAGCATCCTGTGATTAATCAAACTTTACACGGAGCCGTTGCTTGTGACTTGGGATTACGAATGGGTTATCAATATATACACTATTTTGATTAGACTCTATCTGCGGTCTCAATTGATGGTCTAGAAACGAAATGGGGACAGTCGTATGTGTGGATAATAAGCGTGCAATCGCATCTGAAAAATTACCGCCCATGAGCTAATTTTTAATTTTAATCTTAATTTTTTACATTGAAATAGAATTTCATACTTCTCCATCCAACTTGCCAGTCATTATCAATATTGACAAGTAGAGTAGATCGTAAACATTTATCTGGTACAGTACACGTAAATTGACATTATAATCATTTGCTACGGTATCAACACCTATTGCAAGCGCTTATTTCACGAAAAGAATACACCTGCAAATCTCCCTAATGAAGAATTTGCGAATGTTTATCCGCAAAGAATATGAACAAACGAAAGAAAGGCGTCGGATATATAAGCAGCGCGGGGAAGAAATGTGTGGGAAAGTCATCGGGTGGAAAAGTCCATGGCGTATTGAGCCTCGCACGTATATATATGTATAACCACATATATACCTATCCCTATATACGTGCGCACGTACGTTCGGTTGCGCGCCCGCGGGCTTGCATACAGAGACATAAAACCTGGCCAGTGGCGCGCGCGCGCGGCGGAGGTGCACGGTATTGGTTCCGAGAAAGGCCCCTTATCAGCCCGCGGATATGTTAATGGCGGCCGTGTTGCCCCCTCCTCCGCTTCCCCTCCCCCCACGATATATTGCACCCTGCCGAGGCGG
This sequence comes from Torymus aiolomorphi, assembly GCA_036365515.1. Lineage (NCBI taxonomy): Eukaryota > Metazoa > Arthropoda > Insecta > Hymenoptera > Torymidae > Torymus > Torymus aiolomorphi. Next base: position 119,470,954 of record CM070877.1, read on the forward strand.
CGCGCACAAGAGAGCGCAAGAGAGAGAGACTCACTTGTGCCCCGCGCTTGCGAGCGAGTTTGAACTCGGAGCTCGCTCTGTATATACAGCGAGCGAGCACTCGAATCGCACCCCCTCAATTAAAAGTGTCTCGCTCGTATTTAACAGCTTTTTTCGATCGCCGAACGCCCGATTGCTGTGCCCCGCGCGCTTGCCTACTCGCTCGTCGCCGCCGCCTACGTTATGGGACTTTATTTTTTCCCGCGAATATAGTGTGCGAGGAGAGAAGGGGTGTACAAGGAGACGAAGGAGAAGCGGAGGAGAGAAGGCATATCGAGAGAAGCGTGAACTAGAGCTTCGGCGTATTTTCCGGGCTATCGCGAAACATCTGCGCCTGCTTCTAATATATATATGTATATATAAGTGCGATAGGGCGCACGAGCTGTGCCGATGCATTTTTGGTTCGAAAGGCCTTGCGTGTATAGGAGATTGTAATATATTTATTGATCTCGTATCACTGAAAAGCTATTTTATTTTAAACAAATTATAATGAAGCTGATATCGTGACGGTTAGTCAGTTTTAGATTATAACCTTTTATAGTGTTTTATCATTGAGGCCAGTTCCGGTACCATGATATCAAAAGCGATTGTAATAATGTCTCTCAAATCTATGGTACAAAAGAACCGGATGAATCCAACGTATCAGTTAAAAAAAATATCAGAAAAAATTCTTTAACGTACGTATAACATTATACTGTAATGGCAAAATACTTGGAGTGAAAAAATACATTCAATCCTTGAAATAATAAGGCAGTTGACCGGCTAATGAAGACAGCCGCAGCTGAATGAATCGGGCAAAGTGCCCAGTGGCGCACGTGTCGCGTTCATCGCCGGCGCAATATAGGCAGGGTCTATACGTACATGCATGTGCGCAGTAGTGGGGCTCGCTTGCGTGCCGGCGCAATTATAAGAATCGAAGGAGGTGCTGAACGCGCGATGACTACTTACTCACGAGCGCTTACACGTATATACATATACACAGACACACGGGGAATCCGCGCGCGCGCGCTATATGTAAGATGCTGCGCTCGCGATAAGTCATGCGCGCGCGCGAGACTAGGAAGAAGAGAAGAGAGAGAGAGAGACGTGCACACACAGCGCACGCGGTCTATCGTCCGCGCGCATCTCCCTTCTCGGGATTTCAGGACTCGCGAGCGCTCTCGGCCCTCTAGGCAATTAAAACGTCCCGGCGGTCGCCTCCCTCGCATCGATATTCGAGAGATTTCACTGTACTGCGAGAGAGGCACATGCATAGGCCACAAACACATACACCCACACGAGCGCGCGCGAACGTGAAAAAGAAATTGGAAGTAGAGACAGAGAGCTCGCGCGCGCGCAGCCGGACAAGATGCTCGATGTCGTGTGACTTTTATCTCTTAATTAATACGACTCGCTGTGGCTTCATTCAGTTGGCGAGAACCGGAGCTGCGCCGCGGAAATCCTTCGTCTCCTTTTGTCCTCTTTAGCCGAGAAGGAGGACAGGTATCTAGGAATTCGTCGATTCGATCTGTCGAGCTCCCTTTTTTTCTCCTCCTGCGCCCACTGCCATTTTCGCGCAAAGCTGCTTTCGAGAGATGAATGAAGCTTAAGTGGGTGTCTCCTTTCCCTGCGTGCCAAGTTTCTTAGCTCATGTTACGTATACCCGAAAATAATCAGTTCGCACGTGGACCCGCCACGGCTTTATGGAGCTGTGTCCTATTTTAGATTTGAATTTGAGATATTATCCCTACCTGAGTATACATTTAGCATAAAATGTCAAAGACCGTTTTTTTTTCTTCCTTTTTAGTCCGCGGCTGGAAATAAGCCTTGTTAAGTTTATCTCACTATGATTTGAATAAATGCGATATGATAAATGCCGGAATTCGAATGTATATATGTAGTCTCGCGTTATCTATCTCTCACAATAACAAAAATAATTAGGCGATGAATATACTAACTTTTAATGGATGGGCGGATATCTCCAGAACTTTTAATATTCGGTGTTTGAAAAAAAAAATTTTTTTTTCAAGCACACTTTTCGAGCAAAAAAATTAATGGCTTACTTATCTAATAAATAATAAAAAAAAATAAATAAATAAATAAAAAAAATAAAAATAAATAAATGCATAGAAAAAAAAATCATAATAAATGTATAGAATAGTATTTTTACTATAAACTTAACTGTCTTACAATCGTCCTTTTTCAAATTTTAAAATATTGATAAATTGTCATTTAAACTAAATTTTTATACAACTGTAGTACGATTATGTTATGGTTAATTGTCGTTCTCTTATTAGAAAAATCGATAAATTTCATAAATGCTATAGCCCTGCTGGAAATTGTCCATTTTTCTCCTATTTGTAAAACGATTTTTCGAACATTTTCTAGCCATTTTATTGCGAGTTGATCGAAGTCGCCATAAAATGATCAGCAAATGTTCGAAAAATCGCTTCACAAATGGGAGAAAAATGGACGATTTCCAGCAGGGAGTTTGAAATTGAGAATATTTTATTGTATCCACTAACCGATCTAGCTTAAAATGTTTGTATATGTGGCGCATATTATATCTGTTGGCATAAGTATATGTCGACTTTTTAGCGATTTCATTCAAACCCCAAATAGGCGGAATAAGCGAGTTCCACTAAAAATTTTATATTCAAAATAGTTGTAATAAAATTAATTGAACCTATAATTGAAGATAAACCAGCAATATGAAGTGAAAAAATTGATAAATCAACTGAAGGTCTCCTATGTGATAAATTAGCTGATAATGGAGGATAAACTGTTCAACCAGTCCCAGACCCAGACCCAATAAATATTCTTGAAATTAATAATATAATTCTAGGGGGTAAACGTCAAAATCTTATATTATTTATTCGAGGGAAAGCTATATCTGTGGCTTCGAGGCATAACCAGATAAGTCCACTTTTTGAGTTTTTAAGTAAAAAAGGTTTTAATGTTCAAACTTATATGTAAGATAGGAACAAACAAGGTAGGGCGCGGTACTGTACTAGTCAATCGACTCATTCAACACGCTATTTACATGGTGGTATGACTAGGTTATACATTTTCTGCTTCGTGGAAACTCGCAAAAGTCATCGCGTTATGGAGGTAACTGCGGATTTACCTAATATTGCTGATCTCGTTTATTTTTGGAGCATATTCTTTAATTTAATTATGAATCGGATCAATAAATTACAAAATTAACAATTTGTGAAATAAACTGACAAACAAACATTAGCCTATATTTTATTATTAAAATTATATGTAATTATTATGCATTATGTTAAAAATATTTCGTTAACGATAGAAAGTAAAAAAATTTAAATGTAGTGTTTTTATAGATTCTAACAGCTTTAAAAATTACTGTTTTATGATAATAATAATAATAATAATAATAATAATAATTAAAAAGAAATTACAGTCAAATATCGTTATACATAATCATTTGCAATATAAATAGCTTGCAATATATACGAAATTTATATACATTATTTACATTGGTAATGATACATCTTACAAAAGAGAAATCAAAACAATTAAAAGAATATCACAAAGGGAATTAAGACACTTAGTCAAGCATGAAGAGATAATCACGCAAAGTCAATTTAAAACGGCGGACTGTTGGTTGATATTTGATATGTTGGGGGAGGGAATTCCACAAATTCACGGCTTGAGCCTGGAATGATCCTATAAAACGTTAATAAGTGACACTCATTAGCTGGTTCCATCGTACTTGGATTCGAGATAAATTGAAAAGTATTTTTTTTTCGAAAAAGAAGAGTTGTCAAAATTCCCACGTTTATGCAAAGTTAGAAATTTTATTTAGTTATTGTACACCCAGAGCCTTTTTATTCTTTCCGAACGTACCCCGTTATAGTGACCGTCGCACATAATCTTTTGAACGTTTACATATACCTAAAAAATGTTGTAAACGTTTAAAAGGTGCTTTAGGTGTACATATTTTATATGAAATCATTTTTATATTCAATTAGGATAAATAAAATAAACCACAACTACAATAAACCATCAAATGATGGCTTTATGTTGGTATACCGCGCACAAAATCTGAAAAATGGACTTATGTTGTTACGTTTTAGGTGTATACTAGCTTTAGGGCAATATTTTACATACTTCTGACATTTTTTAATGAAAAGCACCTATTTAAAGATACGTAATCTAAGGTTTCCCCAATTTAAAAAAAATGGACTTATGTGGTTATGCCTCGGAGCCACAGACATATTTAATCGCAGACAAACAATAACAAGTTTAATAAAATGAAAAATCCAAACTCCAAATTACTGGGAAAGGCGGCCTCCACGTAGAAGAATATCTTCCCAAAAGAAGGTAGGACGAGAGTACTGCAATAAAATAAAAAAATCTAAACTTCAAATAGACGAGGGAGGCAAGTTCCACGTAAAAAAGTAACTATGTACGTAGATGCGGGCAGACGATAAATAGTTTTAGTTTAATAAAATAAAAAATCTAGACCTCAAACATACGGTAGAGGTGAGTCCGCGTGGAAGAGTATTTCTTCTCCTTCCTCATTCATGTTTCGTGAATTTTCTTGTTGAAAAACTGTCTCTGCCCATCTATGTGTAAATACTTTTTACGTGGCTCTCATCTCCTCCGCCTGTTTAGAAACTGAAGTTTGAGTTTAGTTTTCTATTTCATCGAAGAAATAATTTCCTCCTGCTCGCCTTAGTTAGTCCTAGTAAATGATCATCTACGTGAAACTTGATTTCCCGCCTGTTTGGGGTTTGCATATTCTATTTTATTAAACTATGCATCGTCTGCCTTGCATTTACGTGTAGTTATTTTTTTACGTGAAACTTGTCTCCTTTGCCTATTTGGAGTTTAGATTTTATTATTTTATTGCAGTATTTCCGTCCTGCTTCCTTTTTGAAAGATATTCTTCTACGTGGAACTCGCCTTTCCCACGCATTTGGGGTTTGGGTTTTCCATTTTATGAAATTTTTTATTATCTGTCCGCGTTACATGTATCTACTTTTTTTCGTAGAACTCGCATATCTCGTTTATTTAAGGTTTGGAGGAAATCACTAAAAAAACGACATACTTATCCTGATAGGTATAATGTGTGCCGCATATACAAACATTACAAGCTAGATCGGTTAGTGGATAGAATAAAATATTGTCATTCCTAAACTATAGTATTTATGAAATTCATTGATTTTTCTCATAAAAGAACGTCAATTAAGAATAATATAATCATACTACAGTAATATAAACATGACAATTCGTCAATAGGTTTTATTATTTATTTAAAATTTTAGAAAGGTCGATAGTAAAACAGTTAAGTTTATAGTAAAAATACTATTCAATACATTTATTATGTTTGATAATCAAACTAAATATATAGAAAAATACAATTTTCTTTAAAAGTTTCTGCAGAGATGGGCACTTAAATTTTCACGAAAAAAAAATAATTCCTGAGATAGCATATTTTCCAGATCTCAGCAAGATAGCATGTTTATCAACGCATATCTACGGGAGCATCTTTTTCAACGCATCTATGAGATAACATCTTTTTCAACGCATCTATGAGATAGTATCTATCTCGCTGCTTCAACCAGATAACATCTTTTCCAGCGTTTCGACGAGATAGCATCTTTTTCAACGCTTCGACGAGATAGCCTCTTTTTCCTCTAACTCGACGATTTTTAGTTTAAGGTAGTTGTGTCTTTAGGGTACGGTCTAGAATGACGTAGGGTGCTCACTACAATAGTTAATGCATCATAGTCTAAAAAAATCAGAGTAGTAAATGTGTGTATAGAAGAATGTGAGTGTACAGTATGCCTATAAATAATACGAAAACATACAGTTACTTGAAAAACGCATTTTTTTGTATGTTTTCCTCTCTGGAATCTGTATTAGCTCAAATATTCCATACTTATACGACCTTTACAATAGTTTTTCTCGGAAACTATACGTGTCATATCTCTGAATTTTGGTGACAAGCTTTTAACCATAATGATAAATAATAGGTTAGTTTTTTGTTATGATCTTAAGAAACGTTTTCCAACAATGAATTTAAATGCTGTTTTTCCGGTGGTTATTTGTTCCTATGCTTCCCATGTTAAAATATCCAACTTTGATATTGAATATCTCAAAATCGGCACGTGTCATCTCTTGGAAATTTCGCACACGCATGGGCATCGGCAAGACGAACGTGTGCTCGAAGTTTCAAAAGTTTCCTAAGAAACTCGTTTTTTGACACAACTACCTTAAATTTATAAAATCCAAAAACTTTTATCCACATTATATTTCCTATTATAACAGTTATTTTGTCGTAAAGCAATTTTAACACCTTTTACCAGCTCTGTAACGAATATAATGTTTCACTTGCCTCGAGCTTTCAATTGAAATCGAAAAAAGCGCTTAAGCGCCTCGCGCGTGTACACTTGGCTCTTCTAAAATTAGCGCGTGGCGGGAAATCGGTCCGGAAAAGCAAAGTAGAAAGAGCGGGAGCGAGCGGGCGAGCAAGATAGATAAAAGATAAAAAGGGGAGAAAGAGAATCACGGGGAGGTAGAACGAACGAGCGCGCGGGCGGATTCGGCTCTCGAAGGAGGTAGGGGAGCGAGAAAGAGAGAGAGAGCACACACAGCCAGTCGGGCATAGATAAGGAATCTAAGCGTCGGCCCGGAGAGCTCTGCGCCAGTTGCGATACGCGCTAGCGCGCGGCGGCGGCGACGAGCTCCGTGTGCCGAGGAGAGCGAGAGAGAGATACGGGCTCCAGAGCGTGCGCGCACGAGTGCGAGCGAGCGGTGGGGGCAGAGAGAAAAAGGAGAGAGAGAGCGCGCGAGAATATAGCGCTTACGCACCGGCGTGCCAGAGAGCGCGCCTCCATTAGGGACGCGGACGCTCCGGGCGACGCGCGCGCGCGTCCTCTCTCTTTCTCTCTTTCTCGTTCGTGTGCAGTGTCTATCTCTCCTTGCCGTTCGTTCGTCGTTGTCGTCGTCCTTTTGCACTTTTAAAACTCGCGCCCGCGCGCAGCACGAGAGGGAGAAACCGATCTGCAGGACGGCGCGACGAGTTTGGCGCCTACTCCGATCGGCCCGCTGTTACTACTGCGCTACGCCCGCGCGCTCTACATTTCCTTTTGCTCGTCTGTGTATTCTCCTGCTGGTGTTGTTGTTGCTGCTGCTGCTGCTGCTGTTGCAAGGAGTCATGGTTCTGCTCGCACGACGGATTTCCGGTTTTAAATGTACGGTTCGCACGTCGCGGCGCTATAGCCGTGTGTTTATATACGCTTTGCTTTTCGCTCTCAGTTTTATCATTTTCATTGAACTTCAGAGTGATTTGACATTTGAGGGAGTACCTGAGCTATATTGTCATTTTTAAAAGTTTCTAGTGTGGCCTTTTTCAAAAAGAGTGCGCGGATTTTGTGAAACCGTACACAGTGTATATTCTTTAAAATCAAATTAAACGTGTTTCGAAACTATTTGACGTTCTGGGGAAATTATTCGGTTTTACGAACTTGGCGTTATAGTGGGTAAAACCCGCAACGGAATTGAAGATCAACTATTATAACAGTCGCATTATAATAGGCATATATGCTACCTATGGGTAAATAAGTGTTCTTATTACAGAATTGATATTTTGGAGTATTTTTTATTTACTGTTTAACAATATTTTCATTAGACTTATGATTTAATTCTTATAATTTAATTTATATTACATTAATTTTACACTTATTTACAAAAATTGAATTAAAATGACTACAAAAATTCTCTCATATTCATTGTATCTTTTAAAATATTTTATTTCGAGGTCGAGACTCTTGTAACAACAGACTAACTCAAGCCCAAGCTTTATAAACCTTCTTGTTAAATGGCTCTTCTCTGTTTAAATGCAAGTACACTACTTGTATTTTTATCAGTCTGAGAAATTCGCAAGAATAATGTAGGAATCACGCGTTATTACGATTATCAAGAACGCGGGGAATTCTCATTAGTCAGATTGTTATCGCGTATACTTTTGCCTGACTATTGTGGGGAATTATTCACATTTCCGATGATAACCAACGCTCAGCTTAACCTTGACTCGATAAACTTTATATTAATTATATGTTTTAAATTGCAATAATTAGTAAAATCTTGTGCGATGTTACTTCTCGTGGTTTGTTAGAGTTTGCTCATAGATTATAAAGCTACTATACTTAGTGCATGATAGAAAATTTTTTTAAAGCCAAATATATTTCAATTAAGTGATTAGAAACGACTCGTTCTTCCACTGTACTCGAATGGTCATTCGCTGATACAGTGATCCCGAAAGCTATTAGTGTTAACGGACACTTATAATATTTAAATGCGTCTGCATATCGTTATCTCTTACAATCTCGCCTTATCTAAAACCTTGTCTATCCTTAGACTTATATTTTATGTAATAAGTTACAGACAGATAATACAGCTGTCGCCCATACTTAATCGAATTCCACAGCAATGTCGCATTAGTCGAAGCATTATCAAGACTTGCCAACAGTCAACTCTGAACTAACGTATTCGTAATTGTTTGATTTACAGGGGAGGATGAGGAGTGGAGTGACTCGGAGAAGACGCCGTCCGTGAGCAGCGGCCTGGAGGGTGGCGGCTCCGCGGTCTCGAGCCCCACGGGCCAGCTGGCGGACGAGGAGCTTGTCGGCCTGCCGCCACCGCCCCGGCTCAATCAGGTCGTCGCCGCCAGCCTGACATCCGAGGACATCAGGCTCAGGTTGAGCGCTGCTGCGGCCCTGCCCGAGGAAGCGAGGAAACGACTCGCTTCCATCGCCGACGACTATGAGGTATTGCATTCATGATCAAGTGCCAATTTTTACATACTCTTAACTTTATAAACTATCCCAAGTTCTGTGCAGTTAACTTCGGTAAAAATTAAAGTCAAGCTATTTTTAAACTTTTGAGATCAATGCACTCGGAATCTATACATTTATATCTTCCGATATACGCGTAATTTCAGTTTTACGTCAAACATTATCGCATTATACGTGAAAGTAAGCCGTGTTTCTTATACGATTACGGTAACAAAGACCATCAGAATTGAGCTGGTTATATAATTTTTTTATAAATATCGTCATGTACAGAGTTTATTTTCAGATAAACATTTTATGCAATCGAATTTAGAAAGATATAAGGTCGGTTATACAACAGCAGATAAAAAATTACGCGTGTGTTATAACATTTAACACCTGATTATTTATACGGTAACACTTATGTATTCAACTTCCTCCTTTCAGCTTGATCTTCTATATTATTATTCAAATTAAATTCCGAAAACCTTCGATTCCAGAGCTCACGAACGCACCGCAATCAGTGCCACTCGCAGGCGGGCGGACAGGTGCCGTCGCGGCCTAACTCTGTGCAGGATTTAAGTCCCAAGTCCACCTGCGTCGTCGACGAGGACTCGAACACCGCGGCGGGGCGCGACGAGGACGCCTCGGTCGGCGGCCGAGCCTCCTCGGCCTCGTCCTCGAGCACTGGCAGCAGTCGGCGGAATGCCGACTCGGCGAGGCGCTCCTCGGACGAGGTGGCGCACCACGAGCCCAAGAGGGCGAAGCTGGAGGAGGAGACGGTGGCTGTCGTCGCGCCACCGAGACTGAGACTGAATGCTAGTCTGGCGACGGACCCGGCCCTCAGACCGCAGGCCGTCGCCGCCCTCACCATCAAGCCCGAGAACGCGGCCTCGCCGCCACATTCCACGCCGGCACTCTCGACGGGCCTTCAAAATGGTGAGTCGCAATTGTTTCAATTTTTCGATTGTATTACACTTGAGACTAGTCGAATTCGTAATTGTTTTGTACGGTAACTTCTGTTTTCGAACCTAATTGCGCGTTTTACAAGTGACTCAGCGGAAAAAAGGAAAAATGTGGCTCGAACGCAGCGGGATACTTACCGGACCCCATTCCTTTCTTCACCTTGCGTATCGAAAACACGAGGGCAGCGAGTCACTAACCACAAATACTCCCTCACAGCTCGCTGCATCTCCCAACACGAACACACACGCATATGAAAATATCTCGCGATAACGAATCTCCGATCTTATCTGCCTGACGATGATCGGACCTCGGATAGGAGAAAAAACTAATCCGAGCCCCGGCTTCTTGATTGCAGCGATAGCCACGGGTCGCCTGTTCATGCTGCCCAACGACGGCAAGGACGGCCTGGGCGTGGAAGCTGCTGCGGTCGCTGCAGCCGCCGCAGCAGCCGCTGCCTCGAGACCCACCGCCCTGATCTGTCCGCCCTGCGGCATCCGGTTCAGCTCGGCGAGCACTCTGGAGGCCCATCAGAAGTACTACTGCTCGCACAGGCCGCGACTGGAGAGCGACGCCGAGAACAACGACGAGGACGATGAGAAGTCCGGCGGTGGCGGTGGTAGTTCTGCCGGCGGCAGCGGCAACGCCAAGTTCGAGTCGCGGAAGGCCTACGCCTGCCCGCACTGCTCCTACAGCGCCGACAAGAAGGTGTCGCTGAACCGGCACATGAGGATGCACGCATCCTCGCCCGTGCAGTCCATTCAGCCCGCCTCGGCGATGCCCGTCGGATCGGCCCAGTCGACCGGCCAGCACAACAGTATCGTCGCCTCCAACGGATCGCTCAACGAGGAGGCGGAGAGATACTGCCGGAACTGTGATATCAGGTCAGTCTTACTCCTAACCGGAGTACTCTTATATTTATATCTATTTTAGAACGCTTTTCTACTCTATTCGTCAAATTGTAGTCAAAATTTCATTATGGAAACTTTTACTACACTTAATTCTCGTGATAAATGTTATTAAAGATATTAATTTTTCTGTAGGCGCACGATATGATTCTATTTGTAGCGATAATTTATCATAGATTTCCTCGACCAAAGTCTCACTTGTGTATATATAACTGTATAGTCAGAGTTGTTAATTGGAGTTTCCGTTTCCGATTTAATCAAAATTACTCATACTACTTATAAACTTATTATTACAGTAAGATTATTAATAAATGATTATAACTTAAAAATTTGTATTACTCATAAAGACATTACCAACGTTTGAGCTATAAAAATTCATGTCAATCACGAACAGTTGCTTATCGTTAAAGAGACATAACTGGAGCCTCCATACTAACTTTATCAATGAATTTTTGAACGTTCATTAAAACTTAAAGGAAAAGTATTATAATAAAAAATAAAGTTCTTTTTTCCGCTGGCTCGACAGGTTCAGCTCGCAAAGGACGTACCGGGCGCACAAGATGCACTACTGCAGTACGAGGCACGTGGTGAAGGACACGCCGACGGTGGGCGCGAGCGCATCTGGCAGCGGCTCGGCGAGCGCCTCCTCGCTCAAAGGCTCGCCGCCGACGAGCTCGAGCCCGGGCGACTCGCCACCACCGCAGCCCTGCCTGGCGCTACCCACGAACCCCATCATCATCGTGCCGTACTCGCTGGTGCGCGGCGCCTCGGTACTTGCCGCCCCAGGACTTCCTGCTCCGGACACGCCCTGCTTTCTCATGCCCAACGGCCAGCTGCAACCAATGACGCGCGGCCTCACCACCTCTACCAACACGGCGCCGACGACGATCACGTCGAGCAACGTCCTCGTCACCCTCGACTCGCCGTCGACGACCTCGACGCCCGGCGCGAATGTCGCCACGAGCGTCCTCAGGGCGGCCAATAAACCAGCGACGCCCATCGCTCTACCGCCACCCACCGCCAGCTCGCCCAACTCTGCCGCTTCAGCGCCCCTCGATCTTAGCGTCAGGAGATCACCCGTAAGTACATTCCTTTCTATTTTTTTTCCTTTTCATTTCTCTAATCTTGGTTCTGATCTGGCAAACTTTTAGAAAATAGTACCGACTTGGTAACTCGTGGGAATAAGATATTTTGCGTTATATAAATATTCAAGGAAAGGATTGAAATGGAATTTCTTATTCAATTTAATTTACTTTTATAGCTTTTGTGAAATATCACGTGAAATCTGATACAAAATCTTACGGAAGATCGTGTATAATATTTTAATACAAGACTTATGACTGAAGTGTTATAGAGTACGTGAAATCCTATGCCGAATTACATATTACGGAGTTTTGCATTTTGGTACAAGACCTCGTGTTCAATGTTCAGAAATTAATTTAGTTCTGTTTCTAAAAGAAATACTTGATATTTTATAAACGTATCGTCGTCCCTAAATTAAATTATAGAAAGCTCTAACCATTATACATTTCATTCTTATTTCATTAACTCTTACAAAATAATAACAAAAATGTACACATTGTAATTAGCGCAAAAATAAGATTTCATTTTTAGTCTGTTATATTTTCAATCTATAATTTAAAAAAATACACATATCGAAGTAGTACATGGAAAAAAATTTGGAAGCCTGGGATGTCGGAGGTATGGAATTAACAGAAATCCAAAACATACCGTATGTGTACGCGTCCAAAATTGAATGTAGTCACTTCCAAATTGAATTGCGTGGACTCCAACAATTTCGGTTGTGTACAGATCTCAAAATGGGATTATGTGTATGCCATGTTGGAATGGCGGGGACTCCGAGACTTTCGGTACCGTCGGGATCCGCCCGATGGAGTCCTCAGGCCCCCATTCTTGGTATCTCGGTGGGTCGACTATACATTCGGACGTATTTCACGCGCGCCGCTTCATAAATATAATAATATAATATATATATAAACGGTTCAAAACGTGTGTGCTATATTATACTATAATAATACTTTGATATATAATGATGAAACTCATATATATATGAGAAAAACGCGCGCGAATGCGGACCGTTCCCTTTCTCTCAACGCTGTCGCGCCACGATACCAGAGATGGAGGCCTCAGACGTCCAAAGTGGAATCGCTACAATACCGGAAATCTCGGAGTCTGGGGATGACCGAATTGGAGTTCAGAACATACATTTTTGAATCGTGAAGACTCCGAAGATATTGGATTCTTACAGGTTCAACTTTGGATGCGCCTTAATTCCAAATTCGTCATAAATTAAGACGATCGATGGTATTGCACGGAGTCCATATATACCGGTGGTCTGGAGATCCTAAATTTTTTTCCGTGTAGTGAAGTACCAAAACATATATACCTACAAAGCGATATGATGTAAATAAAGAGCAAACATAAAGAAACCTGCTTGACATTTGGCAGGACCACGAGAAGGAGAACCGAGGGTCGCCGCTACCCTCGTCACTACCACCGGCGGGCAGTCCGCGCTCCCGGGGCAGTGCGAGCCCGCGCGCTCGCTCCCAGCCGACGGCCCAGGCGCTCGACCGGATCCCGCCCACGCCGCCCACGACCGAGCTGGCGCTGCGACTCGCCGAGCTGCCTCCGCCGCCCGTGCCCGGCGTCCTCGTCAAGCAAGGCGTGTCCAGGTATGTACACACATTATGTCATTCCTCTTCTGTATTTATGGCTCTTAGACATATATACACGCTGTCTGGCGCCTGTCGCACGAGCCCAGCTATGCCAATTGCCGTGGTATTTTCTGGAGGTGGATCCAGCTAGATACATGTTATACTTTTTATTGAATTATATTCAGCTTTTATTTTTGTTTTACTCTTCGATCTAGTAAAGAATTTAGTAATGTTTAAACAACGAAAGAATTAATGAAATTGTAAAAATGCGCGTTGATGTCGATCTTGTAAAATTGGATGGCACTAAAATAATAGCTTTGATTGTATCCGACAGGTGTAAAGAGTGCAACATAGTCTTCTGCCGGCACGAGAACTTCGTCGCTCACAAGAAACACTACTGCCAGGCCCGTGAGACGAGCGTGACGAGTCCGCCGCCACCGGGAACGCCCTCGCCGCCCCTCGTCCAGCTGATCTGCGCCGCCTGCGGCATCAAGTTCGCCTCCATGGACAACCTCGTGGCCCATCAGGCCTTCTACTGTCCGAAACGAGTCGAGAATCAGGATCATCACGCGCGATGCCCAAAATGCAAGGTGAGCAGTCATTAACAGTAATGGCAACTTGTTAGACTATTTTTTTTTATTTTTTACATAAAATAAAATTCCGTTTTTTGTGAATATTATAATTAAGTTTAAAATCGTGAAATCCCATGGGAACGTCTGATTAACGAGGAATAATGATAAAAAAAATAATAATAATAACACAAGATAAATATCGTAATCTTTCTGTCCACAAACAGACGGTAATCGAGCCGGGCGTCACGCACACGTGCACGAGCGGACAGACGGGCGGTTGGCGATGTCCGGTCTGCGGGGCTGTCAGTCCCACTGCAGGTGCGGCCCAGCGTCACATGGATGCCCACCAAGGCGTCAAGGCGTTCCGATGCTCCATTTGCCAGTACAAGGGCAACACGCTCCGCGGCATGAGGACGCACATTAGGATGCACTTCGAGAAGCGCGGCGCTGATCTTCAGGTTGGTTTTACAGTTTTTTGTTTTTTTCTTATACAGTTATTAGCCCACCGAATTTAGATTTTTCTTTAAACTTACAAATTTCATTTTATCTCACGTCGAGCCTTCAACTTTTTTATATATCTTGTTTGCGGCCAGATTAAATCGCGAGATACTCCGAGATAAAAGAGATTCGGCTGCTTATAGATAAGAAAGAGATAAATGTGATTAGACGGAAGAATCGCACTCGAATTCCGCAGAACGCGATATATCGTTGATAAAGCACTAAGCATAAATCGATAAGATTTTTATCTCATTGAATGCCGCACCGAATATCGTCTTATGTATTTCTAAATTTGAAATATCTTTACTACTATTTATAGAAATGAAGCGTGTTTCCACTCTACAGCATTATAAATTCGATTCGATGAAATTCGCAGGAGGAGAACTACATTACGTGCGTGCTGGACGACGATCTGACGGTGCCGGCGACGGATCCCGCCCCAGCCGCCACTCCCGAGGAAGTTTCCACGGACGCGCAGCAGATCAACGGCAAAACAGAGCAGCCGACCGTACGCAAGAGTCCGCAGCCGGCAGCGCCGCCGGCAGTCGTCGCCAGCTCGCCGCCGGCCGTCTCCCCGGCGCCGTCACCCGCGACGCCCAAGCTCGTGAAGCAGGAACGCGAGGACACGCCACCACCGGAGGACAACCCGGACACCAAAAGCGGACCGCGCTACTGCCGCTCCTGCGACATCAGCTTCAACTATCTGAGCACCTTTATAGCCCACAAGAAGTTCTACTGCTCGAGCCACGCGGGCGAGGCGAGCAACAACAATAACAACAACAACAACAACGCGAGCGCCGCGGCGACGCCTGCACCGGCTGCGACATCGGCCACGACGCCGCCGGCTGGCCGCACCGAGGCCTCCGTGCTCTAAGCTCTCTCTCTCTCTCTCTCTCTCTCTCTCTCTCTCTCTCTCTCTCTCTCTCTCTCTCTCTCTCTCTCTCCCTCTCCCTCTCCCTCTCCCTCTCCCTCCCTCTCTCTCTATCTATCTATCTATCTATCTCTTTCGCCCTTTTTCTCTGATGAAAAGCGAGGTGCGATAGTTCGCGCAAGCGAACAGTCGCCGGGAATTTGTTGTTTGGTTCGGAGATATTTTTGTTCTTACCGGCACGAAAACCGTAGTTTTTTAAGCCATGTTTGAATTTTATCATACACAAATTTAAGAGAATTTTTTTTCAAACATTCATTCGTTTAGAAATAAAATTTTTCAATCATAATCTGATAACGAGGAAAGGTTGTCGTGAAAAAAACATGTGTAATAGGAGTTATTGGAGAGACTAATACTTGAGATGGTTGAAAATCTTATTTTTTCACCCGAAAAAAATGTATTCAAGGCTGCATTACAATATGAATCTAATATTTCTAGTTATTTTTAATATATCTGCAACAAAAAGTCGTTTTTATGAATTACGATTAATTTTAATTTTAAAATATTTTCACCGTTGGTCTCTCTAATAATTAATTAAGAATACGTGATGGCTATTTAAAGGCATACCTTCCCTTTTTGCAGCACGTACTCTTATCTTAGATATCATTTTTTCTTAACTTTCTCTCGAGCCGAGCACGTCCCTCACTGTTAGAGCCTTGATGAGAAAAATTTGGGCAAGTCGTTCGCTAAGCGATATCATAGGACTGTTACTTGTTGCCAGTTTATGTATACATAATACATTAAAGAAATAATAATCGGTTTAGTTGAATAACATTAAACACTGTGTGATTTTTTTTTCTTTGATCCAGGAAATTTTTCGCAAATGTAAGACTCGAATTACCAACAAAACAGTGTACATACGGCATTATGTTTTACAAATGACGAGCAAACGTTAGACGCGTGCACGTTGGCCAAGGGAAAACCTATTAGGAATATAGTACTGTTATGTCGAATTGTACATAAAACTAACTATTAAGGGAAAACTTGATGTGTGAAAGAGAGTATGCATGTGAACAAGAGGGACAAAATAAGGATGAATATGATCTCTAAATCAGGAGGATTAGTCGAGGATGTGAAGAATGATTTTCCGTATATAATCATAAATGAGAAGAATTATTACTAGTATACTTGTTGCGAAAAAACTATTTTGTACATAGTGATTTTTTACATATTTGATTCGTTAGAAAACGACCTACAAGTATGTATAAATTGTAGTTATTAAACAAATTATTTTCTCTTAAAAAATATTTTAGTTTTAATTTTGTATAAAAAAAAAAATTAATAATATCCTCGATGTATCTAAACGAGTCTCGTATTAATTTAAAAATGAGGATCTTAAGCTCCTATTGAAAATTGAAACACAATAAGAGTGTGCAATCTCATGACTCTTGAATAATCTCGTAGCATAATAAACATACTTTAGGCTTGAAAGAGGTTGAAATATGACCGAATGTAAAATGTTGTACAGTAGAGGAGTAGAGTATTAAAAATTGTAGGGGAAACGCGATTCTGAATGGATACCAATCTCAGTTTGTGAATCTGTTAAGTTATGTTGCAATATAACATTTAATATATTATATAATAATGAGCAACTACGCGCTCCTCATTAATAAAAGTACGCTCAAACTCTCAAGCTCTAGGAAAGCGATATTGTTCGTTTGCCACATTTGTTAGAAAAATCTCTGAAAAATCTTAGATGAATTCGCGCCGGCTTTCATTACTTTCTTGTTAACGTACTTTTCATTCGAATTTAAGTTAAAGATTTTTCAAAACTCGTCTAAGATGTTTCAAAGATTGACGATTAAAAAAAAATTTGTTCTTGAATAAGTTATTTAGTTGGGCGTAACGATGTCGTGAGTACTTTTGCGAAGAGAGGTGCGAATGTATAAATTAGATGTTAAGGCCAGTGCTACATGTATACGCAGTGTACTACTCATATCATACGATGGAAAATTACAGAAGTTCATAAATTTCTTCGTACCGGCATTTTACAATAACACTATTTCTCGATGCGACGTGACTGTTGATAATATGTTTGAGCGTGAAGGTGAAAAGAAGGGAAGAGTAACGAAAGCAAAAAAAAAATACATAATGCAAACGTGCGCCAGTATCGATCGATTGTGATATCAATTAATTATTGTATGAACTTGAGGAACGAACGATTGTAGTGTAGCATTCAGCAGTGGACTTTTACACAATGTATGAATTGACCGCGAACGGTGATTGTACTCTGGATAGAACTAATGACGCGTGTGAAATTTGATATTATTTTATTGAAAAATTCTTAAGTTAATCGGTTGAAATTGAAAAATAGAGTACGTCCATCTCATGAAATTCAATGAATTACACAATATATGGAAAAGAATTTTTCGATTTAGGCATGTGTGATTGTCTTTCCTCTTGTAACAACCTACCCCTTTTCTCTCCGTCTAAATCTCAACATTTTAGACTTACGTTTATTGTTTTTATTTTGATAGATGAATTTTACACAAGATTATATAAATATGTAATAAATATATAAACATATGAATAAAATTCTGCAACATTTAATTGAACGTTTATTTATTTATCATTAAGTCTGATATATTAAGTTTAATCTACCAATAATTACATATTATTATTTAATTTATAGAGCCCTTAATTACCTATATCTATATTTTATAAATCGTCATCCGATGACGATGATGAATAATATGCGTAATTAAAAAACTTTTGTTTGAGATTTTCGTGATAACGACAATCACAGTCAATATCTTCATCGTCATAATCACTTTCAATATAATCCTCTCCTTCGCTAAAAATAAAGTTGCCGTTTTCTGGATTTTTTTTAACTATAAAACATTTCACAACTTTTGGTTTCTTGAACCGAGTTTCTTCATTATAGTTGTCGCTATCACTACTACAATCATCACAAAAACTACATGGTTTTTCTATAGCTGAGAAGTCACGGGGCGATGATTGTGTATATAAAATTTTGTGGCAATCATCAGAAAGACCACTATCGTGATCTCCGAGGTCATTGTCTACTAGCATTTTTTCCATCGTTGTATTTACAGGGGATTGTGGTTTTGTGACCGAAATTTTGTTGTTGTTACTGAAATCATTGTTTTCGAAATTCAACTGGAATAAATATAAACTATGAATCAATCAATAACTACGGAAAATTTAAAATATAAATTTCTAAAAAAAATGTATAGATGATTGGTAAAAGTAATAATAATATTAAATAGATTTGGTTTTCAAATTTTTTTTTAATTCAATTGATAGAGCATTATTTATTGAAAAAAAAAACATTAATTAAATTACCTGGTCTTTGCTTAAATTTCTATTTTTAGCTGTATTTGTAAGGTTATTATCTTCACTTTCACGTTGCAGACAATGGGAAAGTTGATCGTTAGAGACGTTGAGCGTTCGAAAGCTTTGAACTAAATTGTGGCGATTTTCTTTTGAAAATACTTTTGCCGTTTTTCGCGCTGTTTCTATTAAATATGAGACGTCGTGCTTTTTGCAATAATATTTATATTTTTTTTTCAAATGCATTGCTGTTAACAATTTTCTGCGTCTTTTATCAATTTTTCGATCCTAATTAAAATAAGTATGAAAAATAGTACATTAAAATAATTTTATTTTTTTCACTTTCTTTAATTGTCAAGTAAATATTTTCATATTAAAATAATACCCTATAAAAACTCACGTGAGATCTCACGTAAAATGTATTTAAAAAATTTGTCTGTTTTACCTTCAATGCGGAGAAAATACATTTGAAGTTAATATTTTGGTAAAAAAAATTTTTACGAAACTTTTTTCCAAGTCCGCATTCAAAATATTAGGTGAGAAGTTACGTAAGGTTTCGCACAAAAACTTAGAAAAAATTTTTTATAAAATCATTTTTTGTCAAAAAGTATACATATAATGCATTGTACATAGATTTTAGAAGAAATTATAAAAAAAAAAAAAGAAATATGACCTTTGTAACTTCCTAAACTGTAATAGCGTTTTCCTGATTTTTAAGTAAGGTGAGATTTTGAAGTTTGAACTCACGTCAGTTTTTTCACTGTTATTTTCTGATAGAATAATAACGCATTTAGAACTTATATGATACTACCTACTTGATCACTATCATTTTTATAATAACTAATAGATAAATAAACTGTAAAAATTATCTTACAGTCAATGCATTTTTATTTTCATCTTCTTCAGAAACATTTCCAAGTATTATTTCTTCGAGTTTAAATCTTTTACATGGTTTAGTCATTTCTAGATCTGATTCATTTTCAGTTTTCCTTTTTCTGTTCATCTTATTTCTACTTCAACTACGTGCTGTTTACGCGATAAAAGTCAGCCTTCAATTTCAATACTTTGCGCTTCTGTTCTTCCAAATTTATACCTATAGGAACTTAACTGATTTATCAACTGAGAAATTGACTCATTTGATACAGTCGAGCCCTGCAACGCCGATATGCTGATCTAACCTCTTCGAAAGTATATATGAAGGTTCGTGAAAAATCAAAACATTGACGAACGTTGAGGTACATGCTTCTAGTGTTTATTTAAAAGTGTTGGATTGTGCAGAATATTTAAAAAACAGAAACAATGGCAACTATTCTACGAGTTAAGCGAAAAAAGGAAGATGAGCCTTTAGATGCTCTTTTAGTTGCATCTAAACGACAAAAAGTAGAAGGAGAGGAAACAGCTTCGAATCCATTAACAACAATTGTGAAATTCGCTGGAACTGTTGAAAAAGAAGTAAGTCATTGATACGTTTGCTGTAAATTTGTTGTAGGCAGATACTTCCGTAATTATAAATTTCTTAAACATTTAATAATTTTAGGAGGATTGTGTTGTAGAACATATAACCAAGACATTGAGTAAAGATGCTTTGAAAAAAAACTATAAACAACATATTGTTGACATTACGAAAAAAGTCCGAGAAAAGAAAAAGCAAAAATCTAATGAAAATCGTTATAAAATTATCAATAGTATGCGTTCATTAGATACCTCTAAAAATGAAGATCTTGAAGAAGATGTTATCAATATCATTGATGTAGAAGATACAAAAGCTATTTCTGATGAAAAGGTTAGTACAATTCATATTACTCGGCGTTCTTTTACCAATTTAATTAATAGAAAACATAGTAATGATGGATTCATACGTTTCCGTAGAATACCATTGATTATGTATATGATTTGTATTATACCCAAACAAAAGAAGCCTTACTGTTAGACAATTTGGTATCAGTTTTCCCTATAGAAGAAGATTTAGTTTTTGAAGACCACTTTAAAGATGACGAAGATGAATACAAATATGAATCAGAAGATTCTAACTCTGAATCAAACTGGAAAAATGACTACCCAGATTCTGATCACTCTGAAAACTCAGTAGGAGAAAATGATATGAGAAATGCTATTGAAAATCTAAATGTTGAAGATGAGTTATCAAGTGATAGTGATGATTTTGTTTATGGACTTGATGAAGAAGATGTTGAAAGGTATGGACACAAATATGCCAAATATAAAGCACGAATGAAAAAAGAAAAAGAGGAATATGATAATTGTATTGATCCTAATTCTGATACAAGTAAAGATGAAAGTGGTGATACAGAAGAGTCTGATGAATATTGTGTTGATGGTGAAGAGTAAACAGTAGAATGTCTGCAATTGTAAAATCATTAGAGTTGTAAAATTTTTCCTACGTGTAAACTAATTTTGACATATTATGTTGTAAATAGTTACAGAAGTGTATTTAAATTTTGTAATAAAACTTTTTTATAAAGTTTATGTTTAGATTTATTAAGTTACATATTTACACATACATTTATTTACAATTTATAATTATCGCAGTCATTAACAACATTTTTATTAGATATGGAGATCGTGTTTACCATAGTATTAAAATCTATTAAAATAAAGTTTAGTGTTTATTTGAGTTAATAGATTCTTCCATTAGTGTAATATATTCCTTAATATCACTTATATACCTACTGAGAAATCTATGATCTTTTCTTATATTAATTATCATTTGTTTGATGTCTTTTTTTCTGCAATAAATTAATTTATATTGAGAAAAGTAAGTTTAAAGATAAAAATTGAAAGGTTCACCAGAAAAATTCAAAAATTACCTGATATCACCTAAGATACATGTAACATCAATATCATCAGGTCCAATTTCATTAAACATTTTAATTACTAATGATACTTTTAAAATTATATTTGCTTTCCTAGAAGACACCATAAATATAATTCTGGAAAATAAAAAAATAAATTACTATATATCTGTACACTTTAAAATAGTTATATAATAATATTACCTTTTTTCATCAATGTTTAATAAATTTAAGGCTTGCAAACTCTTCACATCAAACATAAAATTCATAGTAAAAATCACTTCATTTGATATATATTCCAACATCGGCAAAATATCTTCATACATTTTATATTTTGCTAGCATTTCATTAGAATTTAGTTTTAATAACAATAAGTTATGAACAATTCTTAATAAAAGATTACTTGAATCTGCTATAAAAATAAAAAATTTCAATTTTATTTACAACTAAAGTTTTATATTTATATTTATTCGAAAAATACTTGCTTCGTAATCGTGAAATAATCTCCACTTTTTCAATATCTCTTATACATGCCTTTTCAATAGCATTTAATTTTATAATTATAACAAACGATTTTGCTATAAAATCTACAGCTATAATATTTGTACTTATAGTTCGGATTCTCCAGATGCAGTCATTGCTACAAATTTAAATTAAAATATTATTATCTAGAATAATACTTAATAATAAAATTTTATCTTTTATACCTTTTTTCATGTAACTTAATATCTCTTGTTAAAATAGCAAACACTGAAAGAAGTTCATTCTGTTTATCATTAACTTTTTCACTAATTCCATCCTCCTTATTTTGTATCTTATCTTTTTTTGAAAATAACAACTTTTTATTCATTTTATTGTCACTAATGTTTTCATGTATCATATCTTCTTTACTTTGTTTTTTATTGTCTTTTATTAAAGATAATAGCTTTTCGTTCTTTTCTTTAGTCTTTTTCAATAAAGTATATAAATCAAAGTTAAATGTTTTTAATTCTTCTCCTGTGCTTTGTTGGCGTTTTTCTGTCTGTACAACTTTAATAATATTTTCGTTTAATTTTGTATTTTTCTTCTCTAAATCTTCATTATTTATTGATAGACTATGAGTATTGGGAATTTCAGTGTATTTATTACTGTTATGTATTTCATTGCACTGGTCAATGTTCATAATTTCATTGTTTTGTAAAGAACAATCTTGAATACTGTCGAAGCATAAAAATGATGGAGGTTGAATTTCTTCAAGCTCTTCTTCAGTATATTTTTCTGGAAATAAGTTAATTCGCACACCAGGCTCCTTGTTTTCTTTGTCTGATGAGTCGCATTCTTCTTCTGCATTACCTTTTATTAAATCGCTTGTAACAATAGGAATATTAGTGTGTATTAAACTTCCACATTCATTATCAATTTCATTATTCATTAAATTATTTGATTCAACATTGCTTTCAACATTGGTAGTTGCATTCACAGTATATATTTTATTTGATTCAATTTGATTTTGTACTTTCAAATTTGTATTTACAGTATATGTTTTGTCAGTAAAAGATTTATGAGAAATCGTTATTGTAGTTTTGTCATTTATGATTAAAGGGTGTAATAATTCTGTCTTAAAACCCATAGTAGCTAATAATAATTCGGTATTATCAGACGGTACTCTTGTTAAACTATTTTCATCCACTATGTTACCATCCTTGTTTTTATCAGTAGTGTCACAGGCAACTTTTGCGGTATTTGAAATTGAAATAGTTTTGTTGCTTTTAGACTCGTCGTTTGTAGTTACTTCAGTAGGTAAGGCAGCTGTACATTCCATTGAGAGGTCATGATAAATTTCAATTTCACCTTTTGGTAATTGCTCACCTTTTTCTAAATAAGTAGAAATATTGGCTTCTGTACAAGATTTTTCAACAAATTGATCTGAAAGATGACTTTTATCATTATTAATTGTATTAATATCTATCTCCATATTCCTATGTTTATTTTCATTAATGGTTTTAGCATAATTAAAATAAACATTTTCTTGATTTTGTATTGGATTTAAATGTTTTGGATGCTTGTCAATATTTAGTAAATCATCATGAAAACTTTTAACAGTACTGCATAACTGCTTTGGTTCTGAATATTTGATACTGACTTCAGCAGTTTTATCTATTTCCATGCGTATAGGTATTGTTTCACATAACATTTCCATTGTAGAAATATTAATGTTATTTTGGGTTATTGATTTATTTCTAGAATTTGTAGGTATTTGAGATACTTTCATTAAAATAGCATCATCATTCAGTGCTTCCTTTCCTGTAAACCTTTGTTTGCTTGTACCTATATCAGAGTACCCATAACTATTTTCTTTATTCAAATGTTCATTACTACTTGTGCACATTTGTGAACTTTTATCTTTTTCAGAAAAAGTACTTTTTGTTGAAAGAATAGTTCCATTTTGTTGAAACATATTGTTCTTTTCGAGTGAATCTCGTAAAACATTAACATCATTGCACACAGAAATATAGTCATTTTGAGTAGTCATACTACTATCTTTATCATATTTCTGAGTTGGTAAGTTCATAGATGCGCATAGACTATTTAATTCATCTGATGTCATTCTATGAAAGTTGTCTTCTCTAGATTTATATTTGTCTGTAATTTCATAATTATTCTCTTTAGTAAAATTATTAGAAGCGCTTATAGAACTGGGTATATTTTGAATATCTTTTTGAAGAATCTTTTCAGTGTATTCATCCCTATTCGGTTTTGTATTAGAAGGAAAGGAAGGTATTGCGGTAAACTCCATCGAAGTATCTCTAAAAAGTTTTGTTGAGTCATATCGTTCTTGATCATCACCCAAATTTTTGTCAGTACTTATTTTTTTATCTCTATCAATTTTTGAAAAAACTTGTGTATTTTGTGAAGTATCCTTCAGTTGATCCTGAGATGAATTTACTGCTTCTAATACATCATTGTATTTTACGTTTTTATTTTCTTTTTGTTGATTATTTGAAAGATCTCTTATAACAGTTTGTGATATTGGCAATCCTGATGTTAATTCCATTGATGTATCACAATAAAGTGTTGTTGTATTGGTCTTTTGAATATTAGATTTAGGCTGACATTTTGTAACAATAGGTAAAGTGCATAATTTTGACGTTAGATCCATTGACATATCATGAGAATCTTGGACTACACGAGTTGACTCTTCTGTTAATTTTGTACTACAATGCAAGTTTTCTTTGGATTTATCCATTATTCCTGCTAATCTATCTGCATTTTTTTCAGGCTTATTTCCTCGAATTTTATTTTGCACATCGTTTGTATTAAAGTTAGAAAATTGATGATGCACAGGAATTATTTCTGTAAAATCCATTGATTTATCTTGAAAAATTTTCGTCCTGTCGGTAATTATTTCAGGTTGAACTTTTTGCAGTATTTGATTATTAACAAAATTTTGCTGGATCGGAATTGTTTCTAAAATATTTACAGATTTATTTTGCGATATTCTAGTTCTCTCCATAGTATTGTTGCATTGTATTTGTTTGTTTTCTATATCAGGTAATATATTTTGCTGTGCTGGAATAACTTCTGTCATATCCATAGATTTATTAACAAAATACTCTGTTTTCTCTTCATTTGAATTTCTTTTAGGCACATGTTGATCATATTTTGCAACATTTTGATAAGATGATGTTGCTTCTGTTAAATCCATTGATTTATTATTTACAATATCAGTCTTATTTTGAGCATTATCAGTTTGATTTCTATTGTACAGTGTTCTATAACATTCGGTAATTTTATGATTAATAGGAATGGTTTCTGAAATGTCCATTGATTTATTTAAAAACACTTTTGTTTTTTCTTGCGCTAGAGGAATATTTTCTATTTTAGCAGATAGTTGATCAGACATTTCATTTGACTTATTATACAGAGTTATACTTTGCCTTTGTGTAAGCTTGTTTCGAATTTTGTTTTTAATGGTAACAGACTGATAAACTGTATTGTAAACAGGAACTGCTTCAGTCATTTCCATTGATTTATTAAAGATATTAGTCTTCTCTTTATCAAAAGACTTATTTACATCATTAGTATTACTTCGTTGAAAATTTCTATGAGTTGAAATAGCATCTGTTATTTCCATTGATAAATTTGGAAAAATTTTAGTTTCTTCTTGAATGTTTTCATTCGAAATTTTAGAATTTGTAGAAATAGCCTCTGTCATTTCCATTGATTTATTAAAGATATTAGTCTTCTCTTTATCAAAAGACTTATTTACATCATTAGTATTACTTCGTTGAAAATTTTTATGAGTTGAAATAGCATCTGTTATTTCCATTGATAAATTTGGAAAAATTTTAGTTTCTTCCTGAATGTTTTCATTCGAAATTTTAGAATTTGTAGAAATAACCTCTGTCATTTCCATTGATTCATTACCAAAAATTTTAGTCTTATCTTGCCCAGTTTTACCTTGCAATGGTTTTTCTTTGTAATGAAGAGGTAAAACAGAAACTGCTTCTGCCATATCCATTGAGTGATTAAGAACAATTTTAGTTTTTTCTTGTAATTTATTTGCAGTTGGTTTAATGTTAGTCTCAGATTGAAAAACTTGATTAGAAGATGAGATAGCTTCAGTTATTTCCATTGATTTGTCATGAAAAATAGTTGTTTTTTCTGGTAATGTTTCAAGTAATTCTTGCTTAGAATTTTTAACAAATTGATTTTTATTATTAATTGCTTCAGTTATTTCCATTGATACATTGTTATAAATTTTAGTTTTTTCTTGCATTTCATTACAAGATATTTCTTTTACCTTATAAACTTGATTGTTGACATTACCAAAATGAAGAGCTTCCGTCATTTCCATAGATTTGTTCAAAAATATCTTTGTTTTATCTTGTATTTGATCACTTAAAACATTACTCAATTGTTTATTCGATTCAATGTTTTTATTAATAACAGGAACTGCTTCTGTCTGTCTACTTGCTACTTGTACATCAGTTTCAGACAGACAATTTTTATTATGTACAGGAACTACTTCTGTCATTTCCATTGACTTATGAGAAAAAATCTTAGTTTTTTCTTGTAATATTTGTTTCGTATCAACACCAGGCTGACTTTTTCTTTGAGTAGTAACTGCTTCAGTCATTTCCATTGAAATATTATGGAAAACTTGAGTTTTTTCTTCTATCCTTTTATCTGATATATTTTCTGTACTGCTACATATTTCATAATTTATATTATAAACTGGAATGGTTTCTGTCATCTCCATTGATTTATTAGAAAATATTTTGGTTTTCTCTTGCATTCCTTCATGCAATATTTTATTTTTACTCATCTGATTTTGAATTATATTGCGAATAGCAATCGCTTCTGTTATTTCCATTGATTTATTAGGAAAAATTGTTGTCTTCTCTGATGTATTATAAACATTTTGTTGATTATTTATAGTATTAATATGTGAGACAGCAGTCGTGAATTCCATTGTTTTAGTCAAATTCTCAGTTTTTTCATTATTTTGACACTTACTGTTGGGTCGTATCCATGTTGAACTTGGAAGAACTGAAGTAAATTCCATTGGGTCATTATCTAAATAATCTGTTTTATCTTCAGTAATTTGTAAATTATGATTTAAATTTTTGGGTTCTATTTTATTTATCAACTTGTTAGAATATCCTACTCCTAATAATGTAGACATCGCTTGAGTAAGTTCCGTAGAGTTAGTTGTACCAATAGTAAGAAATTCGTTCTTATTGTTTTGATTATTTAGTGGCTTTTTATATAAAGTTGCTGGTATATTTTCCGTTAATTCCATGGAAATATTCTGAATTTGTGAAACTGGTACTGTATCGTTTAAATGATCTTCACGTTGATTATGGCATGGAATTATATTAGTTGGCAAAGGCACTGTTATATCCATATCATCACAGTATA
Source organism: Torymus aiolomorphi (assembly GCA_036365515.1). NCBI lineage: Eukaryota > Metazoa > Arthropoda > Insecta > Hymenoptera > Torymidae > Torymus > Torymus aiolomorphi. Next base: position 119,498,328 of record CM070877.1, read on the forward strand.
TTGTTGTATTAGGATATTCTATGTCTGTATTTTGCACTTGTATGCATGGCGATTCAAGATTATTAATGGAGTTGTCCATTTCCATGTCACATTCTAACAAAATATCTCTTTCATTTGATAGACTGGGTGGAACTTCTTTACATTCAAGCTCATTATTTGGTAAAAACAATTGAACTGGAAAATTTTCCTTATCATCACAGGGTACACTAATAACTATTGGTTGATCACTACTGCTGCTTTTGGTATTACTCAAATCATGTTCTTCATATGTATCATCCCAAACAGTTCCTTGTTCAGCTTCATTACAGAACTCTCTAAAAATTAGTATGAATAAAAAAGTGATCTTGAAATATTTTAAAATATTAGGTTATTGACAAATAATTATGTTCACTTTTACCTGATACGTCTATTTTTAGCAAAACTCACTCTCCTTTTAAGTTTTATGGTAGGGGAACTTTCTGAAGACGAAGGGTTTGCAGCAACACATTGCAAAGGCTGTCGTTGTTTTGAAGGTTTCAATATCTAAAAATCATAATAAGTATAAAAACTATGTTTCTTAATAGTCACTATTAACATAAAAAATATTAATAAATTAAAATTATTGCAATATTTTTAATCTATTTAGTACTTACTGATGATTGTCTTGAAATGTTTTCTTGTTTTGAAGTTTCCCTAAAAAAGAAATCGAATTTTAGCCTAAGTAACATCATTATAATTTAGAAAGGTTAAAATAAAAAGCTTTATGGTGCCCTTCATTGTATTCATCAATGTATCAGATCTATAAAATTATAGGCTGCCCAGGTGAACACCAACAGTAAAATCTACCAAATAAAATAAATTAAATTCATACTAACATGATGGAAAAATTGTTACTATCTTTTTATTTTGACATTTATAACGTACTATCCACGCACAAATTCAAATTTACGAACCGACAACAATCATAATAAATACAACAGTAATGGCGGTCAAATCCAACATGGCAACGGGCGCTATTTTCGATAACGCCACGTCATGTGGCGACCTCCGAACTCCTTTGATATGTATGAAACTATGTTACCGACCCCAGTGGATATGGAAAAGGATGTCATCCAGATACAATAGAGGCCTTTCTTAGGGTGAATGTACATAAGCGCCGAGCTGCGCCTACGCCGCGCTGTACTGCGCGGTTCTCGATCTGCTTGTGCTGGTCCATAGTTCCGTTTCTATATTCCATTGTTATTTCTTAATGGTACAATTCTATTGCCCTAATCACATAACCGAAAGTATTAGTTATTGCACTGACATTGCCGCTGTTGGCAACAGCGAAAATCACTAGATTCTTCCTTAACGTCGGACGCGGTTGTACGTAGACGTATACGCGATCGTACGCGGTTATGTGATTAGGGCATATAGATCTATGTCGTACATCTATCATTTTCATGGTCATGATCATGATTGAAGCCAAAATAAAAAAATTAGAAAAATGTGTAATTTCATTAAAGTTATTGAAATTGTTAAAAAAATTTTTTATCCAAGATAGTGATAATAGAATCAGTGCTAAATTAGTCAGAAACTGGTTTTATAATCAACAAGAGATATTTTCAGTATTATGCCCACCCATATTCAATATTTGCAATTTGATAAAAAAAGATGCAGATGAATTTTTTTAAAATATTGTAAATATGACAAACGACAATCTTAAATGTAATGAAGTATATGATGCAATTAATCATATTAAAAATAAATATAGTTACAACAAATTAGAGAAATTATTCAATTATTTATATTGATATATTTAAGAAAACTTATAAGGTTAAATGTTAATTACAAGTCGACGTTAATATTGTACTTTCTTCAGACTATGTTAATAATGAACGAGATTGAATATTTATATTGATATATTTATATTGATATTTTTCTTATGTGCATAAGAACTTTATAAATTTTTAGAGGTTCTATTTTAAAAATATAATATATATCCATCTTAATATAATTTGATATTATTTAAGAGGATTTTTTTTATTAATTATTAGTATTATTTTTATTCATCAATAGCTGTATTTTCCAATGTTCTAATCAATTTTATAATTCATAGTATATCATATCAATTGGGTCTTGTGTTTTCTTTCTCGGCTTAAGGACGCTCTTGCATGAAAATTTGTAAACTGCATGAAAATTTTGAGAAATTAACGTTTGAAATTATCATTTTTTACATGTATTCTTATGGGACGGCGGGAAAAAATAGGTTAAATCGAGTATTTCTGAAAAGGGATAACATTTTTGACCAGTAAAAAACATATGGCTTTAAAGATTGAGGCTTCCCCTTTCAAACTACACCTTGTAAATTGTACGTAGCCGTGGGAAATTTCGAGATATTTTCTTTAATTCATGATTATGAACATAAATAGCAGACGACCTGCACGAGAGCGAGAGAGACAGAACGACGTGCATGGTATGGTTTGTGCTCTCGCTGAGCGCACAAACTGTATTCGCCTTGCGTCATCTTTTATAAAAGATCTGAGGATAAACAAAAGAAGGATTAGAGTACATGCCCGGCCAGGGAATAACTCTTTAAAGGAAAAAAAAGACCAGCGTCAGCGCCCCTCGCGGCGAAAATTCGAACTGCTTATTAAAGGTTAAACACAGCTGATTAGCATGAGCGGTATACGAACCACAGATTATTTAATTAAAAAATAAAATAAGTAGTAATCCGATGAACGTCTTAAAATCATTTATTGATTTGTCTGATATTATCAGATATATTAGCAATGGCACGAAGGCCTTATGTGGAAGGCGAGAGAGAGTTTATAAGGCAAATCACATAATATTTTATAGGTTAGTCAAAGAACTGTGTTGCACAGTGCTACCAACTCTGCTGAGCAATCAGTATTTTCTTTGGCTAACCTACAAAATATTATGCGATTTGCCTTATAAACTCTCTCGCCTTTCACATATAACGCCTTGTGTGATTGCCACTATATCTTACAATATCGGATAAAACAGTAAAAAACTTTTCGACGTTCATACCATCCCTATTTATTTTATTTCTTAATTAAATAAACTTTTCTTCATATACCGCTCATACTAAATAACTGTGTTTATCCTTCAATAAGCAGTTCGGATTTTGTCGTGAGGGGCGCTGACGCTGGTCTAAGGCTGTGTCTACAATACGATGTAAACACTAGCGTAAATGCGCAAGTTTTAGTAATTTTAGTAGAAATCAAGTAATATCTAGTTATTTTGAACCTATATTACTAGCTTTTTACTTGATTTCCACTAGAAATTACTAAAGCGCGCGTTTACGCTAGCGTTTACATCCTATTGTAGACACAGCCTTAACAAGGCGAATAGTCGTGCAAGAGCGTCTTTAAAATACTTTTGTTTTTGAACAGTCCGTCATCTAAACTATCCCTTCATTTATTTAACTTTTCATTTTGGAGCATATACACATCGTCCGTGATTTATAAATATCATAGACATGCAACTGCTCATTTTTTTGTAAGAATATGCGATATACGAATGGAACGGAAAGGCAGAGCTAAGCTTCAGCGCAGCGGCGGCACGGCGCAACACGGCGCGGTGGAAGTAGTGTTGTGGCACTTGTGGCGTGACCGTTGTGACCATCACAAGACTCATCAAAATATGACCCTTTTTCGTCATAAATTCAAAATCCCTTTCGCGGTAATTAATATTAATTTCTTTTTTATTGGTCATACGACCAACATTTTTATGACCGTCATTCTACAACTATGTAGTTGAAGGGAGCTTAAGTTAAGAAAATTTAAAGCTTTTATTTATTTATAATTTGAATTAGGTAAGATCCGCGTGCGTACTTTAAAGCGCTTTTCTCAGCTTCTACTTTTGCGACAAATATTTTTTATTGGTTATATGACCAAAAATTTTATGACCGTCATTTTACAACTATATAGTTGAATGGAATTTAAGTTAAGAAAATTTAAGGCTTTCATTTATTTACAATTTGAATTAGGTAAGATCCGCGTGCGTACTTTA